>OX377622.1:46380725-46923402 GCA_947397865.1 Polietes domitor | reverse complement strand
TACCATTTCCTTTCGATCGTTATTTCTTCCAGTGAGACAACTCCAATGTCGAAAAAAAATCTATTACATTTTTAAATAAAAAAACATAATCAAACCAGTCCTTTTCCAATCCAAAACAATATTTTTTTATTGAATTCAAACCGAACCGAAAAAGTACACTGAAAGTCTGCCGAGGTACATTGCATTCGCAATCCACAAAAATCGAGAAATTTTAAATACTGCATTGCTCTTCAAATTCGCCTATGCTATGGCAGCGGGGCTTATTTGATTGAGTCAATATGAACACTAAATAATATAATGAATTTATGATTTTTTTTGCTAATTCGAAATTAATTATACAAAAACAGGGTTTATAAGAAAGCCCATAGAAAGCTCACATTTCGTCTTCAACAGACAACTTGTTGCCATTAACTTTCTCTTGAATTAAATTTCGATTTGAGACTCTCACAAACCCCAAACATTATGTCTTCCATGTAGAGAATATAAAAAATGTTTATATATATATTTGTGCACGGTTCTATGGTTTATTGTTTTTAAACCAGTCCGAATTATTTTATGGCTTTTTTAACGTTTCTATTAAAAATGATGCCATGTTATGGTGTGGATACGTTTAAGATAAAGATTACAACCGGTAATTGTCATTGAAAATAATGCTGATAATCTACTTCGTAAATTATCACAAAATTCCATTTTTATCTTTTATCGGACACATCGATAAAACCACAAATGTGTGTCCACCAAGACATGTTTTGTCGTTCTCAGAACATGAACCTCCAAGATTTTTATAACCATACCATGGACAGCAGCCGCTACAACTTGAAACTGTCGCATGTTAGCTTCTAAGTTTCCGATTACCGATTACCCACAGAAAGGCCTGAGTGTGCCATGTGACAGTCAATGCAAAACACAAATGTCTCGAATGCCACCCACAGCGAGCGGATATCAATAACAATTAGCTTCGAGGCACGTCCTGAATGTCTACCGCAATTACATTGTATTTGAAAAGTGCACTGAGCACCAAGCACAAATGAGAAAATTCTGCAAACCAAAGAGACTGTCATCGACATTATTAAGATTTCACTTGGAATTGAAGAAGGAAAACCAGAAAAAGAAAAACTTGCAATTGTCATCGCAATTCTGCACTAGACAAATTGTCTTGGTTTCCGCAACCAGATGTCAACTCCAAAATGCAGGCCGACTGGTTAGATGATTCCACGATTTTAGCATCTTTCAGTCGATAACATTAGGGGTATGCACGAAGCAATTACTTACGTTCAATTATGATGAAGACACACAAAAAAATATGGTAGACATGTTATCGATATCTCACTAGTTATCGGACCTAAAAGTTTGAAAAAAAATCGAAAAATGTTTTTTGTACAGCGAAAAACGCTTAGTTACCAAGTTATCGGACGTTGAAATTAAAAAAAACGATTTTTTCGTTCCAATAGAAAATTGGAAGAAAAAATCGATAATTTGTTTAGTTTTCGATAACTGCCTTAGTAATCTATAGTTTCCACAGTAATCGATAGTGGAAATTCTATAAAAATGATATCATACTCTTGCCGAAGAGGGAAAAATAAAATAAAATGTTTCGATAACTATCTTAGATATCGAAACATCGAAATTGAAAATTTAAAATATCGATTTTTTAATTGTTATATTATTTTTAGCTCATTGGAATGAAAAAACGACAAAATCGGGTAACATTTTTTTGATAAATTAAAAATATAGCGATTTTTTGAAATTCTTTCCTCTAATTTTCGATTTTGAGGCCATTAGACCGTCGAGTTATCGGACGTTTAAAAAATTTGAATTTAAATCGAGAAAATTAAATAAAATTTGGCTATAACTATCTTAGTTATCGAAATTGAATTGTAAAATAATATATTTTTTATTATTTTTAGCTCATTGGAATGAAAAAAAAAAAATAACAAAATCGGATACCAGTTTCGATAACTAAAAAAGTTATCGAACAATTTTAAATTTGTTCTCTCTAATAGGCTGTTTCCACTACGGTCGCTTCCACGTCCGCGTCAACGATTTATCGAAAATTTTTAATGGTGTTTCCATTGTGTTTTGCGTCCACGTTTGCGTTCAAACAGCTGTTTGCGTTTATTTGTTTTTTTTTTTTTGCGATGCGAAAAGTTTAATATTTTTTTGTTGTGACATTATCATGGAGTTAAATGATATTATTTTGCTAACCGCAGTGGAAAATGAGGATCAAATGGTATTGCGCCTAATGGAAATGTGAAGTAGCAGCAGCGCTGCTACTGCACATTTCTGTTTTTTGCATTTTGGCTGTGGCTGTTTATGTTTATGCTGATAAACAGCTGTTTTAATAGGGATGTGAAATTTGCAGTGGGTTTCGATTGCAAAAATAATCGAATTTATAGTAAACGTGACTTATCGGAAAACGCGTCCAATATGAACGCGACTTTTTCCCATACCTAACTGCCTATGATTTTTGTATAGGCTTTAACGCGCGTTCATTGATTATTGGACGCGGACGTGGAAGCGACCGTAGTGGAAACAGCCTATAATTTTCGTTAATTTTGATTGGAACGAAAAAACTTTAACAACGATAACATACCAACCATTTTAGTTACCGAGTTATCGGAATTAAACATTTGAAAACATCGGAAAATAATATTTTTGTAAAATGAGATCAATATCTTAGTTATAAAAACATTGAAAATGTAAAAAATATATTTTTTTATTATTTTTAGCTAATTGGAATGAAAAAATACAATATCGGGCAACAATTTTCGATAGCAAAACGTTATCAATGACTAAATAAGTTATTGATTTTTTATTTTCTGTCGACCATTTTAATTATAGAGTTATCGGACGTTAAAACTTGAACAAATCGTAAAAAGAATTTTGTAAAATGGTGTTAATATGAAAAAACGGAAAATAAATTAAAATTTTTCGATAACTATCCTATTTATCGAAATTGAAAATGTAAAACAAATATATTTTTGATTATTTTAGCTCATGGGAATGAAAAAAAAAATCGAAAAAATCGGTAATTTCGATAATTAATAGTTGTCGATAACTTAAAAAATATATCAATTTTTTTTCTATACTTTTTGATTTTGAGCCCATTGGATTTGTTACTATAACTCGATAACTAAGCGATATAACGAATACATGCCGACCATTTTTTTATTTAGATAAAAACATAGTCAGATTTTATGGTCTCAGTTGTCATACTATACCCAATTATTCCTTAATTTTTCTTGATATTGGACATCCGGTTGCATGCTGTATTTTAGCGAATACCCCTAAGGAACATTTTCAATAAATTCCCCACTCTGCAGCTGAAAACTCTAACAAAAAACGAAACAACCACAAACGATGGAGACATAATTTCTACATCGATCGTATTACTTGCACGATGGTGTTGGACTACAAATGACGTTGACAGTAAAAAGATCTTTAGGATGCAAAACAACGGATGACAACGTCAAACTGCCTATGAAATATAAAAAAGATTTGCCGATGTTCGTATATAAATGCCAGGCGAGATTGTGGTCGATTTGTTGGATCAACAGCAACAGCTGCAACACAACACAAGACAAGACAAACAGTGGGTACAAGGAACTAATTGTAGAAAATAATTCTATGGCCATCGTATTGAACCCGGAATAGAAAATCAAAGTAGACCATTTTATTATTTTTAAAATTTTAATTTTAATGTTCTCTTCTTTCTCTGCTAAATATATTCCCCACGATAATTATATTATTTTTTTAATTTTACGCCACTGTGCAATGCAACTAAAAAGTATAAATCACATTGTCATCACAGCTACAACAACATACACTACAATCCAGCAACATCATCGTACATATCATGAACCACATCTGGATGATGATCGTCATCGTCATCATCATCGTCGTCCCCTTAATGTTTGAATGTTCATGGCAAAGTTTTCTTCGGCCCACCACAAAATATTTACATATATTCCAAGTCTGGGTCTTCTGTGACCACAGTCATATCTGCTACAAAACAGTCCACAGTCCAAAGACCCGAGGTGATAGTAGACCCACTGACCAAACGAATTGCATGTGCTGCATGCAACATGGAATGAGCTCGCAGACTCTGTGTCTGGCTGGAGGATGGTTAGACAACAAAAAGGAAAATCATGTTGTGAAATTTTATATCAGACTTGCTTGAAGTGTTGTGGTCATTTTCAAAACGATACTTTATGATTTTGAACAAGCTTCACACATGTGCCAATGTGTGGATATGGTTGATTCCATTGGAACGGATGTGACACTTTGGCTTAAATATGTTTTAATATCTGCCATATTCGTTGACTGAGATTTTTACTATACTTCGAATTGAAAACGTCACGTTAAGCGGAATATTATGGCAAATATAAACATGCCTTCGTGTTTTAAATATTGGAGATACACAACAAACGAGAGCGTCACGGGTGTGACCTTAGCTTTGAAGAACATCTTAAGGTTTTACTTATTTTCTTGTATTGTTCTTCCATTACATGTCTTTATTAATTTTTGCTAATCAAAATCTTCTAAAGTATACGTTACCGACATCTATTCATGAATATAGGAAATATAGGATATTTAAATTGTAACGGTTGTGACATTTTGACGGAAATCGTGTTGCGATACCAGTCTATATCTGGAAATGGAAATGATCGGACCTTTTGTTGTCATTACTTCTTTTTGAAATATAATCAAAAATATGTATTATGAGAAGTATAACACCTTGCAATATCGGCCTGAGACCCTATATATTCTTGATCGTCATAGAACTCTAAGACGATCTAGCCAAGTCCGTCCGTCTGTTGAAAGCACGCTAGCATCTAAACGAAAGGAGCTAGGACGTCCAAATTTTCCATAAATGCGTCTTATAGTCGTAGATCGGTTGGGATTGAAACTGGGTGAAATCGGCCCAAAGGGAAGACTCACAAGGACTAAAAATACTCATAATAACCCCTAATATTTTAGAGTACTTAAGCATATTTTTTTAATATGTCTGCTTGTACTTACTTGTTATCGGGTATGCGCATTACCCTTATAGCAAAAACGAGCACCATAAAGTGATTCTTATTTGTAGGGGGTGAAATGGAGCAAAAAGGGATAAAAATGGTACATATTAAACGACAACAGCTAGAAAAACGAAATTAGGTGTGTACATTCCTCTAACTGAGTAGAGACATAATATAAAAGTATTTTTTCCAAAATCGTAATTTTAAGGGGTTAAAATGGAAAAAGGGGATAAAAGTAGTACCAACCAAATGACCGCAGCTAGAGTCATGAAATTCGGAGTACACATTCCCCTGACTGCGTAGACACAAAAAATAAAACGTTTTTTCCAAATTCGTACTTTCAAGCGATACAATGGGTACAGAGGGATAAAAATAGTACCAACTAAAAGACTACAGTTAGAATGATAAAATTCGGTGTGTACATCCCTCTAATTGCATAGACACGTAAAATAAATAGATTTTAGAAAGTCGTACGCTTAAAGGGGTAAAATAGGTAAAAGGGGATAAAAATGGTACCAACCAAATGGCCGCAGCCCGAGTCATGAAATTCGGAGTATATATTCCTCTGACTGCATATACACTCAAAATAAAAAGATTTTCCCAAATTCGTACTTTTTACTTTTACGGCAAGAATTGGTTGAATCATGAAGTTAGGTTATCTTGTACTATGTACGTGAGATAATGGATTTTCAAAATGTGTACTTTTTGAATTAAAATAGAATGGAAATACAACCAACTGTAGCACCCACTATCTACCAATATTTATGGTATTTAAGCTTTTTGAAAATACAAATATAAGAATATTTATTTTTTGAATTGACTCGAAGTATTATTTCAATATGTAAACGTATTGATAGCCTTGTTTTAAAAGCGTGGTTTGAAATAATAAAAAAATATTTTTATTATTTATAAAATTATTTTATAAGTTCGGCTCTGTCGAACATAACGCCGTTTTTACTTGTTTTAAATAATAAATTGATTCTAAAATTTTGCCGAAAAAGGGTCACTTTACGTGGAATCAACCATTTCGGACATTACGCATGGCGAATTTAAAATCTCTTCCCTGGGAGTGGCTTATAATGAAGTGTGTGAAAAATTTCATAGACAGAAAACTAAAGGCAGAAATATCCAATTATGACAAATTCGTATGTTGGCCAGCATCGGCAATTAATTAATTAGTAATCTAATATTTTATGTTTATAATTACTAAACAACATTGGAGTAAGCCAAAAGTAAAATTTGTCATCACTTGAATTACTTTTATACAGAAATGCCATTGGAGGTAAAAACTTACTCGATGCCTTAACAAGAAGTTGAAATATAATAGCTTCCTATTTATGTCGTTATTAGTGATACATTATTTTTCAATTATAAATGAAAGAGTATTGCCTATAATTAAATAAATTGGAATGAACCTCTTATGTGTAATTTTTTTCTTTAAAACCGAAAATTAATTAAATTTAATACGTGCGCAATGCCCCATATGCGTCGACGTATGACGGTACGCATTAACACGTGAATATAGTGCTGATTGTATTTGATTTCATTGAATATTTGGTTGCCACATATTCATATGCGAACGAGGCAAATTTATTGCACTCGTAGTTGAAGTTGTTGTCTGGTGATATGCAAATGTAGTTTTTGTCTCGATGGAGATGTTTAAGATTAAGAGATATTTATGTACGACGGAAAAGCAAGGAAAACCGTGTCACTTTTATGGAAATTCTCGAAAGAAAAAAACATACACACATTTTTATTTGCAATTAAATATGCATGATTTTTGCAAAGTGCTTCCATCATATCATAGACTTAGATATTTGTATATAAAATTTATATTAAATGCCTTAACCGCGATCAAAAATCATAACAAAAAAGAAATACTAACCAAAGTGAATATACATACCCCCATCCTTAGGTGGTGCAAAGTTTGTCGGTCAACAAAATACGAATTGAAAAGCAGTAAAATAATAAATATAATTTGCTCTTTTGAAATTTAAATCGTTAGCAAAAGCATTGGGAAAACAAAGAGTGAAGTGATTTTCCAATGGCTGAGAAAAATGTCACTTATCATTCATTCAATATCAAATCTAACGATTTAGGTAAAAAATAATATTTGATTTGAACTGGGATATTGTCCTGGCTCAAGACCATTTTGCATCTATATTTAATAGAGTGCAAATTTATATACAAATGGCATGGTGACATTTATTACTTGGCTGCAGACTACCACGATCATGATTTCGACCATGTCAAGTGGCTTCGCAGCGACTTTTCAACATCAAACACGGCCTCTATAAGGAGATGATTCTCAAAAACGAATGAGAAGCACAACTCACTTCTCGAATTTGCGTTTAAAAAATCGCACCAAGTAATTAAGTAATAATAATATTTTCTAAAATAATTCTCATTCTTGTATAGTTACTAAGTTGTATTTGAAATAAACAAGAATTTAAAAAAGTGAAGTCTATGACAGTTTATGGCCCAACGATAAATGACATTAATTTGATTATGTGTGATTGCGTGAGCGTTTGGACACTATTCACATTTTATTATCAGGATCTTCGAGAAATATTTTGATACATTCATCGGCAAAATTGTATTTCTTTAATCCGTCTATCAGTACAGTCAAAGGAATTTGTCAGTAAAAGAAAGCAGAAAGTCTACAGAAAGTTCAGATTTTATGATGAAAAAGAGACAGCAGATTTGCTGATCTGTTGAGATGGTAAACAGCTGTTTGATGTTTTTAGCAATATTGAAAAAACGTATGTACGAAAAGCATGACCACTTAAATACAGTTGAACTTCGATTAACCGTGATTATCTATTAACCGTGAAGCTGAGTGGTTGATTTTTCTACCTCTATTAACCGTGATTTACCTCTATTATCCGTGATGCACATGTCCATGTGACTGCTTGTTTGTTTTTTTTTTTTTTTCGTATAATACACACACATCTCTCATATTAAAATTCGGTGATTCCCCTTTTTCATGAAAGTGTAATTTTCATATCAAATTTCATATTCATTCATCAGTGTAAAATTTGATCTGTCAAGACGTGTTTTCCTTACATCATGCCACCGTCAAAAACTAAATCCGCGAAAAGAGCAAGAAATGTTCTTTCAATTAAAGAAAAAATGGAGCTGATTAATGAATACTCAAAACGTAAAGTACCTTTTAAAATGTTGCCTGAAAAATATGGAGTTGGCATTCAAACTGTATCCGATTTAATAAAAAACAAAGATCGGATTTTAAAATTTTGCTCCGATACTGATTCAATGCTTGGCCTTAAACACAGATATACACTAAAAACATCAGAAAATCCAAAAGTTGATTTCGCAACATATGAATGGTTTCGGCAAGAAAGATTTAAGGGAACTCAAATTTCAGGTAAGTTAACTGAAATCGAGATATTGTATGAACTTAAACTGAAATTTGCTTCTGAACTTCAGGCGAAATGATTGTCGAAAAGGCAAAAATGTTCCATTTGAAGTTAAACATGAATTCAGAGTGCACTTATTCATTTGGTTGGTTGGATAAATTCAAAAAACGTCATGGAATCCGTCGACTGAAATCTGCGGGAGAAAAGGAGTGTGCTGATTATGAGTCTGCTACGATGTTTGTGGACGACTTGGATGAAATCATTAAAAATGAACAACTTACAACTGAACAGATCTACAATGCAGACGAAACCAGTCTACTTTGGAGGTGTTTGCCTCAGAGTTCTATGGCTAGTAGTAATGAATATTCTATTGAAGGGTACAAGGAATCCAAGGAGTGTGATAGTTCGTTCAAATGCTGCAGGAACTCACAAGTGTAAATTGGTGATAATAGGAAAAAGTGTCCATCCAAGAGCTTTAAAAAACGTTGAACACCTTCCTGTGATTTATAAATCTACTAAGAAAGCTTGGGTAACACAACAGCTATTTCTGGAGTGGTTTAATCAAAATTTTGTACCAGAAGCAAAGGAGCATCAACGGCGCATCGGTCTCAAAACTAACTGTAAAATACTTTTACTATTAGACAACTGTCCAGCACACCCAGATGTAAATGCTATGATATCTGAAAACGTTACAGTAAAATATCTCCCACCAAATTGCACGTCCTTGATTCAGCCTATGGATCAAGGAGTAATTCGGAGCTTCAAATGTCACTACCGTAAACTGATCGTTCAAAAACTTGTTGGTGCTAATGACAGACGTGAGTTCGTTAAATCTTTGAATATTAAGACAGCTTTGTGGGCAGCCGCAGCTTCGTGGGACTCTGTAACTCCACAAGTTTTAAAAAGAGTTTGGAATAACTTACTATCTCATAATGAAGATGCTCCAAATAGCCTTGTTGAGATACAAACACATATAACCATACCGTCTGGATGTACGATTGATGCTGTCGAAAAGTGGATGGTGTGCGACTCTGATGTCGCTCCGTTTGCTATTATATCTGAAGACGAAATCGTAGACATGGTTACCCAAAGCCAAGAAGATGAGCTTGATTCAAATTCCGAGGAATCAGATGGAGGAAATGCGGACGAAACGCCTACATTGGCTCAGGCAATAGAGGCTAATTTTGTTAGTTTTTTTTAGAAAACTTTAATTGTCCAAGTATTTCAGAACCAGATAAAATGCAAATATATCGCATACAAACTCATTTGTTGGAAGAACAATCAAAGCTAAAAGCATTCCTAGAGATATCATAAGTTATTTATAAACGCAGATTTACATGTTTTTGTCAAAAATAATTAAAAATAATAAAATTTATACATGTAAAATTTTACCTCTTTTAACCGTGATTTTCGGTTATCCGTGATTATCCCGGTCCCGAGCATCACGGTTAATCGAAGTTCAACTGTATACATGTTAACAAAACTTTTTTGAATAGATGTTATTATAAAGCAATTTATTGCCACGGAAAGATATTGCGATTGTCTTTTTTATGATACGCATATTGTTCCAAGCTAATATAAAAGGAACGCTTATCTATTTTTATATTTTAATTACCAGCAGTCAATTTTAGCAGACTGCAAACTCTTTAGCAGTGTGAATGGTGATGTAAGATTGCAGAATAACTGCTGTTATGCCAAAAAAACTGTTGCAATAGCAGAAAAGTGTCTGCTGATAGGCAGCAGATAATCGGTGATTTTTTATTAACCGACTTGTAGAACTTTTTTTAATAGTTGCTTGAAATTACTACATACATATATATTTTGAAGAAATATTACACAAAAACGATCAGATTCCTCGGCGCTTGACCACTCTTCAGGCCCCGCATTTTTTCTATGATAAATGCAGAAAATTGGATATGCTTCTAAATATGATGTCTAATGAGTTTTTAATTTGTACAGGTGTTACATGAGTAACAGCGTGTTTACTCAAAATCTTTATACGCATATTCCGATTAAATAAAAATATTTGGAAATGTTTCTTCCTTTTTTTAATCTTTAATATGTATAAATTCGAATAACAAATACAGTTTTTTTGTACTCTATGAAATGCAAGACGTAAAACATGACAAACAAATTCAGTAAGTAAAAACTCATTTCTTATTGTTTCGCAACTTTAAAGTAGATTTTAAAATAGAGACCTACACGCAGTGAAAATATGCATTACGAAGAAACGAAATTTTAGACACGTGAACATCGTTTTTGAGTTTCTTTTGTGGGAAAAATTAGTTTGTTTGCGGTAAACATGTCATCAGTTGTTGTAAATGAACAAAGTGAAATACATATCGAGGGCTTATATTCAAAAGTGGCAATGAACCATTTTCTCGAAAATTAATTTTTGATGCTAAAGTATTCTCAGATTTGGATGTCATCTGTCATAAAAATTTGGAGAAGAAAATTTTTTTCTAAAGCCACTTTTTTCAAAATTTTCTGATTTGGCTATCAACTCACACGTTATTTTGTGACTACATAAGTGGCTATGAACATAAAAATAATAGAAATAAAATAGTTAAAAATTGGAGCAACATATAACCGAAGGTTGTAATTCGCTACAACGATTTTGTTTAAAACATTTTTCAGCATTTTTATAGATTTAGGGTATATCGTACTATCAAATTCCATCATTTCGCCGTTAATAGCATTTTGCTTCCCAAGTTATTAGGCTAAAATAGGATAAATGTATAGGCTGTATAGTAAAAAATTATGAAAAGTATATTTAGAAAAACCCGCGTAGCTTTTTATTATATTGAGAATACCAAAATATTTCTTTGGCTTCTGATTGCTGACTTCATAGGGAATATTTGTGTCAGCAAAGCTTCAGAATCTTTTAGAGCTGTAATATCGTAAATCGGAGGTACATTTGTATGGGGGCTATATCAAAACATGGACCCATGTGGTCCACATTCATGTTAGCTATTTCTAGTGTAAATATAACACGATCCTGAAAATGTTGTCATGTTCCCATGTAAAATGTGTTTTCTAGAGCAGTAATAGTGTAAATTATAGGGATATTTGTATGGAGGCTATATCTAAATCTGAACCGATATCCTCCAAATTCAATACCGATCGTCTTGGCCAGAAAAAATAACTTCTGCCAAATTTCATGACAATCGAACTGCAATTGCGACCTGTAGAGTGCGAACAAGCTTAGATGGACAGCAGACGGACGGACGGATGGACAGACATCGTTAAATCGATAAAGCTGGTGATTCTAAGCCGATCCGTATACTTAAAGGTGGGCCTAGCTCGATTATTTCTTGGTGTTACAAACATTTGGAGCGAAACTATCCTAGTCCACGAAGTGGTGTAGGGTATAAAAATAAGAAATTACTTTTTTTAATTTTCAAAATCTGAAAAAGGTGAAACTCTGTAATACACAAAAAATTTTAATTTTTTCTTCGCATTATGAACAAATACATAAAAATATGTTAAAAACTTAAAAACAAAAAAATAAAAATTTGAATTTTCTTTAAAATTGAAAATTACTAAAAGAAGTCAACTTTGGTCCGATTTCTAAAATATTTCTGATTGCCCGAATGTTGATTCTCAAAATAATCCTTGGGTCCTTGTCTAATTTTGGTTTTTTTACAAAACTCAAAAATGTCTACTAGAACAAAAGTTACTGAACTTTGGGCCATGGATTTTGATTCTGAACCACTGTGCGTCGGGCAGACCAGCATGGAATGAACTTATTTTGGCCCTATGCCCTACAAGTTAAAGGAAGTAATAAATAAATAAACTCCCCTTGATATAATATAGGAAGATCAAGATAAATAATATAAATATCTGGTTGACGTCGGAACTCTGTGGATGACAGTGGATTGAGAAATCTATTACTCCACTGACAACGGAATCACCTATGATATCTTGTTCCCACCTTTCTATACTTATTTTGTACGTCTCCTTAACTATGCATACACTCATCACCCTCCCCCAACATTGCGCATGTCCTTCTCACCAGACACCTGAGAGATTCCCACTGAGCGTTGCTTAGCAACGATCGCAGGACACGGCACTTTGTCCACAACCTGTCACTACCACTTCAACCCTACTTCGTTGCAACACGTAATGGATACGCAGAAAACCAAGTAAAAAAAATTCTTCAGAAAAGTTTACAAACAACATGTCTTTGTTCAATGTCTGCAATTGGTGGAACACCCAATGTCCGGATTTGGAAGAAAACTACGATGTGGCCAGTTTGCTGTGTGCCCGTTTCGGCCTGGAGGACCAGGAAAAGGATTACATAGTGGTGGGCTCACACACGGGCCAATTGAGTATCTACTATCCGAGCTACGAGCAGGATGCCAATGGCAATACCTTGGGCTATAAAGCTACCGATTTACTATTGGAAATGCAGGGCGAACTGCCCATATTGGGAGTTTATGCGGGACGTTTCAGTGCGTAAGTGGTGGCAGGGGAGCGTGAGACACTTTCACAACAATTTAACGATTTTTTTTCATTTTATTCCAGCAACAACCGCAAAGAAAACACCAACCAATTGGCCCTCTTGCATCCCAACTCTGTGGTCATCTATAATATTTTGCATGTCGGAGGTGTGGCCGAACACGGCGCCCAGCTGAGTTTGCAACAGCTGGCCGAATATCGTTTCAACCGCACGGCCTTCTCTTTCTGCAAGGGCCACTTTGGCAAAGTCAAGGGTAGGGAGTTCTTTTGTGTCGTCCATTTGGACGGTTCCTTGACGTTCTACGAACAGGATGGCATATCGTATGAATGTAAATTTCCCGGTCATAGGGCGTTGCCCACACCGGTGGTGTATTGCGAGAGGACGGATAGCTTCTTTCGTCTAGCCTCGGCTTGGAATTTGGAGTGTTATACGTAAGTTCCTCTCACGTTCTTTGGAAGTACAGTGGAATTTATATCTTATATTTTTCCTAGATATCAAGATCTCGCCCATTCCTCCATTAACAAGTCACACTATCAGCCGATATGGTCCGTGTGTTTGGGGGAGGGTATCGTGGACATGAATGTGACACAAGTTAAAGGGTTAGTGGGCTACTTAATCCAATCCCCAAAACCGATATTCTATGATTCTTATAATCTTCTCACTTCCAGAGATTATGCTTCGATCATGATACTGGGTGAGCGCAATTTCATGTGTCTCACGGATACCGGAAAAGTTGAATTCATTCTGAAGTTGGATTACGCCCCAAAATGTTTCCATTCCTTTGTGGTGGGCTATTATTGGGGTAAGTATGAAGATATAAAATCTATTCCTCCTATAAACTCAAAATTCCAGAACCCACGGCTCGCTTGGTCACCATCATTGTCTCGGAATCGTCGAAGATATTCATTTACGAAAACGCCAGCGTCATGTGGGCAGCCCAATTCAAGCACGAATCACCGGTGGCCATACAAAGATCCAATTTAATGGGCCTCCCGGGCGGCATTGTCACCCTGGGTCCCACCGGTAAACTGCGCATAGGTTATCTCGGTTCCGATCCGTACATCTTTCAAGTGCCGCCCTTGAATATGCAAGAGCTGTCGTTTCAACAGGCCCACGATGAGTTTATGCAATTGGAGCAGGAAATCAAGGAGGCCACCGATATCCAGGACATGGAAGCTATTAACCAGAAAGCATACGCTGATGTCCACATCATGTTCTCCATAGAACAGACGACCAATGACGATGCCGACACCATGCTCTTGGATATTCCCGCCCATGTCACCTTAAAGGATTTGCCCGTTTGTTCGGGTCTTCTAAAATGGCACTCGAAATCCGATTTATCCGAATTGCAGGTTGTCTTCAATCTACCCGATGGCATCAAGTGCTCCCAAGATTCACTTACCTATACCGCGATTAAAGCAGGCACTAAAGAAACTATGGAATTGGATTTCTATATGTGTGACTTGTTACATGTGCCCACGGCTCGTGTAGAAGCCATAGTCTCGTTCATCTCCAACAAGGGTATACCCCGGGTGATACAGAAATCGGCCTTCTTACCGTTGAACATGTTTTTCAAGACGAAACAACCTCAAAAGGCTGCCGCCATAAAGCTGACATTTAATATCGGCCATGGCACTGAGGAGACAGTAAAACTGACCAACTTTTTCGCGGAATTTGTAAGTTGGGAATCGGACATACAGGCTTTGGGTTTGGTACTACTGACCACGGCCGACGAGAGTCAAGAGGAAATTATAACGATTGTGGCGGCCAAAAACTCCAATCGTATACGGTAAGAAATTTAAATTGTTGACAAATTGAAAACCTTTTGAAAACTTGAATTATTCTCTAATGATTCGACTGATACAAGAACTATAATAATAGTGGGACACTTCTACAAGGTATAGCCTAGGAGCTCGAATCCTTCTATACCATAAGCTTATTTTCGAATTGTAAAATACGGAATAGTCCTCTGATCGAAATATTTAAACTGTCAAATATGCAATAGGCCGAGCTCGTCTGTAAAGAAGAAGGGTTCCAATATCGACTTAATCTACAAGTAAAGTTATGAACAGTTCAAACCTCGAACTGCTTCGTACAAAACAGTTCGAAACTAAAAAGTTCGAAGTTCGATCCGTACCTTGCCGAACAGTTCCTTGTGGAACAGTTCAAAGCTCCAACCATTCCGTGCATAACAGTTGAAACTCGAACCATTCTATGCAGAAAAGTTTGAAATTCGAACCGCTCCTTGCAGAACAGTAAAGAACTCGGATCGTTCCAACAGAAAAGTTGGAAATTCGAACCGTTCCATACTGAACAGATGGAAACTCGAACCGTTCCATACAGAAGAATTTGAAACACGAACCGTTCCATAGAGAACAGTTGGAAAATCAAACTGTTCCACAAAGAACAGCTTGAAACTCGAACCGTTCCATACAGAAAAGTTGAAATCTCGAACCGTTCCATATACAACAGTTGGAAATTCGAACCGTTCCATAAGCGCGAGACTCAAACCGTTCCACATAGAAAAGTTCGAGACTAGAACCGTTCCATGCAGAACAGTTTGAGATTCGATCTGCATGGAACCCTTCTTTCAAAGCTAGAACAGTTCTATGTAAAACAGTTTTAAGCTCCAACAGTTCTATTAAACAAAATCGTTCCAATCCAGAACTGTTCGAAGTTCGAACCGTTCCAACGGAGAAGTGAAGTTCGAACCGTTTCATGCAGAAAAGTTCACAGTTCGACACTAGAATCGATCTATAGGATCTATTCGTGGCAGAAGTGTTAGATAAACAAACTCTCAGAGGAAGATAAAACTATTGTGAATTAAATCGAACTTGTGTAGGGAATGCTCCTACTCTAATATTCAGAACAGCCAGAAGCTTCAACCGTTCTATCCAGTTTAGTCAATTGATCGAACTATGCTATACTCGAAGCGTTCAGCGCAGAGCATATCGAGAACTCTTCCACTCAGAGGAGATCTCAACACGATCTCATAATAAGGAAAAGTAAGTGGTCCGAACATTTTTAAACAAAACAAGTAAGGAAAGGCTAAAGTCGGGCGGGGCCGACTATATAATGCCCTACACCACTCCCCGCGTATATACCTCGCTTTGATTACTAAACCCAGGTATTTCATCGGAGCAATTTTATGTAATTCATATAAATTATACTATACTATAAAGTCAAATTTAATGAATATGGTAAATAATAAAGTAATTGATCCAATTTTCCAGCAGATATTCCGAGTAAAGTAAATATGAGCTGGAAAAATGGATCAAGATCCAAAGACAAATACAAATTATACAGCGGTAATAGGATAAATCGGACGGACATTTGAAGGGGGCCTATAACAACACTTGAGGCCTGTGCCAAAACATGCGCCTATATATTTATCATTCACGGTAGGTATTCCTAGTTGAAACATAGAATGATGTGCAAAACTTGATGAAGATCCGATGTAAGATGTAGTTTCTAGAGCTGCAATAGAGCAGAATGGGGCCTCATTTGGGTTATACCAAAGTATGGACATATGGGCATCTCCCAAACAAGTAAGGAAAGGCTAAAGACGGACGGAGCCACTATATGATACACCACACTTTCTATCTCACTACAATTCAATGCAGTAAAAAAGGAATCGGGAAGGATTTTTGAATCATGTAAATGTATGTGTTTGACAAAAAATGTTAAATCGGAAAGGACATTTGTATGGTGGTATATTGAAACCTGTAATGATGTGACCCCCTTTCACAATGTATGTTTATTGGTGAAATAAATATATTGTATTGGGGATATATCTTAATCTGAACCGATCTTACCCACTTTCACCATAGGTGTTTCAAGATCGATTATAAAATGTTGTGCCAATTTTAAAGAAAATCAGGTACAATATGTGGATTCTAGAGCGGAAAAATTCAAATCGGGAGCGACGTTTGTATGGGGACTATATATAAATCTGAACCGATTTCCTCCAAATTCAATACCAATCGTCCTTGGCCAAAAAAGTAACTTCAGTGCGAACAAGCTTAGATGGACAGCAGACGGACAGACAGACATCGGTAAATCGATTCAGCTGGTGATTCTAAGCCGATCCGTATACTTAAAGGTAGGTCTAGCTCGATTATTTCTTGATGTTACAAACATTTGGCGCGAAACTAACTTATAATACCCTATTCCACGAAGTGGTGTAGGGTATAAAAATTGGATCATTCATTGGGCGTTTTTTTTTTCAGTTCTAAGTTCGAACGTCGAACAAAGTGGTTCGAGACATAACCTATTCTGTAACAAACATCTCCATAGAAACCATTGTATGAGGAATGATTCGAAGCTCTTCTATTCAGAAAAGGTCCCAACCCGATTTCATAATAAGGAAAACTTAGTGGTCCGCCTTTTCATTCTTCGAGCGTTCTTTTTCAGTTCTAAGGCCGACATTCGAGACCCGAACAAAGTGGTTCGAGATATAGTCTCTTCTATAACTCCATACAAACCATTCTATTGGTTCAATTCTTGGCACAAGAGTAGCAGTGACAAATGGTGTTCGAAGATTAAAATATTCGGGGTAATTATACGGAATAATCCCATGCGAGCGATCCATTCTATCCAAATGTTCGTACTTTTTATGCTCGAAGCGCAGAATATTTCGACAAAGTTCTATGCGGAACGTTAAGTAACTCTTCTATCCAGAAGAGTTCCCAGCTCTATTTCATAGAAAGGAAAGATTTGTGACCAGAAATTCTCTACACACAAGAGTTAGAAGCTTGATCTATTCCTTGATCGAGTGTTCAGTTCTAAGGTCGACTTCTGAAATCTAACTCTTGTGTAGAGCCTTTTCGATCCTCTGATCATTTTACGCGTGTACTAGCTCATATCGTTCTAAGATCTGTTCTATGCAGAGAAGTTGGAAGAACAATCTCTTTTCGAAGACAAAGTTATACCGCCTGGATGTAATCGAACCATACTATCCAGTAAATCCAAATGTTCGAACTCTTCTACGCTCGACGGTTTGTACCTTTTCTATTCAGAAGAGTTCTCCTAGCCGTTGGACAGTTTGAAGCTCCAACTAAAATGATAATGTGTGCTCGGGCTTCGATCAGGTTCCTTGTTAAAATTCCTGTTAAAATTCACTTTCATATCCACTTTTTGTTCTCCTTTAAAGCATCCAATCCGATTATTTGGAAACATTTCCCTTAATCATGGAACGTTTGGTTGAAAAATCCATTGAAATGCAAAACGCCGAAAATTCTAACAAAAAGCAGATGAATCAAAAATTGCACAACATCAAGTCAACGCCATTTATGCCAATCCAACCTATACTGCATCGGATCGATGTTCATCACGAGACCCAGGAGAATATAAGGAAACAAACGGTGGGTATAAATATATCTCTCATATATATACATATTTCAATCTTCTGCCATTTTCCAGTTGGAGCTAGATGAATTGTGGCAAAAGTTTAAAGACCTACAACGCAAATTGCAGGAGAAATCCGACGATGAACCCAAGGAATCCTTAGTTATGCAAATTGAAGAGAACTACGATCATCTTATAGCCGAAGGTGACAAACTCATGGAAATGCGTAAAGATGAGTTGAGGTAGACGGTTTTGGAAATTATAAAATTATGATTTTTATTTAAAAAGTGTTACAACAATTGCAGGCAAAAATGTGATTTTTATGATTTTTATTTAAAAATTATGAATTTATTTATTTGGAAATTATATAATTGTGATTTCTATTTCAAAATTGTTACAACAATTGCAGGCAAAGATGTGACTTGTCGTGTGCTTTAGAGGTGGCGAAAATGATCATTTCCGCTCTGAATCTGGAAGAGAAAATTGTAAAGGTAGTGAACTCAGTGCTCACCACACCAACGGAAGACTGGACAGAATTGGTAAGTTTTTAAAGCACTACTCTCAAGTCTATCCATCTTAATTTGTAAACTTGTATACCCCAGAGCTGGGAGGAATCTATGTCAGCTGGCGTTGACATGCTGCATCATTATGGGCCGCTCAATCGTTCGAAAAACTCTTCGGGACAAAACAACATGATGGACGCTACAGCCAGCCAGGACACCTTCGATTACACACGTTTCCGCAAACATTTTGCCACCTTCTTTGATCGCATCATACGTTTGGCTTCGAGTGATGCCAAAATTGGTAGCATCGCTCAGATGCAAATGGAACAGCAGCCCGTTTTGCAAAAAGCCGAAATTGAGATGAAACCAGAAGTGACGACAGAGACATGGCATGACATACTCAATGTCAAGCCCATGCAATCCTCAACGGGGGCGGTGAAACGTTTGAAACCCTTTCAAAAGACGACCACCCTCGAAGCAGTCGAAGACGACGAGGAAGATGGTGAAGATGATGCCGAGGATTTGCGTAAAATGGGCTATAAAAAAGAATACGGCTGTAAGGAGAAGAAAGAAGGTGACGAGTCGGAATGGTTGAATGAAGATTTCCAGTTGCCCTCATCGGAGGAATTGTTTAGTGATTTGGGAATATGGTGGTAATGTGTATATACGTGTTGAATGCATGTAACTTTTAAGTTATTGTTGCTGTAGAATAAAAACAAAAGAAATTTAAAGGACTTGTTCTTAAATGGATTCATAAATATAGCCCTTAGAGCTAGAAGAAGGATAATTTGTGATCACCCAAAAACCCAGAATATTTCCAAAATTTAAAATGTGTCATAACTTCTTAAATATAGCTCTGAGAGCTAAAAGAAGGATAATTTGTGATCACTCAAAAAATCCAGAATTAGTTAGACCATTTATATGGTCCATAACTTCTTAAATATAGCCCTGAGAGCTAAACGAAGGATAATTTGTGATCACCCAAAAATTCAGAATATTTCCAAAATTTAAAATGGGTCATAACTTCTTAAATATAGCCCTGAGAGCTAAACGAAGGATAATTTGTGATCACCCAAAAATCCAGAATATTTCCAAAATTTAAAATGGGTCATAACTTCTTAAATATAGCCCTGAGAGCTAAACGAAGGATAATTTGTGATCACCCAAAAATCAAGAATATTTCCAAAATTTAAAATGGGTCATAACTTCTTAAATATAGCCCTGAGAGCTAAACGAAGGATAATTTGTGATTACCCAAAAATCCAGAATATTTCCAAAATTTAAAATGGGTCATAACTTCTTAAATATAGCCCTGAGAGCTAAAAGAAGGATAATTTGTGATCACCCAAAATTCCAGAATATTTCCAATATTTAAAATGGGCCATAACTTCTTAAATATAGCCCTGGGAGCTAATCGAAGGATAATTTGTGATCACCCAAAAATTCAGAATACTTCCAATATTTAAAATGGGCCATAACTTCTTAAATATAGCCCTGTAAGCTAAACGAAGGATAATTTGTGATCACCCAAAATTCCAGAATATTTCCAATATTTAAAATGGACCATAACTTCTTAAATATAGCCCTGGGAGCTAATCGAAGGATAATTTGTGATCACCCAAAAATTCAGAATATTTCCAATATTTAAAATGGGCCATAACTTCTTAAATATAGCCCTGGGAGCTAATCGAAGGATAATTTGTGATCACCCAAAAATCCAGAATATTTCCAATAATTAAAATGGGCCATAACTTCTTAAATATAGCCCTGGGAGCTAAACGAAGGATAATTTGTGATCACCCAAAATTCCAGAATATTTCCAATATTTAAGATGGGTCATAACTTCTTAAATATAGACCTGGGAGCTAATCGAAGGATAATTTGTGATCACCCAAAAATTCAGAATACTTCCAATATTTAAAATGGGTCATAACTTCTTAAATATAGCCCTGGGAGCTAAACGAAGGATAATTTGTGATCACCAAAAATTCAGAATATTTCCAATAATTAAAATGGGCCATAACTTCTTAAATATAGCCCTGGGAGCTAATCGAAGGATAATTTGTGATCACCCAAAAATCCAGAATATTTCCAATAATTAAAATGGGCCATAACTTCTTAAATATAGCCCTGGGAGCTAAACGAAGGATAATTTGTGATCACCCAAAATTCCAGAATATTTCCAATATTTAAGATGGGTCATAACTTCTTAAATATAGACCTGGGAGCTAATCGAAGGATAATTTGTGATCACCCAAAAATTCAGAATACTTCCAATATTTAAAATGGGTCATAACTTCTTAAATATAGCCCTGGGAGCTAAACGAAGGATAATTTGTGATCACCAAAATTCCAGAATATTTTCAATATTTAAAATGGGCCATAACTTCTTAAATATAGCCCTGGGAGCTAATCGAAGGATAATTTGTGATCACCCAAAAATTCAGAATACTTCCAATATTTAAAATGGGCCATAACTTCTTAAATATAGCCCTGTAAGCTAAACGAAGGATAATTTGTGATCACCCAAAATTCCAGAATATTTCCAATATTTAAAATGGACCATAACTTCTTAAATATAGCCCTAAGAACTAAAAGAAGGATAATTTGTGGTCACCCAAAAATCCAGAATATTTCCAAAATTAAAAATGGGTCATAACTTCTTAAATATAGCCCTGGGAGCTAAACGAAGGATAATTTGTGATCACCAAAAAATCCAGAATATTTCCAATAATTAAAATGGGTCATAACTTCTTAAATATAGCCCTGGGAGCTAAACGAAGGATAATTTGTGATCACCCAAAATTCCAGAATATTTCCAATATTTAAAATGGGCCATAACTTCTTAAATATAGCCCTGGGAGCTAAACGAAGGATTATTTGTGATCACCCAAAAATCCAGAATTAGTTGCACAACTCATATGCACCATAACTTCTTAAATATAGCCTTGGGATCTAATCGAAAGATAATTTGTGATCACCCAAAATTCCAGAATATTTCCAATATTTAAAATGGGTCATAACTTCTTAAATATAGCCCTAGGAGCTAAACGAAGGATAATTTGTGATCACCCAAAAATTCAGAATATTTTCAATATTTAAAATGGGTCATAACTTCTTAAATATAGCCCGGAGAGCTAAAAGAAGGATAATTTGTGGTCACCTAAAAATCCAGAATATTTCCAATATTTAAAATGGGCCATAACTTCTTAAATATAGCCCTGGGAGCTAAACGAAGGATAATTTGTGATCACCCAAAATTCCAGAATATTTCCAATATTTAAAATGGGTCATAACTTCTTAAATATAGCCCTGAGAGCTAAAAGAAGGATAATTTGTGGTCACCCAAAAATTCAGAATATTTCCAATATTTAAAATGGGCCATAACTTCTTAAATATAGCCCTGGGAGCTAAACGAAGGATAATTTGTGATCACCAAAAAATCCAGAATATTTCCAATATTTAAAATGGGCCATAACTTCTTAAATATAGCCCTAAGAGCTAAAAGAAGGATAATTTGCGGTCACCCAAAAATCCAGAATATTTCCAATATTTAAAATGGGCCATAACTTCTTAAATATAGCCCTGGGTGCTAAACGAAGGATAATTTGTGATCACCAAAAAATCCAGAATATTTCCAATATTTAAAATGGGTCATAACTTCTTAAATATAACCCTAAGAGCTAAAAGAAGGATAATTTGTGGTCACCCAAAAATCCAGAATATTTCCAAAATTAAAAATGGGTCATAACTTCTTAAATATAGCCCTGGGAGCTAAACGAAGGATAATTTGTGATCACCAAAAAATCCAGAATATTTCCAATAATTAAAATGGGCCATAACTTCTTAAATATAGCCCTGGGAGCTAAACGAAGGATAATTTGTGATCACCCAAAATTCCAGAATATTTCCATAACTTCTTAAATATAGCCCTGGGATCTAATCGAAAGATAATTTGTGAAATTTCAGAATATTTAAAATATTTCCAATATTTAAATATAGCCCTGAGAGCTAAAATAATGATAATTTGTGATCAACCAAAAATTCAGAATATTTCCAAAATTAAAAATGGGTCATAACTTCTTAAATATAGCCCTGAGAGCTAAAAGAAGGATAATTTGTGATCACCCAAAATTCCAGAATATTTCCAATATTTAAAATGGGCCATAACTTCTTAAATATAGCCCTGAGAGCTAAAATAAGGATAATTTGTGATCACCCAAAAATTCAGAATATTTCCAATACTTAAAATGGCCCATAACTTCTTAAATATAACCCTGAGAGCTAAAAGAAGGATAATTTGTAATCACCCAAAATTCCAGAATATTTCCAATAATTAAAATGGGCCATAACTTCTTAAATATAGCCCTGAGAGCTAAAAGAAGGATAATTTGTGATCACCCAAAAATCCAGAATATTTCCAATAATTAAAATGGGTCACAACTTCTTAAATATAGCCCTGGGATCTAATCGAAAGATAATTTGTGATCACCCAAAATTTCAGAATATTTCCAATATTTAAAATGGGCCATAACTTCTTAAATATAGCCCTGAGAGCTAAAATAAGGATAATTTGTGATCAACCAAAAATTCAGAATATTTCCAAAATTAAAAATGGGTCATAACTTCTTAAATATAGCCCTGGGAGCTAAACGAAGGATAATTTGTGATCACCCAAAATTCCAGAATATTTCCAATATTTAAAATGGGCCATAACTTCTTAAATATAGCCCTGGGAGCTAATCGAAAGATAATTTGTGATCACCCAAAAATTCAGAATATTTCCAATATTTAAAATGGGCCATAACTTCTTAAATATAGCCCTGGGAGCTAAACGAAGCATAATTTGTGATCACCAAAAAATCCAGAATATTTCCAATATTTAAAATTTGCCATAACTTCTTAAATATAGCCCTGGGAGCTAAATGAAGGATAATTTGTGATCACCCAAAATTTCAAAATATTTCCAATATTTAAAATGGGCCATAACTTCTTAAATATAGCCCTGAGAGCTAAAATAAGGATAATTTGTGATCACCAAAAAATCCAGAATATTTCCAATAATTAAAATGCGCCATAACTTCTTAAATATAGCCCTGGGAGCTAAACGAAGGATAATTTGTGATCACCCAAAATTCCAGAATATTTCCAATATTTAAAATGGGCCATAACTTCTTAAATATAGCCCTGGGAGCTAAATGAAGGATTATTTGTGATCACCCAAAATTTCAGAATTTTTTGCAATATTTAAAATGGGTCATAACTTCTTAAATATAGCCCTGAGAGCTAAACGAAGGATAATTTGTGATCACCCAAAAATTCAGAATATTTCCAATATTTAAAATGGGCCATAACTTCTTAAATATAGCCCTGGGAGCTAAACGAAGCATAATTTGTGATCACCAAAAAATCCAGAATATTTCCAATATTTAAAATTTGCCATAACTTCTTAAATATAGCCCTGGGAGCTAAATGAAGGGTAATTTGTGATCACCCAAAATTTCAAAATATTTCCAATATTTAAAATGGGCCATAACTTCTTAAATATAGCCCTGAGAGCTAAAATAAGGATAATTTGTGATCACCAAAAAATCCAGAATATTTCCAATAATTAAAATGCGCCATAACTTCTTAAATATAGCCCTGGGAGCTAAACGAAGGATAATTTGTGATCACCCAAAATTCCAGAATATTTCCAATATTTAAAATGGGCCATAACTTCTTAAATATAGCCCTGGGAGCTAAATGAAGGATTATTTGTGATCACCCAAAATTTCAGAATTTTTTGCAATATTTAAAATGGGTCATAACTTCTTAAATATAGCCCTGAGAGCTAAACGAAGGATAATTTGTGATCACCCAAAAATTCAGAATATTTCCAATATTTAAAATGGGCCATAACTTCTTAAATATAGCCCTGGGAGCTAAACGAAGCATAATTTGTGATCACCAAAAAATCCAGAATATTTCCAATATTTAAAATTTGCCATAACTTCTTAAATATAGCCCTGGGAGCTAAATGAAGGATAATTTGTGATCACCCAAATTTTCAAAATATTTCCAATATTTAAAATGGGCCATAACTTCTTAAATATAGCCCTGAGAGCTAAAATAAGGATAATTTGTGATCACCAAAAAATCCAGAATATTTCCAATAATTAAAATGCGCCATAACTTCTTAAATATAGCCCTGGGAGCTAAACGAAGGATAATTTGTGATCACCCAAAATTCCAGAATATTTCCAATATTTAAAATGGGCCATAACTTCTTAAATATAGCCCTGGGAGCTAATCGAAGGATAATTTGTGATCACCCAAAAATTCAGAATACTTCCAATATTTAAAATGGGCCATAACTTCTTAAATATAGCCCTGGGAGCTAAACGAAGGATAATTTGTGATCACCCAAAATTCCAGAATATTTCCAATATTTAAAATGGACCATAACTTCTTAAATATAGCCCTGGGAGCTAATCGAAGGATAATTTGTGATCACCCAAAAATTCAGAATATTTCCAATATTTAAAATGGGCCATAACTTCTTAAATATAGCCCTGGGAGCTAATCGAAGGATAATTTGTGATCACCCAAAAATCCAGAATATTTCCAATAATTAAAATGGGCCATAACTTCTTAAATATAGCCCTGGGAGCTAAACGAAGGATAATTTGTGATCACCCAAAATTCCAGAATATTTCCAATATTTAAGATGGGTCATAACTTCTTAAATATAGACCTGAGAGCTAAACGAAGGATAATTTGTGATCACCCAAAATTCCAGAATATTTCCAATATTTAAAATGGGTCATAACTTCGTAAATATAGCCCTAGGAGCTAAACGAAGGATAATTTGTGATCACCCAAAAATTCAGAATATTTCCAATATTTAAAATGGGTCATAACTTCTTAAATATAGCCCTGAGATCTAAAAGAAGGATAATTTGTGATCACCCAAAAATCCAGAAAATTTCCAATAATTAAAATAGGCCATAACTTCTTAAATATAGCCCTGGGAGCTAAACGAAGGATAATTTGTGATCACCCAAAATTTCAAAATATTTCCAATATTTAAAATGGGTCATAACTTCTTAAATATAGCCCTGAGAATTAAAAGAAGGATAATTTGTGATCACCAAAAAATCCAGAATATTTCCAATAATTAAAATGGGTCATAACTTCTTAAATATAGCCCTGGGAGCTAAACGAAGGATAATTTGTGATCACCCAAAAATCCAGAATTAGTTGCACAACTTATATGCGCCATAACTTCTTAAATATAGCCCTGGGAGCTAATCGAAGGATAATTTGTGATCACCCAAAATTTCAGAATATTTCCATTATTTAATATGGGTCATAACTTCTTAAATATAGCCCTGAGAGCTAAAAGAAGATTTCCAATAATTAAAATGGGCCATAACTTCTTAAATATAGCCCTGGGAGGTAAATGAAGGATAATTTGTGATCACCCAAAAATCCAGAATTAGTTGCACAACTTATATGCGCCATAACTTCTTAAATATAGCCCTGGGAGCTAATCGAAGGATAATTTGTGATCACCCAAAATTTCAGAATATTTCCAATATTTAAGATGGGTCATAACTTCTTAAATATAGCCCTGAGAGCTAAAAGAAGGATAATTTGTGATCACCCAAAAATCCAGAATATTTCCAATAATTAAAATGGGCCATAACTTCTTAAATATAGCCCTGGGAGCTAAACGAAGGATAATTTGTGATCACCCAAAATTCCAGAATATTTCCAATATTTAAAATGGGACATAACTTCTTAAATATAGCCCTGAGAGCTAAAAGAAAGATAATTTGTGATCACCTAAAATTCCAGAATATTTCCAATATTTAAAATGGGTCATAACTTCTTAAATATAGACCTAGGAGCTAAACGAAGGATAATTTGTGATCACCCAAAATTCCAGAATATTTCCAATATTTAAAATGGGTCATAACTTCTTAAATATATCCCTAGGAGCTAAACGAAGGATAATTTGTGATCACCCAAAAATTCAGAATATTTCCAATATTTAAAATGGGTCATAACTTCTTAAATATAGACCTAGGAGCTAAACGAAGGATAATTTGTGATCACCCAAAAATCCAGAATATTTCCAATAATTAAAATAGGCCATGACTTCTTAAAGATAGCCCTGGGAGCTAAACGAAGGATAATTTGTGATCACCCAAAATTCCAAAATATTTCCAATATTTAAAATGGGTCATAACTTCTTAAATATAGCCCTAGGAGCTAAATGAAGGATAATTTGTGATCACCCAAAATTCCAAAATATTTCCAATATTTAAAATGGGTCATAACTTCTTAAATATAGCCCTGGGAGCTAAATGAAGGATAATTTGTGATCACCCAAAAATTCAGAATATTTTCAATATTTAAAATGGGTCATAACTTCTTAAATATAGCCCTAGGAGCTAAACGAAGGATAATTTGTGATCACCCAAAATTTCAGAATATTTCCAATATTTAAGATGGGTCATAACTTCTTAAATATAGCCCTGAGAGCTAAAAGAAGGATAATTTGTGATCACCCAAAAATCCAGAATATTTCCAATAATTAAAATGGGCCATAACTTCTTAAATATAGCCCTGGGAGCTAAACGAAGGATAATTTGTGATCACCCAAAATTCCAAAATATTTCCAATATTTAAAATGGGTCATAACTTCTTAAATATAGCCCTAGGAGCTAAATGAAGGATAATTTGTGATCACCCAAAAATTCAGAATATTTTCAATATTTAAAATGGGTCATAACTTCTTAAATATAGCCCGGAGAGCTAAAAGAAGGATAATTTGTGATCACCCAAAAATCCAGAATATTTCCAATAATTAAAATAGGCCATAACTTCTTAAATATAGCCCTGGGAGCTAAACGAAGGATAATTTGTGATCACCCAAAATTTCAAAATATTTCCAATATTTAAAATGGGTCATAACTTTTTAAATATAGCCCTGAGAGCTAAAAGAAGGATAATTTGTGATCACCAAAAAATCCAGAATATTTCCAATAATTAAAATGGGTCATAACTTCTTAAATATAGCCCTAGGAGCTAAACGGAGGATAATTTGTGATCACCCAAAAATCCAGAATATTTCCAATAATTAAAATGGGCCATAACTTCTTAAATATAGCCCTGGGAGCTAAACGAAGGATAATTTGTGATCACCCAAAATTCCAGAATATTTCCAATATTTAAAATGGGACATAACTTCTTAAATATAGCCCTAGGAGCTAAACGAAGGATAATTTGTGATCACCCAAAAATTCAGAATATTTTCAATATTTAAAATGGGTCATAACTTCTTAAATATAGTCCGGAGAGCTAAAAGAAGGATAATTTGTGGTCACCCAAAAATCCAGAATATTTCCAATATTTAAAATGGGTCATAACTTCTTAAATATAGCCCTGGGAGCTAAACGAAGGATAATTTGTGATAACCCAAAATTCCAGAATATTTCCAATATTTAAAATGGGCCATAACTTCTTAAATATAGCCCTGAGAGCTAAAAGAAGGATAATTTGTGGTCACCCAAAAATCCAGAATATTTCCAATAATTAAAATGGGCCATAACTTCTTAAAAATAGCCCTGAGAGATAAAAGAAGGATAATTTGTGATCACCCAAAATTCCAGAATATTTCCAATATTTAAAATGGGCCATAACTTCTTAAATATAGCCCTGAGAGCTAAAAGAAGGATTAACTGTGATCACCCAAAATTCCAGAATATTTCCAATATTTAAAATGGGCCATAACTTCTTAAATATAGCCCTGGGAGCTAAACGAAGGATAATTTGTGATCACCCAAAAATCCAGAATATTACAAAATTTGAAATGGGTCATAACTTCTTAAATGAGAGCTAAAAGAAGGATAATTTGTGATCACCCAAAAATTCAGAATATTTCCAAAGTTAAAAATGGGTCATAACTTCTTAAATATAGCCCTGAGAGCTAAAAGAACCCAAGATCACCCAAAAATCCAGAATTAGTTGCACAAATTATATGCGCCATAACTTCTTAAATATAGCCCTGGGAGCTAATCGAAGGATAATTTGTGATCACCCAAAATTTCAGAATATTTCCAATATTTAAAATGGGCCATAACTTCTTAAATATAGCCCTGAGAGCTAAAAGAAGGATAATTTGTGATCACCAAAAATTCAAAATATTTCCAAAATTAAAAATGGGTCATAACTTCTTAAATATAGCCCTGGGAGCTAAACGAAGAATAATTTGTGATCACCCAAAATTCCAGAATATTTCCAATATTTAAAATGGGCCATAACTTCTTAAATACAGCCATGGGAGCTAAACGAAGGATAATTTGTGATCACCCAAAATTCCAGAATATTTCCAATAATTAAAATGGGCCATAACTTCTTAAATATAGCCCTGAGAGCTAAAAGAAGGATAATTTGTGATCACCCAAAAATTCCGAATATTTCCAAAATTAAAAATGGGTCATAACTTCTTAAATATAGCCCTGAGAGCTAAAAGAAGGATAATTTGTGATCACCAAAAAATCCAGAATATTTCCAATAATTAAAATGGGTCATAACTTCTTAAATGTAGCCCTGGGAGGTAAATGAAGGATAATTTGTGATAACCCAAAAATCCAGAATTAGTTGCACAACTTATATGCGCCATAACTTCTTAAATATAGCCCTGGGAGCTAAACGAAGGATAATTTGTGATCACCCAAAATTCCAGAATATTTCCAAAATTTAAAATGACCAATAACTTCTTAAATATAGCCCTGGGAGCTAAACGAAGGATAATTTGTGATCACCCAAAATTACAGAATATTTCCAATATTTAAAATGGGCCATAACTTCTTAAATATAGCCCTGAGAGCTAAAAGAAAGATAATTTGTGATCACCCAAAAATTCAGAATATTTCCAAAGTTAAAAATGGGTCATAACTTCTTAAATATAGCCCTGGGAGCTAATCGAAGGATAATTTGTGATCACCCAAAATTTCAGAATATTTCCAATATTTAAAATGGGTCATAACTTCTTAAATATAGCCCTGGGAGCTAAACGAAGGATAATTTGTGATCACCCAAAATTCCAGAATATTTCCAATAATTAAAATGGGTCATAACTTCTTAAATATAGCCCTGGGAGCTAAACGAAGGATAATTTGTGATCACCCAAAATTCCAGAATATTTCCAATATTTAAAATGGGTCTTAACTACTTAAATATAGCCTTGAGAGCTAAAAGAAGGATAATTTGTGATCACCCAAAATTCCAGAATATTTCCAAAATTTAAAATGGCCAATAACTTCTTAAATATAGCCCTGAGAGCTAAAAGAAGGATAATTTGTGATCACCCAAAAATCCAGAATATTTCCAATAATTAAAATGGGCCATAACTTCTTAAATATAGCCCTGGGAGCTAAACGAAGGATAATTTGTGATCACCCAAAATTCCAGAATATTTCCAATATTTAAAATGGGACATAACTTCTTAAATATAGCCCTGAGAGCTAAAAGAAAGATAATTTGTGATCACCTAAAATTCCAGAATATTTCCAATATTTAAAATGGGTCATAACTTCTTAAATATAGACCTAGGAGCTAAACGAAGGATAATTTGTGATCACCCAAAATTCCAGAATATTTCCAATATTTAAAATGGGTCATAACTTCTTAAATATAGCCCTAGGAGCTAAACGAAGGATAATTTGTGATCACCCAAAAATTCAGAATATTTCCAATATTTAAAATGGGTCATAACTTCTTAAATATAGACCTAGGAGCTAAACGAAGGATAATTTGTGATCACCCAAAAATCCAGAATATTTCCAATAATTAAAATAGGCCATGACTTCTTAAAGATAGCCCTGGGAGCTAAACGAAGGATAATTTGTGATCACCCAAAATTCCAAAATATTTCCAATATTTAAAATGGGTCATAACTTCTTAAATATAGCCCTAGGAGCTAAATGAAGGATAATTTGTGATCACCCAAAATTCCAAAATATTTCCAATATTTAAAATGGGTCATAACTTCTTAAATATAGCCCTGGGAGCTAAATGAAGGATAATTTGTGATCACCCAAAAATTCAGAATATTTTCAATATTTAAAATGGGTCATAACTTCTTAAATATAGCCCTAGGAGCTAAACGAAGGATAATTTGTGATCACCCAAAATTTCAGAATATTTCCAATATTTAAGATGGGTCATAACTTCTTAAATATAGCCCTGAGAGCTAAAAGAAGGATAATTTGTGATCACCCAAAAATCCAGAATATTTCCAATAATTAAAATGGGCCATAACTTCTTAAATATAGCCCTGGGAGCTAAACGAAGGATAATTTGTGATCACCCAAAATTCCAAAATATTTCCAATATTTAAAATGGGTCATAACTTCTTAAATATAGCCCTAGGAGCTAAATGAAGGATAATTTGTGATCACCCAAAAATTCAGAATATTTTCAATATTTAAAATGGGTCATAACTTCTTAAATATAGCCCGGAGAGCTAAAAGAAGGATAATTTGTGATCACCCAAAAATCCAGAATATTTCCAATAATTAAAATAGGCCATAACTTCTTAAATATAGCCCTGGGAGCTAAACGAAGGATAATTTGTGATCACCCAAAATTTCAAAATATTTCCAATATTTAAAATGGGTCATAACTTTTTAAATATAGCCCTGAGAGCTAAAAGAAGGATAATTTGTGATCACCAAAAAATCCAGAATATTTCCAATAATTAAAATGGGTCATAACTTCTTAAATATAGCCCTAGGAGCTAAACGGAGGATAATTTGTGATCACCCAAAAATCCAGAATATTTCCAATAATTAAAATGGGCCATAACTTCTTAAATATAGCCCTGGGAGCTAAACGAAGGATAATTTGTGATCACCCAAAATTCCAGAATATTTCCAATATTTAAAATGGGACATAACTTCTTAAATATAGCCCTAGGAGCTAAACGAAGGATAATTTGTGATCACCCAAAAATTCAGAATATTTTCAATATTTAAAATGGGTCATAACTTCTTAAATATAGTCCGGAGAGCTAAAAGAAGGATAATTTGTGGTCACCCAAAAATCCAGAATATTTCCAATATTTAAAATGGGTCATAACTTCTTAAATATAGCCCTGGGAGCTAAACGAAGGATAATTTGTGATAACCCAAAATTCCAGAATATTTCCAATATTTAAAATGGGCCATAACTTCTTAAATATAGCCCTGAGAGCTAAAAGAAGGATAATTTGTGGTCACCCAAAAATCCAGAATATTTCCAATAATTAAAATGGGCCATAACTTCTTAAAAATAGCCCTGAGAGATAAAAGAAGGATAATTTGTGATCACCCAAAAATCCAGAATATTTCCAATATTTAAAATGGGCCATAACTTCTTAAATATAGCCCTGAGAGCTAAAAGAAGGATTAACTGTGATCACCCAAAATTCCAGAATATTTCCAATATTTAAAATGGGCCATAACTTCTTAAATATAGCCCTGGGAGCTAAACGAAGGATAATTTGTGATCACCCAAAAATCCAGAATATTACAAAATTTGAAATGGGTCATAACTTCTTAAATGAGAGCTAAAAGAAGGATAATTTGTGATCACCCAAAAATTCAGAATATTTCCAAAGTTAAAAATGGGTCATAACTTCTTAAATATAGCCCTGAGAGCTAAAAGAACCCAAGATCACCCAAAAATCCAGAATTAGTTGCACAAATTATATGCGCCATAACTTCTTAAATATAGCCCTGGGAGCTAATCGAAGGATAATTTGTGATCACCCAAAATTTCAGAATATTTCCAATATTTAAAATGGGCCATAACTTCTTAAATATAGCCCTGAGAGCTAAAAGAAGGATAATTTGTGATCACCAAAAATTCAAAATATTTCCAAAATTAAAAATGGGTCATAACTTCTTAAATATAGCCCTGGGAGCTAAACGAAGAATAATTTGTGATCACCCAAAATTCCAGAATATTTCCAATATTTAAAATGGGCCATAACTTCTTAAATACAGCCATGGGAGCTAAACGAAGGATAATTTGTGATCACCCAAAATTCCAGAATATTTCCAATAATTAAAATGGGCCATAACTTCTTAAATATAGCCCTGAGAGCTAAAAGAAGGATAATTTGTGATCACCCAAAAATTCCGAATATTTCCAAAATTAAAAATGGGTCATAACTTCTTAAATATAGCCCTGAGAGCTAAAAGAAGGATAATTTGTGATCACCAAAAAATCCAGAATATTTCCAATAATTAAAATGGGTCATAACTTCTTAAATGTAGCCCTGGGAGGTAAATGAAGGATAATTTGTGATAACCCAAAAATCCAGAATTAGTTGCACAACTTATATGCGCCATAACTTCTTAAATATAGCCCTGGGAGCTAAACGAAGGATAATTTGTGATCACCCAAAATTCCAGAATATTTCCAAAATTTAAAATGACCAATAACTTCTTAAATATAGCCCTGGGAGCTAAACGAAGGATAATTTGTGATCACCCAAAATTACAGAATATTTCCAATATTTAAAATGGGCCATAACTTCTTAAATATAGCCCTGAGAGCTAAAAGAAAGATAATTTGTGATCACCCAAAAATTCAGAATATTTCCAAAGTTAAAAATGGGTCATAACTTCTTAAATATAGCCCTGGGAGCTAATCGAAGGATAATTTGTGATCACCCAAAATTTCAGAATATTTCCAATATTTAAAATGGGTCATAACTTCTTAAATATAGCCCTGGGAGCTAAACGAAGGATAATTTGTGATCACCCAAAATTCCAGAATATTTCCAATAATTAAAATGGGTCATAACTTCTTAAATATAGCCCTGGGAGCTAAACGAAGGATAATTTGTGATCACCCAAAATTCCAGAATATTTCCAATATTTAAAATGGGTCTTAACTACTTAAATATAGCCTTGAGAGCTAAAAGAAGGATAATTTGTGATCACCCAAAATTCCAGAATATTTCCAAAATTTAAAATGGCCAATAACTTCTTAAATATAGCCCTGAGAGCTAAAAGAAGGATAATTTGTAATCACCCAAAAATCCAGAATATTTCAAAAATTAAAAATGGGTCATAACATCTTAAATATAGCCCTGAGAGCTAAAAGAAGTATAATTTGATCACCCAAAAATCCAGAATATTTCCAATATTTAAAATGGGCCATAACTTCTTAAATATAGCCCTGAGAGCTAAAAGAAAGATAATTTGTGATCACCCAAAAATTCAGAATATTTCCAAAGTTAAAAATGGGTCATAACTTCTTAAATATAGCCCTGGGAGCTAATCGAAGGATAATTTGTGATCACCCAAAATTTCAGAATATTTCCAATATTTAAAATGGGCCATAACTTCTTAAATATAGCGCTGAGAGCTAAAAGAAGGATAATTTGTGATCACCCAAAAATCCAGAATATTTCCAATATATAAAATGGTCCATAACTTCTTAAATATAGCCCTGGGAGCTAAACGAAGGATAATTTGTGATCACCCAAAATTCCAGAATATTTCCAATATTTAAAATGGGCCATAACTTCTTAAGTATAGCCCTGGGAGCTAAACGAAGGATAATTTGTGATCACCCAAAATTCCAGAATATTTCCAATATTTTAAATGGGCCATAACTTCTTAAATATAGCCCTGGGAGCTAAACGAAGGATAATTTGTGATCACCCAAAATTCCAGAATATTTCCAATATTTAAAATGGGTCTTAACTACTTAAATACAGCCTTGAGAGCTAAAAGAAGGATAATTTGTGATCACCCAAAATTCCAGAATATTTCCAAAATTTAAAATGGCCAATAACTTCTTAAATATAGCCCTGGGAGCTAAACGAAGGATAATTTGTGATCACCCAAAATTCCAGAATATTTCCAATATTTAAAACGGGCCATAACTTCTTAAATATAGCCCTGGGAGCTAAACGAAGGATAATTTGTGATCACCAAAATATCCAGAATATTTCCAATATTTAAAATAGGCCATAACTTCTTAAATATAGCCCTGAGAGCTAAAAGAAGGATAATTTGTAATCACCCAAAAATCCAGAATATTTCAAAAATTAAAAATGGGTCATAACATCTTAAATATAGCCCTGAGAGCTAAAAGAAGTATAATTTGATCACCCAAAAATCCAGAATATTTCCAATATTTAAAATGGGCCATAACTTCTTAAATATAGCCCTGAGAGCTAAAAGAAGGATAATTTGTGGTCACCCAAAAGTCCAGAATTTTTCCAAAATTAAAAATGGGTCATAACATCTTAAATATAGCCCTGAGAGCTAAAAGAAGTATAATTTGATCACCCAAAAATCCAGAATATTTCAAAAATTAAAAATGGGTCATAACATCTTAAATATAGCCCTGAGAGCTAAAAGAAGTATAATTTGATCACCCAAAAACCCAGAATATTTCCAATATTTAAAATGGGCCATAACTTCTTAAATATAGCCCTGAGAGCTAAAAGAAGGATAATTTGTGGTCACCCAAAAATCCAGAATTTTTCCAAAATTAAAAATGGGTCATAACATCTTAAATATAGCCCTGAGAGCTAAAAGAAGTATAATTTGATCACCCAAAAATCCAGAATATTTCCAATATTTAAAATGGGCCATAACTTCTTAAATATAGCCCTGGGAGCTAAACGAAGGATAATTTGTGATCACCCAAAAATCCAGAATATTTCCAATATTTAAAATAGGCCATAACTTCTTAAATAAAGCCCTGAGAGCTAAAAGAAGGATAATTTGTAATCACCCAAAAATCCAGAATATTTCAAAAATTAAAAATGGGTCATAACATCTTAAATATAGCCCTGAGAGCTAAAAGAAGTATAATTTGATCACCCACAAATCCAGAATATTTCCAATATTTAAAATTGGCCATAACTTCTTAAATATAGCCCTGAGAGCTAAAAGATGGTTATTTTGTGATCACCCAAAAATCCAGAATATTTCCAAAATTAAAAATGGGTCATAACTTCTTAAATATAGCCCTGAGAGCTAAAAGAAGGATAATTTGTGATCACCCAAAAATTCCGAATATTTCCAAAATTAAAAATGGGTCATAACTTCTTAAATATACGCCCATGTGCTGACAACCGCATGATTTCAAATCGCATTTTTTTTGGCGATTTCGAGTCTCTAAATTTCGCATTTTTACTTTAAACAATTGTTTTCAGTTTTCTTTCTTTACTGGCGGATAAATGAAGAAGATGTTTGGTTAAAAATAGCAATTTTAAATAGAAATGTAAAATTTAGAGACTCGAAATCGCCAAAAAAAAATGCGATTTGAAATCATGCGGTTGTCAGCACATGGGCGATAGCCCTGGGAGCTAAACGAAGGATAATTTGTGATCACCCACAATTTCAGAATATTTCCAATATTTAAAATGGGCCATAACTTCTTAAATATAGCCCTGAGAGCCAAAAGAAGGATTATTTGTGATCACCCAAAAATCCAGGATATTTCCATAATTTTAAATATTTAAAATGGGCCATAACTTCTTAAATATAGCCCTGAGGGCCAAAAGAAGGATAATTTGTGATCACCCAAAAATTCCGAATATTTCCAAAATTAAAAATGGGTCATAACTTCTTAAATATAGCCCTGGGAGCTAAACGAAGGATAATTTGTGATCACCCAAAAATCCAGAATATTTCCAATATTTAAAATGGGCCATAACTTCTTAAATATAGCCCTGAGAGCTAAAAGAAGGATAATTTGTGATCACCCAAAAATCCAGAATTAGTTGCACAACTTATATGCGCCATAACTTCTTAAATATAGCCCTGGGAGCTAAACGAAGGATTATTTGTGATCACTCAAAAATCCAGGATATTTCCATAATTTTAAATGGGCCATAACTTCTTAAATATAGCCCTGAGTGCCAAAAGAAGGATAATTTGTGATCACCCAAAAATCCAGAATTTTTCCAAAATTTAAAATGGGTCATAACTTCTTAAATATAGCCCTGAGTGCCAAAAGAAGGATAATTTGTGATCACCCAAAAATCCAGAATTTTCCCAAAATTTAAAATGGGTCATAACTTCTTAAATATAGCCCTGAGTGGCAAAAGAAGGATTATTTGTGATCACCCAAAAATCCAGAATTTTTCCAAAATTTAAAATGGGTCATAACTTCTTAAATATAGCCCTAAGAGCTAAAAGAAGGATATTTTGTGATCACCCAAAAATCCAGAATTAGTTGCACATCTTATATGCGCCATAACTTCTTAAATATAGCCCTGGGAGCTTAAAGAAGGATAATTTGTGATCGCCCAAAAATCCAGAATATTTCCAATATTTGAAATGGGCCATAACTTCTTAAATATAGCCCTGAGAGCTAAAAGAAGGATAATTTGTGATCACCCAAAATTCAAGAATATTTCTAATATTTAAAATGGGCCTTAACTTCTTAAATATAGCCCTGGGAGCTAAACGAAGGATAATTTGTGTTCAACAAAAAATCCAGAATATAGAAGGATAATTTGTGATCACACAGAATTCCAGAATATTTCCAATATTTAAAATGGGCCATAACTTCTTAAATATAAAAAAATCCATAATATTTCCCACCCAAAAATCCAGAATTAGTTGCACATCTTATATGCGCCATAACTTCTTAAATATAGCCCTGGGAGCTAAACGAAGGATAATTTGTGATCACCAAAAAATCGAGAATATTTCCAATATTTAAAATGGGCCATAACTTCTTAAATGTAACCCTGAGAGCTAAAAAAGGATAATTTGTGATCACCAAAAAATCCAGAATATTTCCAATATTTCAAATGGGCCATAACTTCTTAAATATAGCCCTGAGAGCTAAAAGAAGAGTAATTTGTGATCACCCAAAAATTCTTGTAAGTCCAGTCCTGACCTCCACGATTATTCAATATATTTGAAAAAAGAAAAGTCGTTTCATATTTTGATTTTTGTGTATATGTATATTTTTTGTGATTTTATTTTTAAAGATTTAACTTTAAGTAATTTACATTATACAATGTAGAATACCCATTCTTTTTTTTTCTGTTGTTGTTTGCTATGTAGAGACAATTATATGTTTTTTTCTTTTAATTTATAAGTATTAATGATTAACATTATAATTTTAATTTTGTTTAAAATATATAGCTTTTCAAGTTAATAACCTAAAACAGAGTTTCCTTTATAGTGTTTATATAAAAGTTAGTATTTGTGTAAACTAAAATACATTATATAAATTACAAGAGTTCAATTTAAAAAAATCATTTGTTGTTTTTTCTTTGTTTGTTTCAGTTTGTTCATTGTTGATAAAACATTAAAACTAAAGTTAAGTTACATTTGAAGCAATATCTAAAATAGAGTTTAAGGGGCTAAAGGGGGCTAAACTAAACTAAAGCTAAGTTACGTTTTTATTAAATATTAGTGTTTGCTTTATACACATACCTCACCTCATCAAACCCTAACTGAGGGAGAAAGAGCGTGAGAGAGAGAAACGAATGGTGTTTGGTTAGTGGTTTAAAAAAAAAACTATTTAAATTTTGTTTAATTTTAAAATTTTTTAAAACGAATAATACTTGAAATTACTTGTTTTTGTTGTGTTACAACATTATCTTAAGAGAGGACTTATCCTGAACAAATCTTACGAATTTAAAAAAGAAATAATAATATTATGGTTTTTAACATTAGAATTTCCGTTAGAATATCCTTTACAAGAAAAGGATGCTCTTCTTTTGTGAAAAATAACAGGAGATCGAAAATTTTGAAAATTTATTTTGTTGTCTGTCTTCTTGGTTTTTTTATTTATTCCTTTTCGCTGCGAAATTGCATGATTTTCTTTTTCACCAATGTCCGCACCTGCTGCGGCGTAGTTTGTTGCGTTGTATTCACCTGTTGCTGTTGTTGCGCGGCCGTGGTTAGTGTCGTTCCCGACGAGGTTTGGGTTATGGTCATTATTTCTGCTTGTGTAGCATTCGATACATTGCCTCCACCCGTCGTGGAACTTACCACAACATTCTGTGTTTGTTGCTGCTGCTGCATGGATTGTTGTTGCACGACTGCCACCAGATTACCACCCGCCGTGGTTTGCAGCCTTACTGGACTGGCATTTTGTCGCTGATTTTGTTGTTGCTGCTGTATGGCCGTTATGATGGCCTGTTGGGTTTGTGATTGTGATCCACTGGCGACTTTAATAGTTCCAGCTATATTTTGTCCACCCGTAACATGGGCCCTCAAATTGCTGGCGGTAAGACCTTGACCAGAGGCAGAGACCACCTAGAAAATGCAAAATGCAAAGATTAGGAAATGAAGGCCTTTATTGCTGTGGAAATTTATTATTTAAAATAAATAAATCTCAATCGGAAAAATCTATTATATATTTAGTTAATGGAATCTATCTAAATTCCATGACATTATTCCCAAATTTGCTTTGCAACTCCCAATTTCTCTTCCATCTCCACTTACCTGTATTGTTTGCCGTTGATTCGGTTGCGATGCCACCGATACCGGTATCACCCGGCCCACACTGGTTTTGCCCAAAACAAATCCGGTAGTCGCCAGCGTGCCCTGTTGCCCCTGACGCATGACCTGCTGTATTTGCTGCACGGTCACGGAACTCGGCAGCGATTTGGTGTTCTGTATGTGCACCAGTTGTGTTTGTACCCCGCCACCGCCAGAGGATGTGGACGATCCGGACGATGTGGACTTCTGTGTTGTCTGCTGCTGTTGCTGCAGGTTGCCGGACTGTGTTATGGTTGTGTTTTGCGCCTGTTGTTGCTGCTGTTGATTGGCTGCTGCAGCGGCTGCGGCCTGGGCCGCCTGTATTTGGGTCATTCGTGAAATTTTCCGTGGCATTGCCAATTGTTGTTGCTGCATGTGTAATTGTCTCATTTGTGACTGATTGGCCATGGTCACTTTGATCTGTCCGCCCGGCTTGAGTTGTGACAGGGCCATGTTGACGGTATTTTGCGTCTGCTGCTGTTGACCGGTATTTACCGTGACACCACCTTGGCCCCCATTATTACCCGAGGAGGCGGCCGATGTCTTTACGAGTGTAGCAATTTGTTGCTGCGTTACCTGCTGCACCACTTGCGTGGTTTGCTGCTGATTTTGCCCTTGTTGCTGTTGCACTGAGCCGGTGTTGGAGGATGAGGCCTGCGATTGTTGCAGTTGTATACCTTGAGCCGACGTCGTATAGATTTGTCCGCCCTGTTGTATAACCTGTGCGGCCTTCTGCTGGGCAGCTGCCGATATCATCTGGCGCTTGACCAGCAACATGTCACTCTCGCCCACTTGCCGTGCTATCGTCTGTTTGCCCGACGCGGCTGCCACTTGTTTGATGAACTGGGCTCGCGTTTGTTGCACCTGCTGTGGATGCATTTGATTGGCGGCTACAGTGGTCACTACCCCGGTGGCACTTGGTGTAGTGACGGCTATATTTGATGTGGCCACCGTCACCTTTTGTCCCTGCACCACTTGCACGGTTGTGGGCACGGAACCCGTCTGCATAAGGCTGCCCTGTATAATGGTGCCTTGAGCATTCACCAACGCCGTTTGTCCCGATGCTGTCTGCACCATGGTCTGTTGCCCTTGTTGACCCGGTCCGGTGGCCTGCAATACCTTCAGCTGTTGTCTTTGACGATAGAGTTGAATGTGGGCTGGTTGCTGACCTTGAGCATTGCCACCCGCCGCATTACCAGCTGCTATTTTCTGACCCTGCTGCAGGGAACTGACCCGAATGCCTTTCGTTACAACCTGTTGTGTCCCCGTGGGCATGGAGGCCAATTGGAATTGGGCGGCCTGTAGCTGAGCTTGCGCTACATTTGTGCCCAAACTGGACATGGACACAATGGTGGGACTTGGATTGCCGGAGGACCTTTGTTGCAAGACAACATCTTGCAGAGTGGTGCCGCTGGGAGCGGCCACAATTCTTTGGGCTCTTAAAGCAGATGTATTGAGAGCTGTCACCGTGGCCGTAGGTTGCTGCATGCCACTGGACGTGGTTAAGACGGTGCCCACTGTGGCCAGTTGTGACACCGATACCACTTGAGGCAGCGATTGTGTGTGCACTATGCTTCCCACTTGGGCTGAGCTCGATACTATGGTCTGTGGCGACAGTGAGACAATTTGGGCCGACGAGGAGGAAACCTGTGAATGGTGGGACTGTTGATTCTGCACCGTGGACGATATAGTTTGGACTGGTTGTGTGAGTACCACGGAAACGGATGCTGGAGCGCCCACTAAATTACCCGCACTGTTGGTCTGCTGTTGCAATTGCACGTGTTGTGTTTGGCCCGCAGATCCCTGAGAGCCCTGCGATTGTTGCTGATGCAGCTGTTGCACCTGCCCTGTGGTTAGCAGGCCTGCCTGGCCTGGTGCTACTATTGCCTTCACTATCTGTGTAGCTGTTGTAGTTCCGTGTTGCCGGATCAAATGTTGTTGTGTGGCTGAATTCACCGATCCAACAGTCTGCTGCTGCAATTGCTGCCCGGAGCCACCCGCATGTTGCAACACAATCGCCGTGGTGGTTTGCTGTTGTGACGATTGTTGGCCGCCACTCGACAATTGGTGTATTTGCAATTGTTGTGTATGCAAACCCGGCGGAGCCGATGTGGTCACCTGCACCTGCTGCTGCTGTTGCGTCTGCTGATGCTGCACCAATTCCTGCAAATGTGTGGTGGTGGTTTGCCCGGCCGTCTGCTGTTGTTGCACCACATTAACCCCTGCGGGTGTGGTAACACAACATGTTCCGCCCTGTTGTCCTGCCACCGTTGCCGCCGTCGCCGTTGTCGTGGAACCACCGGGAGTTTGTACCGCAGGCGGTGGTGGTGGAGGACACTGCGACCTCTGCTTTTCGCGTATCTTATTCGCCCTCATAATGGCTATGTTCTGCGGCGATATCGGTTGGTCATAGTTGACTATGCCAAACTCTTGCAAAACCTCCATGTGTTTGGGATTCATGAGGCTGGGTGTACTGAAGTGGCGCTTGGGCGCAGGCGCCTTCTTCAAATAGGCCGTCTTGATGCAATCGAAACGCGAGCGCATAATCTTCGTAAAGGAGGCATTGTTGTCGTTCGCATAGAGCTGTGTGGTTCGCAGACAACGCAGAGGACTCTTGAGATATTCCGTTTTCAAATTGGCCTTCAGCTTCTTCTGTTTCTTGGGACTCTCCACCAGTTTGCCCTCCTCGCGTGGTTGTATAATAGCCTCATAACGCCATCTACACTGTTTTGGTGATCTATACGTTTTGGAGAAAGCATTTACTATCTCCGCCACCAGATCCCAATTGGGCGTGTGGCCGGGAGACAATAACATCAGGTTGCAGGGCAAACCCTGTAGATTCACCAGAACATGTAGTATGGCAATATCTTCGTATATACACCATTCGGCCATGCCTTCGGGCTCCGTGAGTGGCTTCTGCGGCAATTGTGGCTTCAAACCAGGTATCTGGACGTTTGGCTTGAAGACTCCACGATAGCGTTGATTCTTCAAATCTCGTCTTATGCGAGCTATGGCAGCCGATGGACGATCGAACAGGGAGCGTGGAGCACAGAACATTTCTTCTCGTCTCATTTTTGCTGGCCTCTTGTTGCCATCGATCATGAAACCAGCATCGGAACGTGAGCGCTTGTATTCTTTCCTTATATAGACGGGCGGTAGCTCCGTCTCCGGTATAGTGTCGATATCATACATGAACGTTAGAGAATAGTCAATGTAGATGTCATCGTTATCCTGGGGCGGTGTGGGTGGACACCACATCTAAATTGGGGGAGGGAGAAGGAAATACATTTAGAATATATCACAATTAGAATCTAGAAGAAGTTGGAATTATAGCGTAGCTACAGCAGCGGCAAATAAATAATCTAAAATCACTCAAAATAAGTTGTTTTTAGGGCAGGCGAGTGACATTTGTATGGGGTCTATACCTAAATCTGAACCGATGTGAACCAATTTCACAATAGATGTTTCTATTTCATATTTAACAGGATGTGCCAAATTTGAACATAATCGGTTGAAATCTGTATTTTCTAGAGCGGAAAATACCAAATCAGAAAGGATATTTGTATGGAGGCTCCATCTAAACATGGACCAATGTCACCCAATTTTGCCACGGCTGTTTATAGCAGAAATATAACATTATAAGCCAAATTTGAACAAAATCGCTTAAAATATGTGGTTTTTAGAGCGGAAAAAGTCAATTCACAAAGGACATTTGTATGGAGGCTATATCAAAACATGGACCAATGTGACCCAATATTGCCACGGCTGTTTCTAGCACAAATATAACATTATGTGCCAAATTTGAACAAAATCAATTAAAATATGTGGTTTCTAGAGCGGAGAAGGTCAAATAAGGAAGCACTTTTGTGTGGAGGCTATATCTAAATCTGAACCGATTTGCTCATCAAATTCAGTAGTATCCGTGATTGACCCGCCAAAGTATTTTGTACCATGTTTTGTTATGATCGGACAATAATTGCGACAAGAGTATATGGACAGGCGGACATACCTGAATCGATTCAGAAACTGATTCAAAGTGTACCACAAAGACATAATGGTGAAGTTTGTAACTACTGTATCAAAATGCAATTTTCTCCCGAAATGTGTCTTAATGATAGAGCGATACGCCCTGTAAATATAAGGATAACAGTTTATAGGGTCGAAAGTGGATTGCTAGGTTGTTTTTATCAAATAAGAACTGATATGGGGAATACTTTTATATTCAAGACGTCAAAGGATGTGTTGAATTTTACAAATATAAGCTTTATACAACAAGGCTAGGATATCTCAACCTCTAATTAAAAAAATTCTAATTCTAAGTACCAAAAGCTGTAATCTCCGTATAAAGCTCATCATTTACTTACCGGCATTTGCTCCATCGTATTGGCCGAAATCCATATCTATTATTTTGGAATATTTTCAAATTATCCGGCGATAAGTGAAGACAATGTTGTTGTGGTAATGTGGGGGGGTTGGCAGTGTGTTGATACATACAGAGGTAGATAGGTAGGTGGGTGGTAGTAGTAGTAGTTGTAAGAGAACATTTGCCAAAAAATAAAGAAAAAGAAAAGAAAATTCATTATTACACAAAAATATTATTTTCTTTTGGAGCGAAAAAAAAGCAAAATCTGTTTTGGTGACTCTTAAATTTTTAAAGATTTTATAAAAATTTTATTTATTTCTTCTCACAGCAGCACTTTCAGTAAAAACAATCTTTCGAAAAAGAAAAACTCATATCTAAGGCCGTTTGGAAATGGCAAACATTGTTTGGAAAAATCAAAGAAATTTTATAATTTTAGTTTTTTTCGATTATAAAAAAGGCTTCCTAACAACTGTTTTGGTGCCCCGCTTTAAAAATGTTTGCATTTTATTTTTTGAAAATTGTAAACGGTTTTACAAGTTTAAATTAATTGCCATTACCAAACTTTCGGAAGTGGGTAATTTTTTGGGGGGTTTGGTTTTTAATTTTAATTTAAGTTTTTTGCTTCAACCTTTAAAATAAAAAAAAGACACCAAAACAGATTTACATTTTTTTGTTCTTAATTACAAAGAAAATAATATTTTTTAACGTAATCCTTTCCTTTCATACTTTGTTTTTTTTTTTTTTTTGTTTTTGCAATTTCTGTTTTTATAATTTCCAAAAATATTTTACATTTTTTTCTCTTTCTTTACACACGAAAAAAAGGGCCAAAGATTTTTCGATTTTCTTTTCTTGCAAAATTGTCTTCACTTTTTTTTGCGGGCGGTAAAATAAATAAAATTTAAATAAAACACTTTTTGTTGTTTATGTGAAATTATTTTTCTTATATTGTGTTCTTAAAAGCTTTTATTTTTTGTTTTTTTTTTTCTTTTTTAGGATAATTTCAATTTTTTGTTTTGTTTTACGCTTTACTAAGGAGTCAGTAGAGTTAGAGTTAATTGTTGGTTGTTTTTGTTGTTTTTTCTATACATAAATTAATAAATATTTGTTGTTTCTCGTTGTGAAACGTGGTTGGTTGGGGGGGTTCTTTCTTTTTTCTTTTCTCATATATATAGATAATATATGTATATAAATTAACAAAATACACAAGTCCTTGGTAATATATAATCTACATAGATAAAAGTTATTATTACGTGTGGGGGTTCAGTTAAAATTAGAAAACTTACTTACTACTAACTAATTTAACAACAAAAACGAAATTAATAGTGATGGTGGAAACACAACCACATAATTTGTTTGCAATTTGATATTGATGGGGGCAAAAAGAGAAAGAAAGAGAGAAGTTTGTGGTGGGGCTGAAGTTTCTAAATTTTAAATAGACAGCCCATCATTTATCTGGAATGAGGGCGGGCGTTGAATCGAAACTGTGACAGTTTGTTTAAATTATAAATGAGATCGATTTGTATGATGAATAAAAAAAATATTTTGATTATTAATTTTGTTTTGTTTCGATTTTAAAAAGAAGACAACAAACATTGTAGAGCTAGAACAGAAACTGAATAATTTTCTCCAAACGTTTGGTTTTGCCTAAGTGTTAACCATAGCTGGAGCGTAGAAGTCAACTTTACAAAAAAATGTTGTGTTGTTGTTAAGGAATAGAGTGAAAAATATAGCTCTTGACAAAGTTCGTTTACGTCGAAAATATAAAATTCGAATTTTCCTTCGGATTGTCCTCCCCAATTTCTCCGAAATTGTTGAGCATTATTTTGCACCACAAACAGTGAAAGCTTTCACCAAGACTTGTGAGTTGAAGGAGTCAACTTCACAAACAATTTTGTGGATGTTTCGTTCTTATGGTGAGAGAAATATAGTTATTGATAATAATTTTATTTTTATTTATTTTATTTTTTTTTTGGTCTACTGTCTCCAATTTTTCCTGGTGTAGGAGTCAACTTCAACAAATTTTTGCTTGTGTTCTAATGGGTAAAAGCCAGAGAAATATAATTCTTGGCGAAGTTCATTGACAATTTGAAAAAACAAAATCATAATTTTTCGATTTTCTTGGACATGTTATCTCCGATTTCTCCCACCACTCCGATTTCTAGAACCACAGCTATGGCTTATGATTAAAATTCAAAAAAGCCTTTGATGTGTTCTTATGAGAAAAGAGTCAGAGAAATTAGTACTCGACGAAGTACAAAATTGGAATATTTTCTTTTTTCTTGGTACTGTCCTCACCAATACAGAATTAAAACATTTTCTTGGTGTTGTTCTCTGCGATTTCTCCTAAGAAATCTTTGGGCAATCTTTTACACCACAAACAGTGGAGACTTTGGCCAAGATTTCTGTTTTTAACGAGATTTTTGGAAGTTGACTCCCACTACTCCACAGTTGTTTTTATACTCACTAGTGGTTTGAAATACTTTATCTAATTCATGCACATTTCTGAAACGATAGAAACAAAGTATTGTTTCGCCACTTGTTGCTTCCATTAAACTAGTAGAACTAAAATTTAATTCAAAGTTGGAATGGAAGAATGGTATTCAATCTAAAAAGAACACGCTCATTGTTTCGTATTGATATGGAATATCGTGGGGACTCTTAAATTAAATTCTTTCGGTTCCATAATTCAAGGAGATGCATGCATCAATTATCCCATACTAATGAAAGGAAATTCAATTCCCATTCAAATAATACTATATTTCGGATGCAAAACCTACAACTCTGGAGAGAGACTGCAATGATTACACCATTTTCAGTTGAAATTCAGAATCGTAAATTGAAATTGATATTGAGAAAATACAAATTTAAATTCAGAAATGCAAATTGAAATTGAGAAAATACAAATTGAAAATGAGAATCGTAAAGTGAAATTTGGAAAATACAATTTGAAATTGAGAAATAAAATTAAAATCGAAATTCAGAAATGTAAATTTCAATTGATTCGTATTTTCTAATTTGAAAATGTTTATTTCTCAATATCAATATTGTATATTTTCAATTTCAATTTATATTTCTGAATTTCAATATGTACTTTCTCAATTTCAATTTAAATATCTGAATTTCAATTCAGAAAATCTCAATTTCAATTGAAAATTGTTTACTTGCTGATTACAAACCTAAAGTATCAACAGCTGAAAGTGGAAAATTTACTATTTCCATGTTAAACAATTTGGAGAATTAGATGGTTACAAGTTCGTTTCCATTAAAAATATTTTCTAAATGCGTTGATTTGATTTTCAACATTCCAAATAAAAAATCTTTTGTTTTTCTGTGCGACAGTACTTTTTGGAGCTGAACAAGACCACATACATACGTGAAGCTAGACGTCGTATATAGGAGAACTGTGTACTCAGACTTCCATTTGGTTATCTTTTCTCCTTCTTACAGGAGAAAATAATAATAAATAAAATTAATAATTTATTTTCGTACTTTTCCGACTCACACAAAGGACACAGAAAGAGAAGAATATCTGTTAAAATACTTCAAATTGAATGCTTGTTTCTGTATAATCGCAAGGAGAGAAGTATCGGGGGATAGTCACCACTTCCCAAACCTTTATCGGCATAGGGTCTGATGTAATTTTTGGACAGCAAGTTATATTTCTTAGTTGCTGTAATCCTTATTCTAACCTGCCGTAATAGGCCTGAATTGCTGACAGTCCCCAGTTTAATTTTAACAAATTTTATTATACCAAAACCCTATTTTTGATTTCCTCGTTTTTCTTCTACTACTTCGTGCTTTGTCATTGGTAAAGCAATAGCCGTGAATGAAAAATGTCGATAGAATGAATGTTGTGATCGAAATCGTGGCTTCCACAATTTCTATGAAAATAATGTGCTTTCGTTAACGAATGCAGTGCCTCTGGCTTTTGGGTGTTCCAATTAAGCCATAATTTATTTAATGCATTTAAGGAAATTGTTGGCCATTTTCCCTACAACCTGTTTGTCTTCGGCGAATGCAGTCTGTTTTTATTCATATTAAAAAAATTAAAAGTTCAAAAATAAAATGATTTAAAAAATTCCACCCACTCTCTTTCTCTTTTTTCTTTCGCTTTTCCTTATGTTTTTGGAGAAAAAACCTGCTTTAAAATGAATGTTGGTGATATTTGTGTAAATCTGTATGGATATATGTAATTGTGATTCTGTGTTTCGGATTTGTTTGACGATTCCCCTCCCTCCCTTCCTATGCTTAACTTAAATCTGTTTTATACGTTTTGTTGTGTTGTTTTCTAAAAACTAACTATAATTAAATGTTAATTCTAGATGTTAAAGATAGATTTTCGTTTTGTTTTTCTTTCAATTAATAATATTATTTACAGATTGAAAAGTTTACATTTACAAACTCCATATGGTCTGGTCTGTCTCTGCGTCTGTCTGGTGAACCAAACACTACACTACAGTAATAACCCCATAGTTCCATATTTAAGTTCTGTCCTTGTGGCTCACAACACAAACAGTCTGAGGAGGAATGCTAGCTTTTGATGTTCTGATCTGATGTGATGTGATGCGATGTGAGTTTATCATGAATTAACTCAATTGGTATGATTGCTTATGAGGGGGATGTGTGTGAAGTTTTGCTTCGAATATATAATAATTACTTAAAAATTCAAGGGTTGAGTATTGGCAAATAGCCGCCGTTTTGTTCTAGAGTGACTTTACTTTGTGGATTAAGAAAAACTCTGGCTTTTGTTCTAAAAAGTAAAGTGTCAAACAGATCGGTGGTAGAGCTAGCTACTATCATCCATGCGAGAAACTTGATGCAAGCTTTCGTCGTTACGTGTACTATAATATCTAATAATATAAGAAAAGTAGTCGTCAACTGAACTTTGTATTGACACTTTTTAAAACTTTTAAAACTTTGAATAGACATACCCTATTCTCCCTTCCCTCTTTTCCCTTACAATATAAAATAAAATTCTCAAAAATAATCTATAAAAAACTAACAAACTGTTGAATTTGTTGAAAGTTTATGAGTGGCAGTTTTAATGAAGAAACCCACATATAAATCATGTTGTTCGTGTCAGCCAATAAAAAGTTAGTTCAGCCAAAGACCCACATCAAGGCCTACAGTTCCAAAACAACGAACTAAGAATCTCGCCCTCATCATCATCATCGATATTTTCAATCAATCTCACTGATAACTTAATACTGTTTATTTGCGTGCCGCTAGCTTGGCGGCGGTGGCCGACCTCTTCTGACCGCTTTCGAAACACTTCATCATGAGGATTCGTTAGTACCGGACTTTGGGGGACCATTTGCTTGCTGTGTTGCTGTCGAAGTTGTTGCGGTTGTGCTAGCGGTTCTAGGTGTTTTCAGCAGCCAACGATGTAAGGTCGTAATACTGCCCGCCGACTTCGTGGGTGTTTCATTGGTTTTGGTGACATGTAAGGGTCTCCTAGTAGTGGGAGTTTTGGGGAGCTGTTCATTTACTGGTGTAGCCTCATCTTCTGCAGGCGTTTGAGGAGTTTTATTGTGTCTGCCTGCCGTATCTTTGCTGTGACCGGGCGTGTGCAATACCGGACTGTCATCTAATTTCCAAAGATTTATTTTCACCGAACCTCGTGATCGCGTGCGAGGCGTATGATTATCATTTCGTTGTGGCGTACTACTACATCCCGACAAATCTGAATTACCAGCACCACCACCACCAACACCCCCACCTGCTGCCAGACTAGAACGTAAGGCTGTGTGATTTTTAGCAGTTGAAAGCGATGTCTTTTTAAGCGTTGAATTTAAACTTGTTCCCAGTGTTTCATTATCCTCACTTTCAGATTCATCGGAAACATTGTAATACGTGGAATTGGTGGTAGTGTCTTGTGCTTGATTGTGAACGTTCCAGGTGTCCATACTGCTGGAATTACTGGCATCGCCATGATTCACATCAACATGTTTCTGGTCGTTGTCATTGTCACCGTCGTCTAGGGTATTATCACCGCCGGCAGTGGCATAAGATGATTTGTCCTCATCTTCATTTTGCTGCTGAGTATCTTCATCGTCGTCGGCTTTGTTAGTCTCCGCTTCCTCGTCCGACTCATCGTCGGTAGGTTTCATAGTTTTGCCGCCTCTCGATCGCAAAGGTATGGGACGTGAACGAAAACTTTTGGTGGTGGCGGCTTTTGGCTTCACAACTTCTTCCTCGTTGGCCTCATCCTCCTCATCCACCTCATCCACCTCATCGTCGTCGTCATCCTCCTCATCCTCTTCCTCATCATCTTCTGCCGTTTGTTGTTCTTCGGCAGTTTCTTCGTTCTCATTCTCACTATTGTCATTTTCCTCGGTATTATCCGCATTATCTGCACCATCTTCCTCCTCATCTTCATCGTTTTCCTCATCATTGTTTATGTCTTTTTGTGCCGCCTTTCTAGGACTTTGCCTTAATACTCTTTGATTTCCTCCAACCACTGTTGCTCTTCGTTTGGCTGCTGCGGCCGTCGTACTTTTTCCCGGACTTAAACTCGATTTCCGTTTGAGTTGTGTTTCTACCCTAGTTCTAGCCACCATTTCCTGGCGTCTTTGTTGCATGCGTTTACGAGCAAAACTCAATAGCTTTTGATTCTTTACACCGGTCTTTACGTTGGCGGCGCTGGTGCTGGCCTCTCCTCTTCCCACCGACCTATTCCTACTAATCGTGGCGGCGTTGCTGCTGGTAGATCTCTTAGTTCGTTGTTGTAGGCGATTGGCGGCTCCCGCTGCAGCCATTGATGTACGCGTGGTCTTTCTATTGGTTGTGCTAGTATCTAAAGACTGTTGCCGAGATTTCTTGCGGACAGCAGCAGTCTTTGGAGATTTTTTGTTAAAACTACCACTGGAAGAACCACGTAGAGAACGTAGCCTACTGCGACTTAACTGTTCAGTTTCGTCAACATCATCATCATCATCCTCTGGCTCTTCCTCAGACTGTTCGTCTTCTTCCTCATTGCTAACCTCGATGCCTTCCTCATCCTCGTCCTCATCATCTTTGTTTTCCTCCTCAACCACTTCTTCATCTTCGTCTTCATAATCCTCACTTTTTCCTTCCTCCCCACTCTCACTAGCTTCATCATCGTCCTCATCTGTGCGATCTTGACCCTCCTCCTCATCGTCTTCTGCTTCTTCTTGGTCATCAACGCTAGCATGCCTAAAACTACCTCCGCTATTCCTACTTAGTCTACCACGTCCTTGCTGTTGTCGTCTACGCTGAGCCTGCTGTTGTTGTTGCTGTTTCCTATCAGCAATTGCTACTGTGGTCCTACGAGTCATTTGTACATTTAATTGTTGTTGTCTACTACTTATGCGACGATTGCCGCTACGTCGTGCCGCTCTTGTTGCTGCGGACGTTGTTGCAGCAGTAACATTCGTTGCTTTATTACGATTTCTCAATTGTTGCAAACGTCGTCGCTTGTTGGCGGTATTTCTATTTCTAGTTAAGTTTGTTCTTTTGCTGTTTGTTTTATGATTAGTTTTCTGTTTATTAACCTGATTTGTGGCATCCTTCCGTGCGTAGGTGAGCATATCGTCGGCTTCTGCTTCTTGTTTGAGCAGTTCTTCTTCTTTTTGCAAAGCGGCCAAACGATTTGCCTCCCATTCGCGTTTCTGCGCCTCCAGTTCTTCTTCGGCCGCACGCAGTTGTTCAGCCGTCCAGGCGGCACCGGTTTCTTCCACAAAACGCATGGCATAACGTTCGATGGGCGAGAGCTGAAAGTACGTGGGAAGGTAATGGAATCATTATTAGAACAAAACATCAAAACTTTCCTAAATAAATATATTTTTATAATTATTTTATATATGTACATGCAATAAAATTGCAGAATCAGATATCAAGAGACCATATTAATATTATATACATATTAGGCTGGATGCGGTCCATACAAATGAAAAAACAAGTTCCAGTTACCCCACGAACATATATATAGTTTGAGCTGTTTAATGATGATTTGCAAAATATTTCGTTTCTAGATCAAACCGTCTGTGAGCTAAAGGCTCCTAAAAACATCCCTAAAAATCATATTTTCCTGTTTAATTTTTTATGTTTATGTCAATTTTTTTTCTGAATTGATAGACCCTTTAAATATAAAAATTTTGATGCTTGTCTTAGAGTAACTTATTGGTCCAATTATTCAACGTTTATAGAATTTTGTGTATTTTCATAGTGACAACTGAAAACTTTTTCGTATTTGGTGGTAGTATTTTATTAAAGAATAAATAACTGCAGTCAACAATACCTTTCGAATGATGCCTAAATGATGAACATCCGAAGAAAATTTACGTCGCAGCCCTCTTTTTTGGAAACAAAGTTTGGAAATGATGGCTCCGAAAAAACATCTCTTGTACTAAATTATTTCCAAAAATGGAGTCAGTGACGTCATTTTTCGCCCATTATTAAACATTGAGACATAATTAGAAAGGTATTGATTCCTTTTATTTATTTTTATAATTTACAAAATATTTCCAAGAAATATAAGTTTGTAGCTGTCATTTTGAAAAACCACAAAAAATCAATCTAAATTCCAATAACACTGTCCGACAGTCCATATTGCACTTGAACCAAATGATATACATCTGAAATTATATGTTAAATAGAGTTAATTGGCGTTTTTAGTTTTTCATTTCCTCATCCTGTGGATCCGCAAAAGAGCTACACATTTCCAAAGAACAGAATATTATTTATTTATTATTTTTAATTTTTATTCGCACCCTATCACACCGGTATAAATGTCAAATCAAAGAAGAGATTATGTGCTAAAAATACTTTCAATTTCAAGCTCCTTTCTGTATTAGTTTAGTATTAACAACCATAAAAAATGTTGTCTCTTAAAAAACAAGATATGAATAAACTAGAAAAACTAAGGGGCAACTTAAAATAGACGTTAATGCTGAACTAATACAGATAGAAGCATTTTTAATAGATATTCTCTTCTTTAATTTGACACTAATACCGTTATCATAGGGTGCGAGAGAACAAGAAATAAATACGATAAGTAACTCCGTTTGCAACATAAAAATTACTCGGGAAATACATGATTTTTAGAGGTGTATTCAGGAGAGTTTAGCTCATTAAACAATCTAATCTTCATTTCTGGGAAGTGACCGCGCTAATTTATTTTCGTGACCCATCCTAATACATATACGTATAAACATTATATCTAAAAAACAAATATCATAGACGATATTTATTGTATTTGATCAGTGATAATGAAGTTAGAATGTTTGACGTTGAGTGATATAATCAAGCGTGGTAAAATATCGCTTTAACTATGTCTGAGCGCCAAAGGTTTAATCTGGGCATTAAATATTCGTGTTCAAAACTATTTCCAAAAGGAAGTTATCAACCTTAAATATCCAATGCCAATAAATAATTACTATTTCCCAGGAGGTATTAACAAAACGGCTGTTTGATGTTGAGTGATATAATCAAGCGTGGGTAAATTTCGCTTTAACTATGTCTGAACACCAAATAGTTTAATCTGGGCATCAAATATTCATGTTAAGAACTATTTCCTAAAGGAAGTTGTCAACCGTAAATACTCAATGCCAAAAATTAAATGAAATGATCAAAAGTTTATTAATTAATTACTATTTCCCAGGAGGTATTAATAAAACGACTGTTTGATGTTGAGTGATATAATCAAGCGTGGCAAAATATCGCTTTAACTATGTCTGAACACCAAAAGGTTTAATCTGGGCATTAAATATTCGTGTTCAAAACTATTTCCGCAAGGAAGCCTTCAACAGTAAATATTCAATGCCAATATTCTACAATTACTATTTCCCTATTACTAGAGGTATTAGAAAAAAAACAACAACAACTGTTTGACGTTGAGTGATATAATCAAGCGTGGCAAAATATAGCTTTAACTATGTCTGAACGTCAATAGAGGTTTAATCTGGGCATTCAATATTTGTGTTGAGAACTATTTCCACAAGGAAGTTTTCAAATGTAAATATCCAATGCCAAACCAATAAAATAAATCAATTGATACATTACAAATGTTAGACGTTGAGTGATATAATCGAGCGTGGCATAAAATCGCTTTAACTATGTCTGAGCGTCTACGCAAACTTTCAAGAAAGCCTACGCTAATCTAGCTTAATGAATATGAAATTTCTTGAGAAGAGAGCAACTCAGGAAATTTTAAAATGGTATAATTCTTAAGCCATATATAAAAGTAACAAAAAATAAAAATAATATTTAAATACGATTTTGAATTCCTTAAATGGCCACCCACCTGCTTAACCAAATTCTGCATTTCCAAGTCGGCCTTGCTTAATTCCACATTTGCATCCCCATTTGCGGCGTTCTCTTCCAAGGGAATGTTCTCATCAAACTCGGCTAAATCAGCTGCAGCCTCGGCCTTAGCTGTTTTCGTCGCCTGCACATCCTGTTCGTCTTCGGCGGCAGCCAAAGCACTTTCAAACGCTTTCAAAGATTGTTTTTCCAAATCGATTTCTGCAATTTCCACTACCGCCGACGAAGCCGAAGACGAAGTGGCCGATGCCGACGACGTTGTTGGTTTGTCATAGCTCTCACTGTTCTGTGATGAAGATGTAATTGCCGGCAGCGTGTCCGCCGCCGCTTGCGCTTGAGATTGTGTTTCAACGTTGAATAGATCTTTAATGGTGGAGCTCTTGAAGAACGATGTGGTAAAGTTACCACCTTCAATAGCCATATCACTAAGCATACGTTTTTGATTGGCTTTCTTCAAGATGTTCACTTCGATAGTCTTCTCGGAGACTAGCCGATATATGTGAACATCTCTCGTTTGTCCAATGCGATGACAGCGATCCTGCGCCTGAGCATCCATGGTGGGATTCCAGTCTGAATCGTAAAATATCACAGTATCTGCACCTGTTAAATTGATGCCCACACCACCCGAGCGAGTGGACAATATAAAACAGAATATACGTTTGTCCGTATTGAAGCGTTCCATGAGCAATTGTCTTTGCTCGACCTTGGTAGCACCATCCAAACGCAAATAGATGTGACCATGATGATTGAGGAAGGCCTCCAAAACATCCAGCATTTTTGTCATTTGGGTAAAGATCAACACCCGATGATGGCCATACTTCAGCTGTTTCAAGAGACCATCTAGAGTCTGCAATTTGCCACAATCATATTGTATGAGACGAGGATCGGGAAATTGTGTAGTCATGGCCGAAATTATCGGATGCAACATGGCTAGTTTCGGCGACATCTCCCTTTGAACGGCATTCTCAATGAAGCGTTCGCGGGACAAACGTGTGGACGATAAATTATTAACATAAAAACGTATTCTGGGCGCACAAGCGGACGGCACATATATGACATAGTTCTGGAAGATATTCTTCAGGTCGCCACAACGTCTTTCGTAGGTTTTTAAAATTTTATTCAAAGTCCAATTATCACTAGATCTGGCCATGGCAGTGCTACAATTGGTATAACCTCTAGTTTGCCAAGTGGAATAGCGCAACAAACGGCTGCCCTCCAAACAATGCTCTATGGACTCGCGGCAATCTGCGCCATATATGGGTGTGGCCTCCGTGCGTTTCTTATTGACACTGGCCATTAATTTCAGACGAGCTAATCTTTGTTCTTTGCGTTGCTGTAGAATCTCAGTCATGTTAAAGATGGGGTCCGTTTCAGAGGAATTATCATCGATCACCGTCGCCGCATCGTCTGATTCAGTCTTAACGGCAGTATCCGTGCGGGTATTCGATGTGGTCTTCACCTTTTGGGCCAGAGCTTTTACCAGAGTCTTATCGTCGATTAACTTCTCGTTTTTAATGCTGTACATACCCTCCAAACTCAGAGGATCTTGCAATCGCATTTGTTTCGCAGGTGTTGGTCCGACGGTCATCGGCGTACCATCTTTTGATCTTGTTATGGAAGCTGGTGTTATTGGTCCTATCTTGGGATAGCCTATGGGATTTATGACGTTGTTCATGCGTTTCGTAATGCGGCTGTTGGCAGTTTCTGCTGCCCCTACTCCTGTGGCGCCAGATGTTGTCGCCGCCGTTAGACTTACGGGCACAAATTTATTACCCTCTAGTCTCATGGCCGGACTTGCTCCCACTTTCACCGTTTGTCTGGTGTGTGTACTGATGTTCTGTTGTACCTTCATGTCTCGCACGCGTATGTGAAATTTATATTTCCCCGTCGGACATCTGGGCGGTGGATCCGGTATGTTATCGATTTCCTCGATTAGTTTGCGTGGCGCTGCCAGCAGACGAGATTTGTGGGATACATAGGCGGTTAATGTTAGCTCCAATTCGACCAGCAAGAGGTTGAGAGAGTGTATATCGATTTGCTGGAATGAAAATGAAGCATAAAATTACGATTAAGAAGATAGATAAAATATTATCTAGAAAGAAATTCACGCATTGAATTGGAAAAGGGTTCTATGATTTATTGATTTATTCTGAGGATTTTTTTCTAAGTGGATAAAGTCTAGAATTATCTACGCTTAATCAAGTTTAACTTTCCAAATCAAAAGCGTTTCAGAAATAAATTGGATTGACTAATTGTTCCGGTTTTTCTAAATTCTATTCGAAAACTTACCGTAAATGGATCATAATCCATCAGATCACATATTAAGCGCGACGTTTCATATGATATACCCTCCATTTGAAATGGCGATATAGTTGGACGTACTTCAAACATATTGGGATGGTTGCAAACTTTACGCAATTGCATCAAAATATTTATAACACTCAGCAAATTGCCCGTTTGTAATGTTTCTCGCGTTCTGCAAAACAAAAATGCAAAATTTGTTAAGATAACTGTGAGACAAGGAAAACTCTCAGACATACGAACTTACTTCGATCGACTCATAAAATCATCGTACAAATACCGCTGTCTATTCGACAGACGACACATGATGACATGCTCGTACTTCTTGGGCATTTGTTTCTCGACCTCCTTTTTCAAACGTCTCAACAGGAATGGTCGTATCACTTTGTGGAGCCGTGTTATCAGAGTCTCATTGTACTCCATGTTACCTTCAATCATGCCAGTCATTGGATTTGAAAACCACTCCTTGAATTCGCGATGAGATGAAAAGACATAGGGCATTAGGAAATGCATGAGTGACCACAGTTCCATAAGGTCATTTTGCAGTGGTGTGCCCGTGAGGAGAAGACGCCTGAAAAAATTATAAGAATTAATTAGAAGATAAGGCTTTGGAAATATATTAAAGAAAAAATAAGTTGTTAAATAAAATTACAATGGACGCAGGAGTACTCCAAGTGGATCTTGTCTCAATTGTAAGTCCTTTAAACCTAACATAACCTATGTTGCTAAATTTGCTGCTGCGACCAAATATGAGAAACTTTTTTGGGAATACATTCAAGTATGCTTTTATTCAAGACTACAAGAATCTCTTTATATTATCATTATTAGAAAATATTGAAGCGAGATTTGTTTTTGCGGTATTAAATATAAAGAAATAGTGTATTCTAAAATAGCAACTCAGGCATTTTTATAAGTTATGTCTATAGCAGCTATTTAGACTTGATATATAACTATAATGAGAGCTTAGGAACTGATTGTAATGCTGTAAGAAAATATAGCTGAAGCCGTATTACTTATTTCATATTAATTATTTCTTTGTAATTCTAAGACTATTATCCGTAGTATTGTAGTTTAAAATATTAATACAGACTCTTTGGTAGTTGCCAAGTCTATAATAGCGAAATTATTCTGATTTTAATTTAAGCACCTAAGCGTAGTTCCATAACTATGGTAATGAGTTAAGTCACTGATTATGATGCTAAGATAGTATCCATGACAAATGTTGAGTTTTGTAGTCTAAAATATCTATTATGGCTGATAACAACACCACAATAGCGAAAATCAGTCTATATTTTTATATAAGCACCACTGAAATATAGTTAGTCTCTTAACTATGGCCAGGAAATGTAAAGATACGAACTGTGATGCTATGGATATATCAAAAATCACCCGAGAACAAATTGATTTGTAGTCTAAAATATTAATACAGACTCTTTGGTAAGTGACAAGTCTATAATAGCGAAATTATTCTGATTTTATTTTAAGCACCTAAGCGTAGTCCCCAAACTATAGTAGTAGTTAAGGAACTGATTATGATGCTATAGCAAAATTCTCATGTACTTCAAAACAACAAGGACATACGTCCCTATATCTTACAAATAAATCAATACAATAGTTTCCACAAATATAATGTACGAGGTATTGTAGTCTAAAATATTAATACAGACTCTTTGGTAGTTGACAAGTCTATAATAGCGAAATTATTCTGATTTTATTTTAAGCACCTAAGCGTAGTTTCATAACAAGGGTAATGAGTTATGTCACTGATTATGGTGCTAAGAGAGTATCCATTACAAATGTTGAGTTTTGTAGTCTAAAATATCTATTATGGGTGATAACAACACCACAATAGCGAAAATCAGTCTTTGTTTTCATATAAGCACCAGTGAAATATAGTTAGTCTCTTAACCGTGGTCAAAAAATGTTAAGCTACTAACTTTGATGCTATGGAAATATCAAAAATCAAACGAGCAAACTGATTAAAAGGTTTTTCAATATGTAGTCTAAAATATTAATACAGACTCTTTGGTAGATATAACAAGTCTATAATAGCGAAATTATTCTGATTTTAATTTAAGCACCTAAGCGTAGTCCCCAAACTATAGTAGTAATTAAGGAACTGATTATGATGCTATATCAAAATTCTCATGTACTTCAAAACAACAAGGACATACGTTCCTATACCTTACAAATAAATCAATACAAAAGTTTCCATAAATATAATGTACGAGGTATTGTAGTCTAAAATATTAATACAGACTCTTTGGTAGTTGACAAGTCTATAATAGCGAAATTATACTGATTTTAATTTAAGCACCTAAGCGTAGTTCCCAAACTATAGAAGAAGTTTAAGAACTGATTATGATGCTATATCAAAATTCTCATGTACTTCAAAACAACAAAGACATACGATCCTATACTTAACTAATAAATCAATATATAAATATAATGTACGAGGTATTGTAGTCTAAAATATTAATACAGACTCTTTGGTAGTTAACAAGTCTATAATAGCGAAATTATACTGGTTTTAATTTAAGCGCCTAAGCGTAGTTCCATAACTAGAGTAATGAGTTAAGTCACTGATTATGGTGCTAACAAAGTATCCTTAAAAAATCTTGCGTTTTTGTAGTCTAAAATATCTATTATGGCTGATAACGACACCATAATAGCGAAAATCAGTCTTTGTTTTTATATAAGCACCAGTGAAATATAGTTAGTCTCTTAACCATTGATGTATAAAGTTAAGATACTGACTTTGATGCTATGGAAATATCAAAAATCAAACGAACAAACTGATTACAGAAAATATATTTAGAACATTTTCAGTATCGCCTTTGGAAGACGATGTTTAACATATTTTTTCTTTGTAGTCTAAAATATTAATACAGACTCTTTGGTAGTTGACAAGTCTATAATAGCGAAATTATACTGATTTATTTTAAGCACCTAAGCGTAGTTCCATAACTAGAGTAATGAGTTAAGTCACTGATTATGGTGCTAAGAGAGTGTCCTTGAAAAATGTTGAGTTTTGTAGTCTAAAATATCTATTATGGGTGATAACAACACCACAATAGCGAAAATCAGTCTATGTTTTCATATAAGCACCAGTGAAATATAGTTAGTCTCTTAACCGTGGTCAAAAAATGTTAAGCTACTAACTTTGATGCTATAGAAATATCAAAAATCAAACGAACAAACTGATTAAAAGGTTTTTCAATGTGTAGTCTAAAATATTAATACAGACGCTTTGGTAGATAACAAGTCTATAATAGCGAAATTATTCTGATTTTTATTTAAGCACCTAAGCGTAGTCCCCAAACTATAGTAGTAGTTAAGGAACTGATTATAATGCTATATCAAAATTCTCATGTACTTCAAAACAACAAAGACATACGATCCTATACTTAACTAATAAATCAATATATAAATAGAATGTACGAAGTGTTGTAGTTTAAAATATTAATACAGACTCTTTGGTAGTTGACAAGTCTATAATAGCGAAATTATACTGATTTTAATTTAAGCACCTAAGCGTAGTTCCATAACTAGGTTAATGAGTTAAGTCACTGATTATGGTGCTAAGATAATATCCTAGAAAAATCTCGAGTTTTGTAGTCTAAAATATCTATTATGGGTGATAACAACACCACAATAGCGAAAATCAGTCTATGTTTTTATATAAGCATCAGTAAATTATAGTTAGAATCTTAATCATGGACATAAAACATTAAGATACTAACTTTGATGCTATGGAAATATCAAAAAATAAGCCCAAGAAAATGTTGCAGGGTTTATAGTATATGGTTCATTGAAAGAATATATTAACATTATTATGTGTTTTTTTGTTTGTGGTCTAAAATATTAATACAGACTTTTTGGTGTATAACAAGCCTATAATAGCGAAATTATTCCGAATATAATTTAAGCACCCAAGCGTAGTTCCATAACTATGGCAAGAGTTAAGTCACTGATTATGGTGCTATAATAAAAGTGTTCATAACAAATGTAAGACGATAATGAGTTATCTACGTATCATGTCTTAATCATTTAATTTATTTGTTTTAATATTAAACTAAGAGAGATTTAACGCTAAACCTATTCAAACGTAAATAAATCATAAAAATTATAATAATATTATATATTTTAAATCGAATATATTTATATCTTCCCCATCAGACAAATGCCTCGCATAAGCGACCATCCTGTGTTTAGTTTTGGCACATTAAGATTCTTCCAAAAATAGGTTGAACCTAACCAAAGTCAGTGGACAATTTCATCATCATATGGAGAACGATAAAAACTATTGAATTCAATGATATTATGTAAACAGAGTAATCGTTTGTACCTTTTCCGGTAAAAACTTTGCATCCGTTTTATAGTATTTTTATAGCACACATGTACGATTTTCAAGCCATGGTAGATTAAGGACAAGAAAGTGCTTTTTAGGTGCATCTTGAAACTACTAAAATAAATAGTAAAATATCTTGTTCATCGAATAAACTTCAATGTTCACAATCAGGCAAATGCCTCGCAAACTGCGACCATCCTGTGTTTAGTTTTGGCACATTAAGATTCTCCCAAAAATAGGTTGCATCTAACCAAAGTCAGTGGACAATTTTATCATCATATTGTGAACGAAAAGAACTATTTGACGCAGTGATATTATGTAAACAGAGTAATCGTTTGAACCTTTTCCGGTAAAAACGTTGCATCCGTTTTATTGTATTTTTATAGCACACATGTACGATTTTCAAGCCATGGTAAATAAAGGTCAAGAAAGTGCTTTTTAGGTGCTGCTTAAATTATCTAAAGAGATTATTTTCAATCTTCTGGTTATTCTCTCAATCAGACAAATGCCTCGCAAATTGCGACCATCCTGTGTTTAGTTTTGGCACATTAAGATTCTTCCAAAAATAGGTTGAATCTAACCAAAGTCAGTTGGTATTGTGGTCATCATATTGAACTCGAAATTTCCATTATAGAGTGAATAAATGTCAATCTTTTAATTAACTTTGTTCCCAAAATATTAGGCAATACAAAGTAATCTATTTAAAGGATATTGTTTTTGTAGCAAGGTTACAAATTGTTTCACTTGTGGTATAGAATCAATGCGACACAGAGTGCCCTTGCAAAAAGATGAACTAGAAATCATAATACGTAACTAATACTAATAAAATAGTCTTAATGAACCTATAATCTAAGAATTTGAAACATCAACTTATAATGAATAGACTTATTTTGTAAACAGAGTAATCGTTTGTACCTTATCCGGTAAAAACGTTGCATCCGTTTTATTGTATTTCTATTGCACACATGTACGATTTTCAAGCCATGGTAGATGAAGGACAAGAAAGTGCTTTTTAGGTGCATCTTGAAACTACTAAAATATATTGTAGAATATCTTTTTCATCGAATAAAGTTCAATTTTCACAATCAGGCAAATGCCTCGCAAACTGCGACCATCCTGTGTTTAGTTTTGGCACATTAAGATTCTCCCAAAAATAGGTTGAATCTAACCAAAGTCAGTGGACAATTTTATCATCATATTGTGAACGAAAAGAACTATTTGACGCAGTGATATTATGTAAACAGAGTAATCGTTTGAACCTTTTCCGGTAAAAACTTTGCATCCGTTTTATTGTATTTTTATAGCACACATGTACGATTTTCAAGCCATGGTAAATAAAGGTCAAGAAAGTGCTTTTTAGGTGCTGCTTAAATTATCTAAAGAGATTATTTTCGATATTCTGGTTATTCTCTCAATCAGACAAATGCCTCGCAAATTGCGACCATCCTGTGTTTAGTTTTGGCACATTAAGATTCTTCCAAAAATAGGTTGAATCTAACCAAAGTCAGTTGGTATTGTGGTCATCATATTGAGCTCGAAATTTCCATTATAGAGTGAATAAATGTCAATCTTTTAAATAACTTTGTTCCCAACATATTAGGCAACACAAAGTAATCAATTTAAAAGATGTCGTTTTTATAGCAAGGTTACAAATTGTTTCACTTGTGGTATAGAATCAATGCGACACAGAGTGCCCTTGCAGAAGAGTTGAACTGGAAATCTTAATATGAAACTAATACTTATAAATAAAGCTAGTCAACATCAACTTACAATGAATAGACTTATTTTGTAAACAGAGTAATCGTTTGTACCTTATCCGGTAAAAACTTTGCATCCGTTTTATTGTATTTTTATTGCACACATGTACGATTTTCAAGCCATGGTAGATGAAGGACAAGAAAGTGCTTTTTAGGTGCTGCTTAAATTAACTTTTATTCTAAAAGAACTTAGTTCATTGCAGATTTTGTAAAAAGAAGTAATCAATAGATTTTATAGCAAGATAACGAATTGTTTCACTTGTGATATGATGTGTTGTGAATCCTTATATGACAAAACAACTACTCCCATCAATTAATTAGGACAACAATACAACCAAATGGCAAGAGATTTCAGTTTTTCAAACTAAATATCTCTTATGGTTGGTAAATAAGTACATAATAGCCAATACTCGTTTGCTTTTCAGCTAAACACGTAAGTATCTGTAGTTAAATTTCAAAATATGTAACCCAAAGTTTCTCAAAATTTGAAGTCGCAGATATTAAAAACGCTTAGTAAATAATAAATACTAAATTTCATTTCAAAAATGTTCACAATATCACAAAAAAATAAATTTCCAAACTCACCTCTCTGTGGAGAAATTCAACAGCAACTGCCAACGTTGCGATTTGAAATTCTTTATATTTTGTGCTTCGTCCAATATCAAATATTTCCATTTCTTTCGCCGAAAACTTTGCTGATCCTGCACCACCAGCTTGTACGATGTGATGCAGACATGAAAAGCATTCGGTTTTGTCCAACCGACACGTTTCAATTTACGCTCCTTTTGCGATCCATAGTATGTGAGTATTTTAAAGCCTGGACACCATTTCTTAAACTCCATTTCCCAATTTAGCATGACCGACGAGGGCACAACTATGAGATGGGGTCCCCAATTGCCACGAACGCATGCCAGATGGGCCAGCAGAGCTATGGTCTGTATAGTTTTACCCAGACCCATTTCATCGGCGAGAATGCCGTTTAGCTTTCGTTCGTTCATGGTCACCAACCAATCAAGGCCGATGTGTTGGTATTCACGCAGTGAATGTTTCAGCAGGAATGGTACGGGTGTCACGACATTGGTAGAGGATAAAGTGTTGCCTTTGGGCTGTAGTGATTCGGCCAGAGCAGCAGCATCTTTGATCATATCATCTTTACTGTTGGTATTGGACGAATCTTCCAGCAGACTCTTCAGTCCTCCGTCTTGTTCATGGTCTTCCGTTTCGTCTGCCTCATTTTCATCTTCACTTTCGTCTTCTTCATCCTCCTCGTCGTCGTCTTCTTCGTCCTCCGACTCATCTTCGTCAGTTGAATCATCGTCGGAATCACGCATGGCTCTGGATATGGCCTCCTCGTCGTTCGCTTCCGAATCCACGTCCATTTTAGAGGTACCAGATTTGGACTTTGCTTTGTTGGGCGCCGGCGGCGATTCATCAACTTTGCCCGATTTATACTTGGCCAGCAGTTGTTCCACCGTTAAATCGTTGTCGGCCTCCAGTTCATTTAACTCCTGCTGATGATCAACGTCCATTTCCTGTTCCTCTTGCTTGCTGATGGTGTTCTCGTCATCTTCACTGGTTTCGTTGGCTTCAAACTCACCATCATCGCTGTCGTTTTGATCGTTTTTATTCTTGCCCCTGCCCTTGGAGGACGAAGATAATGAGGATGTAGCTGTGGCTGAGGTGCTGGCTGAGGTGGTGGATGTGGTGGTGGCTGTTGTATCATCTTCCAAGACGATCTTATCACGATTCTCCAAATAGCCTTTGGGCAAATCTTTGAGAAAATCATCCAAATCCATTTGAGATTCTTTTGCCAAGGCGGCCACTTCGGCATCCACATCGGCATTTTCTTCTTCCTCGGCTTTAGCAATGGTTTCCTCATCATCTTCCGATGCTGATTCAGGCCGAAATTCATCTGGAATATAAATGGAATACATTAAGTGAAAACTGAAATCGTATGAATGTATAATGCTATCCAATGTAGGAGGTACCATCAGACAAATGCCTCGCTTAAGCGAACATCCTTTAAATTTCCATAAACTTTCTCAAAAATAGAGCACAAGTTTTAGAATCAGTGACAGGTTAACATCATGTGGTAGAATTTTCTGATATGAATCTGATCTGATTTTCTTATTACTTACCATCTGTGGCATCTCGTTTGGGCGACGATATCCGACTGGAGTTTATGCTGGGATTTGCCGAAGCATCTTTTAGCGTCTTATTCATGCCTTCGGCCAATTGCTGTGAGAATTTTTCCGTTTGATCCACAATGAATGACAAGTGCTGGTCCAATGCCTTCTTGCGTTTTTCCTCCAGTTTCGTGTGATGTTTATACTCGACCAACTTCTCCACATTGCCCCAGAACATTTTCACTTCTTTCGCTATAAACGCGGCCACCCTACGCAGATGAGCCTCTTGGGCCTTTTCTGCCTTTTGGGCAGCATTCGCCTTATCCTGAAAATATTTCTGTACCATTTTGGCACATTTCTTGGCGGCCGCTTTTTTCCATTTACGTTCTTGGGCAAAATCGGCGGCCAACCAAACCATTTCTTCTAGCAAATAGTCCCAATGGGCCTTGGGTCGTGGCGGTTCCAATTGTTTGGGCAAACGTTTCTCAGTCCATAATCCCTCTCGCTGCAGTTCCATGATGCGACGCATAACATCAACCTCTTGTTTGGCCTTAAAGGAAAACTCTTGATTGCTATTGGGCGTGGTGGCGCTGGCGGTAGAATTTGCGGCGGCGGCCGCAGCAGCTGCAGCTGCCGTAGCGGCACTAGCCGCCGAACCCGCTGGTAATGATACACCACCGCTGGGCGAGGGCGAATACAGAGGCGGAGGAGTATTTGAAGAAGAACCCACGCCATTGCCATTTCGTCGTAATGCCGTAGTGCCTTGGGCCGTGCTGCAGGGAATTAGAGGAGTGCCACCTTCGAAAAAAAATGAAATTGACGTTAATATAAATATGTGCATCTCGATTGTGTGTAGAAGAGTAAATATATAATGGAAAAGTACACTTAACATGCCTTAAAAATGATATCTCTACGAAATTTTGTCATTATCCATTGAATAAAAACATGCGGGTTTCTTTAAGTACAAATAAAAAAACAATTTCGAATTTACTATTGTTTGGTGATGAGCAAACTGCTGACTTTCAATTAAATAAGCGGCAACTTCTTTTAAGATTTGGCCCACTGAAAACCAGTAGAAACTACAAAACAAACAATAGCATTTTCATAGAATGTAAGCAGAGTAATCGTTTTTACTTTTACAAGAGCCGGTAAAAACTTTGCATCCGTTTTGTTGTATTCGTATAGCACACATGTACGATTTTCAAGCCATGGTAGGATAAAGGACAAGAAAGTGCTTTTTAGGTGCATCTTGAAACTACTAAAATAAAATGTAAAATAACTTTTTCATCGACTAAAGTTCAATGTTCACAATCAGGCAAATGCCTCGCAAACTGCGACCATCCTGTGTTTAGTTTTGGCACATTAAGATTCTCCCAAAAATAGGTTGAATCTAACCAAAGTCAGTGGACAATTTTATCATCATATTGTGAACGAAAAGAACTATTTGACGCAGTGATATTATGTAAACAGAGTAATCGTTTGAACCTTTTCCGGTAAAAACTTTGCATCCGTTTTATTGTATTTTTATAGCACACATCTACGATTTTCAAGCCATGATAGATTTAGGACGAGAAAGTGCTTTTTAGGTGCTGCTTTAATTATCTAAAGAGATTATTTTCAATCTTCTGGTTATTCTCTCAATCAGACAAATGCCTCGCAAATTGCGACCATCCTGTGTTTAGTTTTGGCACATTAAGGTTCTTCCAAAAATAGGTTGAATCTAACCAAAGTCAGTTGGTAATGTGGTCATCATATTGAGTTCCGAATGATCATTGTTGAATGAATAAATGTCAATCTTTTAAATAATTTTGTTCACTAGAAGAATAAGCAACACAAAGTAATCAATTTAAAAAATGTCGTTTTTATAGCAAGGTTACAAATTGTTTCACTTGTGGTATAGAATCAATGCGACACAGAGTGCCCTTGCAGAAGAATTGAACTGGAAATCTTAATACGAAACTGATACAAATAAATAAAGCTAATAATTCAAGAATTATAAACACGAATTTAATTTATTGAAATATTTTGTAAACAGAGTAATCGTTTGAACCTTTTCCGGTAAAAACTTTGCATCCGTTTTGTTGTATTTTTATAGCACACATGTACGATTTTCAAGCCATGGTAGATGAAGGACAAGAAAGTGCTTTTTAGGTGCATCTTGAAAAGACTTAAAAAAATTGTAAAATATCGTGTTCATCAAATTTCATTCCATTGTTTCCAATCAGACAAATGCCTCGCATAAGCGACCATCCTGTGTTTAGTTTTGGCACATTAAGATTTTTCCAAAAATAGGTTGAATCTAACCAAAGTCAGTGGACAATTTCATCATCATATTGAGAACGAAAATAACTATTTGACGCAGTGATATTATGTAAACAGAGTAATCGTTTGAACCTTTTCCGGTAAAAACTTTGCATTCGTTTTTTTGTATTTTTATAGCACACATGTACGATTTTCAAGCCATGATAGATTTAGGACGAGAAAGTGCTTTTTAGGTGCTGCTTTAATTATCTAAAGAGATTATTTTCAATCTTCTGGTTATTCTCTCAATCAGACAAATGCCTCGCAAATTGCGACCATCCTGTGTTTAGTTTTGGCACATTAAGGTTCTTCCAAAAATAGGTTGAATCTAACCAAAGTCAGTTGGTATTGTGGTCATCATATTGAGTTCCGAATGACCATTATTGAATGAATAAATGTCAATCTTTCAAATAACTTTGCTTCCCAAAATATAAGGCAACACAAAGTAATCAATTCAAAGGACATTATTTTTATAGCAAGGTTACAAATTGTTTCACTTGTGGTATAGAATCAATGCGACACAGAGTGCCCTTGCAGAAGAATTAAACTGGAAATCTTAATACGAAACTGCTACTAATATTTAAAGCTAAAAATCCAAGACTTATAAACATAGAATGTATAGACTTATTTTGTAAACAGAGTAATCGTTGGTACCCTTTATATAGCACACATGTACGATTTTCAAGCCATGATAGATTTAGGACGAGAAAGTGCTTTTTAGGTGCTGCTTAAATTAACATAAAGTTTGTATATCTTCAATCTTCTGGTTATTCTCTCAATCAGACAAATGCCTCGCAAATTGCGACCATCCTGTGTTTAGTTTTGGCACATTAAGAATCTTCCAAAAATAGGTTGAATCTAACCAAAGTCAGTTGGTAATGTGGTCATCATATTGAGCTCAGAATGACCATTATTAAATGAATAAATGTTAATCTTTTAAATAACTTTGTTCCCAACATATTAGGCAACACAAAGTAATCAATTTAAAAGATATCGTTTTTATAGCAAGGTTACAAATTGTTTCACTTGTGGTATAGAATCAATGCGACACAGAATGCCCTTGCAGAAGCGTTGAACTGGAAATCTTAATATGAAACTAATACTTATAAATAAAGCTAGTCTTCAGGCGCATCTAATCTAAGAATTTTAAACATCAACTTATAATGAATAGACTTATTTTGCAGAAAGATGAACTAGAAATCATAATATGTAACTAATACTAATAAAATAGTCTTAATGAGCCTGTAATCTAAGAATTTTAAACATCAACTTATAATGAATGGACTTATTTTGTAAACAGAGTAATCGTTTGAACCTTTTCCGGTAAAAACTTTGCATCCGTTTTATTGTATTTTTATAGCACACATGTACGATTTTCAAGCCATGATAGATTAAGGTCAAGAAAGTGCTTTTTAGGTGCTGCTTACATTAACTTATTGAATATTTCTGGTTATTTTCTCAATCAGATAAATTGCGACCCTACTGATAAGTTGATAAACATTTATTTTCAAAAACAGTTTCTACAAAAAGAAATGCATTTTTCAGAACTTCCTGCATTAATTTGTAAATAAATTCTACATTAAATGTTTCAAAAAATTAAAATTAAACAAAACCTCCCTCACATACAATCTGAAAATTCAAGCTACATCCAAGGGCAGTTGAAAAAAAGAAAAACAAGTTCTAAACGCAATTTTCTTGTGCGCCAAGATAATATAGAATAATGTCCGTTAATCAAAAGCATTTAAACGGATCTATAGAGGCAGTAACTCTATACAAGGATGCTATAATCAAGTAAACAGAATATACACCACAATTTACCATATGTGGGGCACATTCAAAGCAAAAAACAATTACTCTGACATACATGACGTACGATTTCCAAGCAAGGTGGTAGTGCTTCTTAGGTGCCATATACTGACTGATTTGTATATAAACATTGTAAATAACCAATACATGGATTCACTACTACTACTTTACTAATGTATTACAAAATCAAAAATCTATCGGAATAAATAATTAACATAAAATGTGACTACTACGAAAAGTTGAAATGAAACACAATAACACACAAAAATTGAAAGAAGCCAAATTTTCTACGTAAAAGAGAGCCAATTCTTTTCAGAATATAGGAGCAAATTAAAAGACTGATGGAGAAGAAGAAAAAGCCTTTCGTCATAAACCAAAGATATGCTCTCCAAAGACAAGAAGAAGGATGCATTAACTTTAGAAACGAAACGAAAGGAAAATCATAATGTTTGTAATGTAATGTGACTGACAACTATGAACAAATGAAATATGAAGGAAATGAAGAAGACGAAAACAAAAGAGATAAATTCAATTACAAATCAGAATCAGAATCAGAAATGAAAAACAAGTTTTGATGGTTAGAGAGAGAGAAAGAGGAATAAACGATAAGCACCTGGCACCAAAGGTACAGTAGAATTTCCTACAGCAGGTGGAACGGGTATTTGACCAAATACCATCCCGTGCCGACCACCTAAAGGTCTACCCGGAATGTGACCTAAATATTTTTGTGACGGTTCATATACAATTAAACAATGAATATGAATTACAATTAAAACAATTCAGGAATTGAGAATTTAAACAACAAAACAAACAAAAAGTGTTGTGAAAATTATAAAAAGAAAATGAAAAACAGAAAAATAGAAAAACACAACAAAAGGTAAAACATGAAAGTGAAAATTTTAAAGCTGGACAAGTGAAAAGGTAAAAAAAATCAAATTTTGTATCTCAAAATGTGTGAAGGGAGGGAAAGATGTGCGTTTCTTTTTATAGGTGAAGTGGTGATTGGGGAGAAGTTTAAAAGCAAGTTCGTTTAGAGATTTATTTTTGTATTCTTTTTTTGTTTTTTGTTAGGTAATATCAAATGGAAATTTTGTTAAAATTAAACTAAAAACTTAAGAAAATCCACAAATAAAAGTAATTTTCGAAAAAACAAATAAACAAATAAATAAATTCGTTATCAAAGAAGTTCACAACATTGCGACACTTACCTTGCTGTGTTAATTGTTGCACGGCGGCTGGCAATTTTGTGGAAACCGCCACTGGTGTTGCACCAACGGCTGGTATTTTAATTTCTGCTCCCTGGGGAGGCAGAGGATTGCCACTAGCATCAGTGGCAGTTGTGGGCAAAAGGGAATTTTGCACATTAGCGGCGGCGGCACTTGACGAGACGGATGATGACGACGGTGTCAATGCTGCTGCGTTTGAGGTGGAGGAGGCGGAGGAGGAGGACGATGATGACGATGATATTGTTGGGGATATGGTTGTACTGCTTGGCAGACGACTACCCTGATTTGAGACCAAAGATGATGCGGGAGACGATGTAGATGTTATTAATGTTGTTTGATGAGATTGTTGTTGCTGTTGTGTATTCTGAAAAAAGAAATTTAAGTTCATATGAAAAGTTGTTGAGAAAAAGTAATTCAAAATTAATTTTTAAATCAGACAAATGCCTCGCAATTGCGAACATATAAAAAACACTTTCTGTCCCATTATAACTTTTGCATTACCAACATTTTAAACTATGAGTGAATGTTTAATGCCGGACACACTCGGTAAAAGTCAAATTGGAATTGACATTTGTATGGGGCTATATCTAAATCTGAACCAATTTGATGCATTTTCACGATAGAAGCTTTTTCGCAAAATATAACGTTGAGTGCCAAATGTGAACGAAATCGGTTAAAATCGGTGGTTGCCAATACTGAAAATGTCAAATCGGGTAGGACATCTGTATGGGATCTATGTCTAAATATGTAATCCATTTTCCCCATAGATGTTTATATTGGAAATATAGCATGTTGTGCCAAATTTTAGCAAAACCGGTTGAAATATGCGATTTCTGAGAGATAAAAGTTAAATCGAGAAAGAAAACTGTATGTGAGCTATATCAAAACATGGACTGATGTGACCCAATTCCATCTAATTGATATATAATACTGGTACACCGTATTTGAACAATATCGGTTAAAATATGTGGTTTCTAGAGCGAAAAATGGTCAAATTGGGAAGGACATTTGTTGGGGGATATATCGAAATCTGAATCGACGTGACCCAATTTTGGCATGGATGTTTCTAAGCGAAATATACCATGATGTGCAAAATCTTAACAAAATCGATTGAAATATAGAGCAGAAAAGTCAAATCGAATAGGACATATGTACGGTAGCTATATCAAAACATGGACCAAGGTGACCCAATTTCGACATGGATGTCTATAGGTGAAATATATCTTGGTGTGCAGAATTTTAACAAAATCGGTTGAAATATATGGTTTTTAGAGCGGAAAAGGTAAAGCCAGGAAGAACATTTGTGTGGACGCTATATCAAAACAATGACCGATGTAATCCAATTTCACAATAGATGTATTTAGTTCAAATATAAGACGGCATGCCAAATTTGAACAATATTGGTTTAAATATGTGGTTTAGAGAGTGAAAAAAGTCAAGTCGGGAAGGACATATGTATGGGGGCTATATCAAAACATGGACCGATGTGCTTCAATTTCGCTATAAATGTTTCTAAGTGAAATAAAACGATTTGTGTATAATTTGAACTAGATAGGGAAGGGCATTTGTTTGGGGCTTCATTTAAATCTTAAATATAAAAATTAAATAGCGTTAGTCCTTGGCCCACAAACTCACTTGTGCCAAGTTTTGTTATGATCGGTCAATAATTGCTGCCCGTCTTTGATTACACAAATATATGGACGGACGGATGGCTAAATCGGTTCAGAAAGTAATTAAGTCGATCGATATCTCTATTCCTTTTGGATCTCAATTTCTTATCCTTTTGGATGTTACCAACAAATGCGCAAATACCCCCTGGCGGAGGTATAAAATTCATAATACCCATGTGGTGGGTATAAAAATTGTTTACGGATTCAGACCCAATTTGTTTACTTTTTTGTTGTAGTGTCTGTGCATTTTGTTTAATTTATGATCAAAATACATTCGACAAAATCATGTTTAATGTATTTCGGTCACTTTATTTATAAGAAAAATCGATTTTTGTTCTCAAATTAAAAGTGAATTTAAACATTTTTAGCAGTCCAATAAGGGATGTTATTTTGTTCATGTACGGTATGGTTGTATGTTTGCATAATTAACATTTTTGGTGCAAATCCAAATATCATCCCATGGCAACTTACCGGTTGTTGAGTTATTGCGTTTGTATGACTACCGGCAGTCACACCAATTATCGTTGCTATACTATCAGCAACTGGTGTCTGTTGTTGTTGTTGTAGTTGCTGCTGCTGTGTAACAGAAGTAGTGCCAACGCCAGCAGCGGCATTAGCTGGTGGCGCTGTTGTGGCCGCAGCTGCTGTTCTTTCATCGTTAACCAATTGATCCAAACGATAGGCATTGCTAAAGGTGATGAACTGTGGGGTAGGTGCTTTTTTACGCCACGTAGGATAGTCCATCATATTGCCACCGGTTTGCAAATAAAACAATTCGGCGACATTTTCAGAGTGTCTGAAAAGCCAATAATAAATTATCTGTTTATACCCCACTTTCAATAATTTTAACTTACTTTTCTTTTAATCTACGCAAACGGGAATATTTTTGTTCTAATATACGCTTCTTTAAACCTTGTATGTCTTGTGCTAATGAGGAGTTATTGATATTTGCTGCTGCTGCTGATGTTGTCGTTGGATTGGACGCTGTATTTATTGCTGTGGGCAAGAGAGAACCTACTATCGAATTATTACTGCCACTACCACCACCACTTATTGAAGCTGCCAATAGAATGCCACTACCACTGCTACTGCTACTGCCACTTGCGATCGTTGTCGACGACGACGTATCTTCCAATTTTTTACGTTTAATTAGAGGCGAATTTGTGTCGGGCGAAGAACCGCCGCCAGTGCCGGGAAATGTAGGTAGGGCTGTCGCTGCAGAAGCTGTAGTTGAAGCTGTTGTCACAGATGAAGCAGCAATTAAATCTGTTGTTGTTGGTGTTGTCGTCGACGTCGTCGTTGTTGCTGCTGCTTGTTGTAGATAGCGTGTTGGTGTTTGAGGCATAAGACTCTTGCACTGGTTTGCTGCTGTGCTCGATGATGAAGATGACGACGTTGTTCTTGCGGAAATAGTGTGGTCGGCTGTTGCCGATGCCGTTGTTGCGGCACTTCCTGCTTGTTGCGAATGCTGCTGGGCAAAGGATTGTAGGAAATTATTTCGGTGTGAAGGACTGGCTGTTGTTGTTGCTACTGGTTGAACTAGAGAAGTGGTGGCAACACCAGTGGCGGCTGTGCTTTCAATACGGTTGTTGTCTGTGTTGGCGGCAGCAGTTTTTGACGACAATCTGAAAGGGGATGTTGTTGTTGTTGCCGTAACAACGTTGTTCTGAATTGTGGTTGTTGTTGATCTTGCTGTTGCAAGGGTTGTTGCAGTTGTTGTAATTGATGATATGCGGTCTGGCACAGCAGGAGGGGCCGGGCTGGACCCTTGATGCCCCCCTCCTGCTGACTCACCTTCATTCATGTTTGATGCATCTGTAAAAGGAGAATACCAAGATTAATATATATATATTTTATAAATTTATTTTGCCCTCAATAGGCTTATCTGATATGATTAAGACGGATTTTATTACTGGGAAATACGCTGTAATAACAACAAAATGATATGTGACGAACTCGCCTGATAAGCAGCCAATGACGATCATTCTCATTCATACAACACACCACGCATTACCCATCAACAAATCGAACTCGAACCTAACACTGGAAAACAGTGGGGCCGACGAACGGTGGAAATAAATTGTTGTTCGATCTAGATAAGCTTCAACAAACGAATGATCAGTTCGCCTAAACAACTGCTAGAAGCACTTTGTTTCAGCACTTTGGAGACTCACAACATATTACAATAATATGAACATCAAGAAGTTTTTGATGTCTTGTTTTAAATTCGATTGCATTTTTTGTTCTGACTTAAGTGTTAATTAAGACTCTTATCAAAAATTTAAAATACCGAATCAATAAATATCAATAATAGTTTCGTAAACAGAGTAATCGTTTGAACCTTTTCCAGAAAAAACTTTGCATCCGCGTTTTATTGTATTTTTATAGCACACATGTACGATTTTCAAGCCGTGATAGATTTAGGACGAGAAAGTGCTTTTTAGGCGCTGCTTAAATTATCTAAAGAGATTATTTTCAATCTTCTGGTTATTCTCTCAATCAGACAAATGCCTCGCAAATTGCGACCATCCTGTGTTTAGTTTTGGCACATTAAGATTCTTCCAAAAATAGGTTGAATCTAACCAAAGTCAGTGGACAATTATATCATCATATTGTGAACGAAAAGAATTATTGGATTTTCAGTAAAAATGTAAACAGAGTAATCGTTTGAACCTTTTCCGGTAAAAACTTTGCATCCGTTTTATTGTATTTTTATAGCACACATGTACGATTTTCAAGCCATGATATATTAAGGACAAGAAAGTGCTTTTTAGGTGCTGCTTAAATATCTATAAAGGAATATGTTCTATCCCCTGGTTATTCTCTCAATCAGACAAATGCCTCGCGTAAGCGACCATCCTGTGTTTAGTTTTGGTACATTAAGATTCTTCCAAAAATAGGTTGAATCTAACCAAAGTCAGTTGGTAAAGTAGTCATCATATTGTGTTGCGAATTACCATTTTTGAATGAATAAATGTCAATCTTTCAAATAACTTTGCTTTCCAAAATATAAGGCAACACAAAGTAATCAATTTAAAGGATATCGTTTTTATAGCAAGGTTACAAATTGTTTCACTTGTGGAATAGAATCAATGCGACACAGAGTGCCCTTGCAGAAGAATTGAACTGGAAATCTTAATACGAAACTGATACAAATAAATAAAGCTAAAAATTCAAGAATTATAAACACGAATTTAATTTATTGAAATATTTTGTAAACAGAGTAATCGTTTGAACCTTTTCCGGTAAAAACTTTGCATCCGTTTTGAATAGTTTTTATAGCACACATGTACGATTTTCTAGCCATGATATATTAAGGACAAGAAAGTGCTTTTTAGGCGCTGCTTAAAATATATATAAAGGAATATTTTCAATCCCCTGGTTATTCTCTCAATCAGACAAATGCCTCGCAAAATGCGACCATCCCGTGTTTAGTTTTGGTACATTAAGATTCTTCCAAAAATAGGTTGAATCTAACCAAAGTCAGTTGGTAAAGTAGTCATCATATTGAGTTGCGAATGACCATTATTGAATGAATAAATGTCAATCTTTTAAATAACTTTGTTCGCTAGAAGATGATGCAATACAAAATAATCAATTTAAAGGATATTGTTTTTATAGCAAGGTTACAAATTGTTTCACTTGTGGTATAGAATCAATGCGACACAGAGTGCCCTTGCAGAAGAATTGAACTGGAAATCTTAATACGAAACTGATACAAATAAATAAAGCTAAAAATTCAAGAATTATAAACACGAATTTAATTTATTGAAATATTTTGTAAACAGAGTAATCGTTTGAACCTTTTCCGGTAAAAACTTTGCATCCGTTTTATTGTATTTTTATAGCACACATGTACGATTTTCAAGCCATGGTAAATAAAGGTCAAGAAAGTGCTTTTTAGGTGCTGCTTAAATTATCTAAAGAGATTATTTTCGATATTCTGGTTATTCTCTCAATCAGACAAATGCCTCGCAAATTGCGACCATCCCGTGTTTAGTTTTGGTACATTAAGATTCTTCCAAAAATAGGTTGAATCTAACCAAAGTCAGTTGGTATTGTGGTCATCATATTGAGCTCCGAATGACCATTATTGAATGAATAAATGTCAATCTTTCAAATAACTTTGCCTCCCAAAATATAAGGCAACACAAAGTAATCAATTCAAAGGACATTATTTTTATAGCAAGGTTACAAATTGTTTCACTTGTGGTATAGAATCAATGCGACACAGAGTGCCCTTGCAGAAGAATTGAACTGCAAATCTTAATACGAAACTGATTCTAATAAAAGAAGCTAAAAATCCAAGAAGTTAAACATGAATTTATTGAAATATTTTGTAAACAGAGTAATCGTTTGTACCTTTTCCGGTAAAAACTTTGCATCCGCTTTATAGTATTTTTATAGCACACATGTACGATTTTCAAGCCATGGTAGATGAAGGACAAGAAAGTGCTTTTTAGGTGCATCTTAAAAAGACTTAGGTGATATAGCAAATCATGCAAGGAGCTGGTAGTTAAAATACTTATTATCCACGTTTTACAGAATTCATGTAATAATTGAGTGATTTTTGATCGTTCGCATCAGTCAAACGAAAACAAGTTACAGAAACATACCCTAAGGAACTGAATTTCAAATGTCGGAACTCATACAAATTTGAAAGTATTTTGCATGCAATCTGAAAAGGCCTTGGGGAAAATTCGAGCTAAAATGGCATAATAGTCTTCTCAGACTGCATGCGAAATCAATGGATTTCAGATTGCCTTAGCTATTATAACCTTTTCAAACTGCATGCGAAATCGAGCTGAAATGAGATAGAGTCGTTTTACAAATGTCAGTTGGCCATACAAATTTAACAGTTCCAAATCGATTTTGAGCTGAAATCGATTGATTCCGCATGCAATGAAAAATTACTATAAGGTCTATTTCAAAGCGTATTTATAAGGTGATAGCACGAGAACAACAACAAATTCGACAACAACAAAATACAAGTAATTTTTTGAATGGTGAGCCATACTGTCAAAGCAAAATATATGGGATTTGACAGTTTCGGTTACTTTTGAATGAAAAAAATTTCAGTCAGCTGGGCTTTGCTTTGACAGTATGGCTCACCATTCAAAAAATTACTTGTATTTTGTTGTTGCCGAATTTGTTGTTGTTCTAGTGCTATCACCTGTATAAATACGCCTTGCCTTGGTCTATTTATAAATCCTATACAAATTTGACATTTGTAAATCGACATTGGGCTGAAATCAAGGCGTATTTATACAGGTGACAGTATGGCTCACCATTCAAAAAATTACTTGTATTTTGTTGTTGCCGAATTTGTTGTTGTTCTAGTGCTATCACCTGTATAAATACGCCTTGCCTTGGTCTATTTATAAATCCTATATAAATTTGACATTTGTAAATCGACATTGGGCTGAAATCAAGGCGTATTTATACAGGTGATAGCACTACAACAACAAATTCGGCAACAACAAAATACAAGTAATTTTTTGAATGGTGAGCCATAATGTCAAAGCAAAATATATGGGATTTGACAGTTTCGGTTACTTTTGAATGAAAAAATTTTCAGTCAGCTGGGCTCCTGCTATCACCTTTATAAATACGCCTTGGCTGAAATCGCTTGACTGCACAATCAGTCTGAAAAGGCTATATATAACCTACGAAACAGGAGATGGTATTCCCTGCAAGTTTAATGGTGAACAAAATTTGCTACCTGTGGCGTGTAAAAACTATTTTCGATTGTATGAAATCGTTCAGCACGACGGTATCGTAAAATTCGAATTTGACAGAACGTTCCTCGCTCTCTATAATTCAAAATTCGATATTTACGTTTAAGCCGACTTCAACAGCCTGTTCAGATTTACCCGCCGCTCATGATTGATTTTGACACAGCACACGGATGGAGTTTTGATGAGGTTACACTGTAAAAGCGAGAAAAACAATTGGAGAGAAAGAGAGCGGGAATGTCATCTCAGGCACCTGCAATTGCTTGCAGGCAAACATACGATACATTACTATCCTCCTCTCCCAAATTATGATTGAGAATGCAACTCTACCGATCAAATGTCATACTAACACGATATCAATCTCAGTTGTAATTACATACGACGGACACTGTACACAAGATCAATTCTGGCTCAGTTTTACTGCAAAGAATCTGAAGTAATTCCATGATTCAAGATTTTATACGACATTTCAGAATAAATTGTGAAATAAAGAATAGAATAAATTAGCATTAACTCTTATCAACACAGAGATTTCTACGCTCAAACCAACGCGCTTCGCTAAAACTTGAGTAGAGTTTTGAAATCGTTAATGCCCTTGAGCCGGCAAACATAGAAAGGTGGTGGAGGTTTAAAATGCCGGGTGTTGTGGTTGTTTTTATTAAAAATATATATATAATACTACACACACAAGAGGTCATGAAACTTCTACTTATAATACAATATTCGGGTATTCAACATTTATATTTACATAAAAAATATAATTAACATTTTGACCCCAGCCAAAATTGATACAACTCTGATCTGCGTTTGTCTTTCTTTCCATCATCACAGAATTTTTTTCTATATTCGCCTCTTGACCAAGCTATGCTAAACCAAACATTCAGGCACACACACGCACACTCACTCACACTTTCATAGAACACACTCGCAGCAAACAGCCCATGTAGAACAATTATATTTCGTTCGTTTCGTTGATAGGAGGGTTTTTTCTGTCTTTCTTTTCTTCTGTACACCACCTACCTCAGATGTCTTTAATTTTAATCATGAATTTTCGGCCATTTCTAGAGGCATCCGTACGTAAAACAATTATAAAACGTTTATAAAGATATTAAATAATTTTTTCCAAACGAAATTTTCAATTATTTTCACTTTTTACACCGATAAAATGACAATGAAAAATTTTCTTTTTGCGACATGGGTTTAAAAGAATGGAAAATTTTTTGCTTTGCCTTTATACTATGTACAATAGTGTTGTACTCTTCGCACTTATAGGTTTCCGTATGTTAAATTGCACTTGGCTAGAGACAGAAATAACACGAAAAAATGAGTGGCAGCGATGGTGTCGCACGATATGTACGAAATTACGAAATGAACTGAAATAGTGACCAGAGAACAAAGCCGACCCTGTGTCAACGACGTTTGTGACGGGCCGATGAAAATTTTAGCTTATCGGCAACGATGTCTCTAGCGGCGTCGGCTCGCCTTGTTTTTATAGGTAGATATTAAAATTTTCTAGCGCCTTTAGGGCTGTTTACACATGACTATTTATTGTACAACTCTGTCGACAGGAAATGGATAAAAAATCTTATTTTGTTCAGAAAATGACGTTAAATAGCCAACAACGGAAAAAACACTTGGCAGCTGATGTAGCCATTATTTGCGAGTTTATAGAAACTGATGAAACATTGTTAAATTAAACCAAACGATTTTTTAAACGCTTGAGAATTTATATTTTTTGTGATGGCAAAATAGTTCGTTACCGAAAAAGTTGGCCAATTCGTCCCAAGTTTTTATTCATATTATAAGATAAAAAATCTTGCAGTAAATTGAACAATAAATCTCAAAATGTAAACATCCATTTTATCATCATCTCGCTGACTGTGTCAATAAGCAAAATTACCACATATGGGGATCAGAAAATCCACACGTGACTATTAGCCAATGCCAATGCATTCACAACGAGACACTATTTGGTGTGGATTTGGGCTGTACTGAAAAATTGAATTTATCGGAAGAGGTACTGCCGAGCCAGTCGTGGAAGTCATATGACTTACACTTGATAATTATCCAGTCTAAGTTCACAATTTTAAACACAAAATATTTTTTTTTTAAATATGTTGGTACACACTCATTGATATTGCTGTTGGCGACAATTTTAAAAAATAATTTTTTATTTTGAGTGAAATTTTAATTTTTTATTTAGGCTTTTGTTGTCGCAGCTTTGTTATCCAGTCTTAAAGAAAAACAGTAAAAATTTATTGCATTATTAAATGCTGTAAATCGATCAAAATAGTTTTTAATAGCGATTTTAGACTTTTTTAAAGACCCATGCAGACAGACACGAATTAATGGGCCTTAATTCTACCTAGCGAAAAGGGTTGTTTAATCATGTACATTTATTGTACAACTTTGAATCTGATTCTACGTCTGCTAAGATTTTTTAGAGCTCACGATCTCAGGTATTTATCATAAACTTTTGCCATATTTAAAATTCTTGATGTAAAGAATACGAGATATACCCTTAAAATATCAAAGGCTATAAGGTCGATTTAAAAATGTCAAATTTAAATGGGACCTGACATTTGTAAATCGACCTTATGTCAATTCATTTAATTTAGATTTCGTATGCAGTCTGAAAAGGCTATTATTTCATTTTAGCTATATTTTTCACGCAGTCTGAAAATGCGAAAGGGTCGAATGTGAGATTCCAAACAAATCTGACATTTGTAAATCGACCTTGAGCTGAAATCGCTTGATTCCCCATGCAGTCTGAAAAGGCTATTAATAGCCTTTTCCTTCGATTTCAGTCTGAAATTACATATGTAAATGATATAAGGTCGATTTACAAATGTCAGATCCCATACAAATTTGACATTTTAAAATCCACCTTATGTCATTTCTGTTAGATTTCGCATGCAGTGTGACAAGGCTATTATGTCTTTTCAGCTAGATTTCGCATGCAGTTTGAAATGGCTATAAGATTGTTTTGCTTGTTTCGTAACAGCATTTTCACACTGATGCTGAAATCGAGTGCATATCCTTTTCAGACTGATTGCGAAATCTAACGATTTAAGTTCAATGTTGATTTCGCACGCAGTGTGGTTTCGTATACGGTGGGTATTTTAATTAGGTTATACTGTTAAACGATAACACCACAAATGTATCGATTACAAGAAATAAGCAAGTGAAGAACAACTATTCGTTGTATCGTAAAAGCGCTATCATTCTTGGCACAATAATATTCAAATATTTACAAATAAAAATGAGTAAATTACATCGTCTGAAGAACACCGAATTATCAGAATATTGCATAAATATTCTGGCGAAACATGACATAACATTGGTGACTGAATATATAAGGGAAAAACCAGAAAAACTAATGAAAATTCTCAATTTGAATGCTCTCCAAGTGCAGAAAATCAAAAGTGAATTGAAACGAATATATGGACCAATCCACACAGACTTCGAAACTAAATTTGAAGTAAATAAGGAGCAGCGATGTTTTGCAACGTTTAGCTTTTTTGACGGAGCTAAGGCTGTTGAACTTAAATGTAAAGGACATCCTACTCGCATCGGGCCACTTGATGATTTATTGGAACCTCGTCTAATGATACACAAACCTTTAAGTAGCCACGAAAAGAATAATAAGTATTCTCTGGGTTTAAGCCATTTAACCAGTAAAGTAATGTGGGAAATATGTGGACCCTCAGGCGTGGGCAAAACTCAATTGGTCTTTACTTTAATGCTAAATTTTATTCAATTTCAACATGCTGCTGAAGTTTTGTACATAGACACAAAATTGGATTTTTCGGCAACCCGTGTCAAGAATATGCTTCAAGCTCGACAACTTCAACCGGAAGTGGTTGCTGCTACTTTACAAGCCATAAAAGTGGAAAGAGTATTGTCGGCTCAAGGCGTGGTTGAAATGTTGGACACGCTCTATGCAGAATTGCGAAAAGGAAGTGAACACGTTAAATGCATAAAAATGATAATCATCGACTCTTTGCCAGCTGTCTGGTTTTTATTGAAGGCCGAATCGAATCGTTTGGCCGGCAAATGGTTGCTATCCCGATTAGCACAGATAATCTATCATCTATGTGATGAATATGCCATAGCGGTGATCTGTGTCAATCTATCTATTTTGCCGTCTGCCACTGAAGAAAATCCATCAAAACGGGGTAAGTCATTTCAAACATTTATTTGGTTAAAATCTATATTTATTTTAAATTTTATATGTACAGCTTCAGTGGTCTCCAATGACGACCAGGACATCTCTGATATACTCGAAGACGATGACGTTGGTATTGAAACAAAATGCCCGGCTTATCGACAGGTCATGGGTCACTTTTGGTTATCCAAGCCACGTTTGCGTTTATCAATGGAATACAACTCCGAGGAGGACAAAGAGATGAGGAGGTCATCCCGACGACTTCTTAAAGTTACACAAAGCACTTGCATGCGGACTAAGGGAAGTTGTACAGTACGAATTTGTGATCAGGGTGTGGTGTAGGAGGAGTATGCATGATGTTCTGATGCATCACAATGTCTTTGTTTTTGTTGATTGATATTGTTTCATCACTTTTTTGCCCGGCACTACGGAGTCTCCCAAACCGGGTCGCTTGCGTGGCTTAGACTTGTGGTCGGCGGTGTCTAATGATATGTCTGCTGGTGGAAAGTTGTTGTGGCTCAATTGTGCTGATTTTACTATTGTGGAATTTATAGCCGGCGGCGGTACTGGTTTCAATTGTATCTGGAATCAATTTGAAAAGATTAAAAAATGGGTAATTGAATTTTGCTTTTGTTTTTATGTAATATATAGTAATAATATGGCAGTTTTTCTTTAAGACTGGATAACTAAGCTGCGATAACAAAAATCTAAATAAAATGTTAAAATTTCACTCAAAATAAAAAATTCTTTTTTAAAATTGTCAATGTGTGTGAAAACAAATTTTGAAAAAATAATTTTGTGTTAAAAATGTTTGACTTTGCCTGGACAATTGTCCAGTGTAAGTCAAAATGATGGATATAGAGGCTAAGTCCAATAAAGTCGACACAAAATATTTTTTTGACAATTTCTTTTGATACATATATTTATATTGTAGTTGACGACAATGTGAAAAAATATTTTTTTATTTTGAACGAAAAATTAAATTTTTATTAAAATTTTTGTTATCGCAGCTTGTTATCCCGGTTTAATAAACCATCATGTCCCTAAACAGTGGTGCATATGTATATACATAGCAAAATATTTAGAAAGTACTATTGTTTCGACATTTCACCTCTTTCTAAGTTATATAGAGCAACTCTATAATACAAGTTCCTTCTAATTTAAAAATATAAACGGAAATTAAGATAACATATCAGAGGATCATTAGATTTCTAGTAGGTTAAAAGTAAAATAGTGAGGTATATAGAAAGTCTGAGGGCTGTACAGCCATCTCTCACCTCTTCTTTTGCGACCTCCTCATCGTTGCCAGCCACCAAATCCGAATCATGGGCATATTTGCACTTGTTGCCAAAACGACAACGGCCCTTTCGGTTATTCCAGCATATTTTCCGTCCATTCTTTTGTATTAAGTGTTCTTCGGACTCAACCATTTTAACATGCTTTTGTAATTTATCAATTTCGACCCTTTCTGCTTCCAGAAAAGGATTACTGAATACAACACCCGCCGCACCTTTAGTTGTAGAATTCAGCAACAAATTGGCACTGGGTAATAATGGTGGTTTGGTGTTGGTGCATTGGGATGATGAAGTTGATCTGAAAATACAAAAAAAAACAAATGAAGAGAAAATTTTGAGACGTATTTATTTAGCATTACTTGTTCTTTTGAAGATCTTCATCGGAATCCTCTTCACTACTGGAAGAGGATGAGTCGCTATAATCTGCCACCAAGGATAACATTGTGAGTTATTTCCTAAGATTTCTGTGTTCTGTTCGGAAGTTTTTGTTTACATTTCTGATAGTTTCCCAAAAGACAAAAAAAACACAAAAATTATCAGATGTCAATGTCAATGTGAGTTATCGATAACAACAGCACTGGGTCGATTCTAGTTCTGTGAGAATATTACATATGACAACAGGTTGTCGTCGACTCAGAATAGCTTTGGTCTATTGCCAAAAACTGTGTTTCAAGAAATTAATTTCTACAGTATTATAATTCCTAATTGAAACGTATTTAGCACAACGGCCCTAAACGTTTTTAAATTTTCGCCATAATCTACCCCGTCCCCACACCCAAAAAAATGAATATTGGATTGTTTAATGATGATCTGCAATATTTCGTCGCTGCGACAAGCTAACGCTCCTGACAGTGACAGCTAAAAACTCACTTTTCTAGAAAACATTTTGTAAAATGTGTTTTAAAAATTAACAAGTAAAAACGGCATTAAGTTCGACCGGGCCGACCTTTATGTAACCTCCACAATGCATTGCATTCCACAGAGACAGTCGATTTTCGTATGCAGTAACATTAATGGAAAATGTTATATTTTCTTAATATAGCCAAAACAAAACAAATAAAAATTTTGAAAATAACTTTATAAATTAATATAAAATTTTAATTATTTTTAACCACGCTTGTAAGGCAAGGCTACCAAAATGTTTATACTATATATATGGAAATAATGCTATAGTTCAATTCTAGAGTTAAATATAATGCAACAATCTTCAAAAAAGCTTAAATACACTAAATATTGGGGGATAGTGGTTGCATTTTCTGCTACAGCCGTTTGGTTGGTTGTCTTTCCATCCTATTTTAATGCCAAAAGTATCCATTATTTCTCACGTACACAGTGTATGATAATTTATCTTCATAATTCAACCCATAACCAACCAAATAAAGTATTAATTTGGAAAAATCTTTTATTTTGCGAGTCTATGCAGTCAGATGAATGTATGCACCGAATTCCATGCCATATGGCTGGCACCATTTGTATACCCTTTTTCCATTAAAAATACGACTGTACTCTTAATTTTACGTGTCTACGTGTTTCATCATTCTAGCTGTAGCCGTTTAGTTGGTACAATTTTTATCCTTCTGTTCCCATTGTATCCCTTGAAAGTACGAATTTGGAAAAACCTTTTCACTTTTAGTGTCTGTGCAGTCAGATGAATGTATACTCCGAAATTCATGTCTATAGCTGCGGACATTTGGTTGGTACAATTTTTATCCCCTTTTCCATTTTACCCCTAAAAGTACGAATTTAAAAAAAAAAAAAACTTTATTTTACGTGTCTACGCAATGAGCGGAATGTATACACCGAATTTCATTATGCTAAGTGCAGCCGTTTGTTTGGTACAATTTTTATACCACCGTACCCATTTCACCCCTTAAAAGTACGAATTTGAAAAAATACTCGTATATTATGTATCTACTCAATTAGTGGAATGAACACATCGAATTTCATGTTTCTAGTTGTTGTCGTTTGATAGGTACCATTTTAACCCTTTTTGCCCCATTTCACCTCCGAATAAGAACCACTTTATGGTACACGTTTCTTTCAAGTAAATGTAAGCAGACATATTGAAAAAACATGCTTAAATTCTCTAAATATTGGGGGTATTTTCAGTCCTTTTTTCCCGTTTGGACCGATTTCGCCCAGTTGGAATACCAAACGATTTATGGAAAATTTGTACCTACTACCTTCTTTCGTTTAGATGCTAGCGTGCTTTCAACAGACGGACGGATGGACAGATGGACATGGCTAGATCGTCTTAGAATTTTATGATGATCAAGAATTTATATACTTTGTAGGGTCCCAGGTCGATATTTCAAGGTGTTACAAACGGAATGACAAAGTTAGTATACCCCCATCCTGTGGTGGAGGGTATAGAAATTACACGGGAAAAACATAATTTTTAGGGATTTAGGACTTGATTTATAAACGAAATATTTTTCAAATCATCATTAAACAATCCAAACTTTATTTTCGCGGGGTGACTGGAAGTTGTTTTCCCATTTGTATGGACTGCGACCCAGCTTAATATACCTATGTTTCTGGTCGACGGTTGTCGCCAAGGTAGGGTCCTAAGCCCAGACAGACCATTGAAAATAATTCCCTCGGACTTTTCGACGCTCAGTCGTGGTTGCGGGATATCATTAACGAAGGATAGGCCCCAAAAGAGAGCCCTGTGGAACTCCTGTCAACACTCTCTTTAGAGCGAGAGAAAAATAAAATCCCCTTTGTCATACAGATATGGTCATAGATAAGCTCAAAGTTTCAAGATAGCGTTTTTATCTTTTCAAGTTATAATTATAAATGTGTCGCTAAAAACAACAAACAACTGTTTGCTCTTTCAGCAGACAAAGGGGCAAAGCAGCTCCTTTCAGCAGACACAATCTGTTTTTTTTCACTAAACTTTTTTGCTGTATTTACTGGCGAGTTCTCGTGAGTGTATGGAACGGAACTAGGCTACATCATAATCTCATAGTCCTCGGAATTTCTCTAGTACACCATGAATTTCTTATACAGATACATATATTTATTTATATAGTTAGATAGTCCTCGTGTTATCGCATCACTCATTCTAAACAAATAATGTTTGTATACATGATAGCCTTGATGCTTTCTATTGGATTACTTGCTAGACAATCAAGAGACTTGATAAGGTGGGACTGTCTAGCAACACTATGCTCGATAACTACTCGAGTAACAAATAACTCTCTTGTTATGCAAGTTAAATCTAAATAACTATTATTGAGTTAGTAAAGAGTATATATGAACATTTAAAGGCGAGAACAAAGAACTGCACTAACATCAAAGCATACTTTAGCAACAATTTAAATGTTCAACCTGAATGCATCTGATTTTTTAAGCTGGCATAATTATTGATTGATTGACAATATTGTTTTATGTACTTATGTACATTAGGTTGGGTCGCTTTCCATACAAATGGAAAAACAAATTCCTGTCACTCCAGGAAAATAAAGTTTGGCTTATTTCATGATGATTCGCAAAATATTTCGTTCCTAGATCAAGCCGTCTGTGAGCCAAACTTGCAATTTTTTCTAAGTTGCATTTTTGTCCAATTTTTTTTCTGAATTAATAGACCCTTGGGAGCACAATTTTTATTTATTTTCGTGACACATCCTAATGTTCATGAGACTGATTCAAATCGAATGCGGAAAAAATATATCAACTAGATCCGACTTCAGAGAATATTTCAGGCTGAATCTGAATAGATATTCGTCCTAAATTTTTATATTTCGCCGAAGTCGAAATGAAAAACATTGGGTTGTTGACAGAAATAAAATAAAACTTACCCCATTATTTTCCTTATAACCTTTTCATACGGCGTGCGAGTTCATGCTGAAATGACACAAGATCGATTTACAAATGTAAGGGATACAAACATTACATTTGAACATTTTTACATTTTTACTTTAAGACTGGATAACTAAGCTGTTAGCCTCGATAATTATTATCCAGTGTAAGCCAAAATTATGGTTATCGAGGTCTACATAAACTTTTTAAAGGGGAAAATTTGAAATGGTTGTTAATGTTAAATTATCATAGATAGACGCATGAAATTCGAAGTATATTTAGCACATGTTCTTCCCTATCATTTGATACCCATGTCACCATTGTAGACACGCAAAAATCGAAATTAAATTATTGAAACATTTACAACCTTTGGAAATTGGAAAGTCCTGTCAAACGAACGAGAATTGCTTCTTAGATTAATATTCAAGAATTTGAATAAGAACAATTTGAAGTGATACGGACCAACGTATTTCTTCATTGATACAACGTAAAATGTTTCATTAAATTAACAATCAATGTACAATGCTTCATTAGTGTTAGATTAACGTAAAGTGTCATTAATACAATGAAACATTGTCATTAAATTAATGAGCAGGTTAAGTTAATGTAAAGACACGTTTCATTAACGAAATGTTTTTCATTTCATTTATTAAGTCTATGGATATAAATCCTTAACGACCAGCAATGTTTTACATTATTTATATTAAAATTAGTATAACAATAATATATTTAATTAATTATATTATTTAACAAATTTTTAAACATAAGACTAGAAATAGAACAATCTACAAACTCACAAATAGTGTTATAAAGTTTCATCGATTTAATCAAGGGTTCATTAGAAGCATAATTAGAAAAATGTCTATCGATATGAAAAGGGTAGTAAAGTCTCCAAGATCGGGCCGGCGCACTAAACTGGATGGGAGATAGCAACTCTGGACAATCCACAGAAGCATTAATAATACCATGTAAAAACACCAATGAAGCTATATCTCTTCTAGAAGTCAAAGATTTTAAAGATAGAAGCAAACATCTACTTTCTTACGATGGAAATGGTGCAGAAAAGTTTAAAGCAAACTTCATTAACGTCTTTTGAGCTTTCTCAACACGATTAATATGTACAGATGCATTTGGGCTCCAAATGAAAGAAGTATATTCAATTTTTGATCGAACAAAAGAGCAATATAAAACCTTTTTCACATATGGGTCTGAGAATTCAGCAGTGTTTCAACGTATGAAATACATAACTGAATAAGCCTTAGGGACAATATAATTTAGATGATTGAGGAAAGTTAGCTTATGGTCAAACAAAACACCTAAATCAAGTTTTACAAACACAACATCCAAATTATGACTTGAAATATTGTATTGTGAAATTGTTGAATTACGGCATCTGTGGAAGGTAATTTGTAAACACTTCGAATGGTTGATTGCTAGACCATTCTACGTATACCAACGGGAAAATCTATCAATCGCCCATGTGCTGACAACCGCATGATTTCCAAATCGCATTTTTTTGGCGATTTCGAGTCTCTAAATTTTACATTTCTATTTAAAATAGCTATGTTTAACCAAACATCTTCTTCATTTATCCGCCAGTAAATAAAGAAAACTGAAAACAATTGTTTAAAGTAAAAATGCGAAATTTAGAGACTCGAAATCGCCAAAAAAAATGCGATTTGGAAATCATGCGGTTGTCAGCACATGGGCGAATATCATCCTGCATTAATTTAATGTCACTAAAAGATCGAATAGCTCTGAAAATCTTTAGATCATCAGCATACATGAGATGCCTAGAATTCAAAAAACAGCAATCAATATCATTAACAAAAATATTGAACAACAACGGACCTAATACACTACCTTGAGGGATATCGCAAAGTGGAATATAATTATCTGAATAGAAACCATCTAAAAATACCGAACAGTGTCTATTTATTAAATATGTTCGGAACCAATCAATAATTTCCGAACGAAAGCCAATTCTCATTATTAATTTATACAATAATACGGAATAATAAGGAACTCTGTCAAAAGCTTTAGAGAAATCAGAATAAATAGTGTCCCCTTGAACACCACTCTCAAAATTCGATATGCAGTATTTTGTAAAAACTGCTAAATTGCTAGTTGTAGACCTTCCATGAAAGAATCCATGTTGAGAAGGACTAATATAGCTCTTAAATCTAAAAGACAATTTATCACAAATTATGTGTTCGAAAAGTTTGGCAATATTTGACAGCTTTGAAATGGGTCTATAATTAATTACATTATTTTTTTGACCAGATTTAAATATCGGAACAACAACAGTATTTTTCCACTTTTGTATAAAATAGCCACAGGATAAAGATTTCGTGAATATTATCCTAAGTGGCAAGATTAACGATTCACAACATTTTTTAAGACAAAAGAAAAAACCCCATCAATATCATTTTTGTATGAAATTGACAGTTTAGAAATTCCTGAATAAATATCTTCATCAAAAATGCGCAGGTTGGAATTATCTACAAATGCAGTAACATTAGAAAACATAGATTCATCAATATGTGGAGACACATCACAAAAAGTAGACTGGAAATAGTCTTTAAAAAGATTGGCTGATTCCAACAGAGAATTGGAAATCCTCTGTTCATAGAACATAGACGAAGGAATGGAAGAACAATTTTTCTTCGTTTTAATAAATGTTCATTAATGATTTTTTGTCATTGTAGTAATGAAATAGTTTCATTGATTTAATGACATTGATTCGTTGATATAATACAAATATTTCATTGCTGCAACAAAAAGAATTAATACTAAAATACCCTTATAATTATTGCTTATTTAGCTGTGGGTCATATACTTATAGTTTGCAGCAATTATTTGGCACATAAACCAAAATACTAAGCTAAGTAAATTATAAAATGAATGAGAATTATATCTTACTTCCTGTATGCCAACCAAAAATACGCACACTAAAAAATTATAACACATTAATGCAACCAGTCCATTCTGGTAATGTAATGTTACATTCGGTTTAAGAAAGAGTTTCATTATTTTGTTTGTGACGGAAAAAGTAAACAAAACTTAATATAATCGGCTAAACAAGTATTGTAATAGTAAATTTAATCCTCTAATAATATAATCCTGCCAAAGGTTCTTATAATATTATCCATATTTGACTCGATTTATACAAAAAGTATATTTCATTTCATCAATGAAAACTATTTCGTTGTAAAGGGTGATTTTTTAAGAGCTTGATAACTTTTAAAAAAAAAAAACGCATAAAATTTGCAAAATCTCATCGGTTCTTTATTTGAAACGTTAGATTGGTCCATGACATTTACTTTTTGAAGATAATTTCATTTAAATGTTGACCGCGGCTGCGTCTTAGGTGGTCCATCCGCTTAGTCCAATTTTGGCATTTCCACGTTTTTGAGTAACAGAGACCCAATTGGTGCGAACGGCGACGAATCGAAAATTGGTGGTCATCATTAACACTGGCCGATACAGCTGCGATATTTTCTTCAGTTCGCACTCTACGTAAGCGTGTTGGTGGTTTAATGTCCAACAATGTAAATTTGGTGCGAAATTTAGTCACAATAGCCCGAATAGCCGCTTCAGTGGGTCGATTAAACTGACCATAAAATGGAAGCGCGCAATGAACTTTCTTAACAGAGCACGCATTTTGATAATAAAATTCAATAATTTGCAAGCGTTGTTCGTTTGTAAGACGATTCATGATGAAATGTCAAAGCATACTGAGCATCTTTCTCTTTGACACCATGTCTGAAATCCCACGTGATCTGTCAAATACTAATGCATGAAAATCCTAACCTCAAAAAAATCACTCTTTATTAATGACACAAAAAATATTAAATTAAAAATATTGTTAATGAAATATTTCATTACGGTAATGAAACATTTCTTTGCATCAATGTAAACACATTAATGAATCTGTTTCATTGATGTAATGAAGCATTTTTCTTAGAGTGTGATAATGGGAAAGTAAAATAAGAGAAAATAATTTTCCGAGTCAACACGCAAAATTAGTCTCAAATAAGGTTGGTCCGAAATTAGGGTTTGCATTTTCCCGTACTTTCTATTCCCCGGGAAACGGGAATTATTTTTTCAATTTCTCGGGAAATTGAAAAAATAATATGTTGACGGGAAATTTTTCCAATGAAACATAAATATATATATTTCACAACGAAACTGTTACAGAATTCATATAATAAAGCGCAATGTAAGATCAATTCAAACATCTTTTCAAATTTCAAAATTAATTAAAGAACAGATATTTCTTATTTTATTAGAAAACGGAGAATGATCGTTCACATTTATAGTGAGTATAGCATTATGAAATGTTTGTTCTTTGTCCTGTCGCATCAAAAACTTTAAATTCTATATTTTTGGCGTTCGGATACACACCCAAAATCTATTTTTCCCGGATTTTATTTTATAAATAAAAAAAATAAATAAAAATAAATTTTCTACTGAATTCCCGCGGTATTCCCGTACGAATTTCCCGGGATATGGGAAATGGAAAATGTGCGAATTCCCGGGATTTTTCCCGCGGGAAATCCCGGGATGCAAACTCTATCCGAAATATACTTTTGACTGTACTAAATATTTTCTTCACTCACCCTACAGGAGGGTGTGGTACATAACATCTAGGCCTGGCAAAAAGTGTAACGCATCGTAGGAGCAACAAAACATATTGAGCCATGCCTGTCCGACCGTCTGATTATACACCAAATATCCAATTTTGAAAAAAAAAAATCTTCCATATATATTTATGGATCAGAATAAAATTGTAGGGCGGAATGAATTATATTTTATGTCGATGACAATAAAATAATCGGTATTTATTTATGACGAGTAGACCCTTTTTGCGATGCGAGTATTTTGACATTCGGCCTCATTTCATTCTCAATGCAAACTTGGACCAATCTAATGTACAAATATGCAACAATTACATGACATTATCGCTTGTATAAAATATCAATCGCAGCGTATTGTTCATCTGATGCAAACAATGCAATATGCCTGGTGGTGATCATTAATTCTATGTACACAATTTTGTGAATTGTGCTCATTTTTGTAAAAAGGTAAAATAAAACTCATTGATTATAATAATAACATATATTCATATATATTATAAACAAACCCACCGATATTTCTCTGCCGACTCCGATTTAAAAATTGCATTTTACAATAAAAACTAGCTGAACCCCCGCCGCTTCGCCAGCAGAAAAACAGACGGAAATTAAAATCAGGTGTCATAGTGTTTTTCTTGTGATAGGTAATATATGTACCACTTATAATCAATGGATATGTTCCACGGAGAATATTGAAGAACAGAACTTTATTTTACGGCGAAAAAGGAAGAATTGTCAAAAATAAAATTTATTTTAGGTTGAGTGTGATTCTCCTCCTTATAAACTTCTTACGTAAGAAGAACTTACTTCATCGGATAGCTGGAATTCAAATGTACTACATGCCAAACATATAGAAAGTCAATCAAATTGTTCACTAATCAGACAACAGAAAAACTAAAAAATTAATATAATTTCCATTTTCTTGACTCAAGTCGGCTTTTGACGAATGAATATTTATTTTTTTGTAACCTTTTTTTACTATTGTGCTATTGTGCCAAAGAAAACGTGTAATTTTACAAAATTCAAATAAAAAAATTCCCCATCTTTCAAATCCCGCCCATTTGTATATTGTCTAAGAAGGTTACAACTAAATTAACTCACACAACAATATAGGAATCTCGGTGTCGAATATACTCTAAAACAGGTTTTAATTTCGAATGGGAAGGGACACAGTCACTTTCCGCCCATCTTTGCACAACTATTTACACTGGATCTACAAACACAAATTGGGTTTTAACTTCGTATGGGAGGTACCACGTCCACTTTTTCAATACCGCCCATTTTTGGCACAACTACGCGTATTGATGTTAGATGCACTTATACGAAATTGCAGCACTCTAGGTGTCCTAGAACTGACAATATTCAAAATTGGGGTTTAACTTCGTATGGGAGGTGCCAATACCGCCCCTTTTTGACACAACTGTACAGACTAATAATTAGTGAACTTTCACAAAAATTCAAGACTCTAGCTACAACAGTATTCCGAATATGCTAATTTATAAAAAACGAATAAATCCCCAAATTGTGTGGGAGGTGCCACGCCCACTGAAAATATTAAAAATTTATATAGCCTATTTTCACCACCGGTTCAGCATGAACATACTGTGAAAATTTCAAGAAGATCGGTTCAGTAGTTTAGGCTGCTATAAAGAACAAACAAACAAACAACAAACCAACAAACAAACATAAAAACACAGATTCATTTTTATATATAAAGGGTGTTTTTTATTGAGGTATAAAACTTCGAATTGAAATAAAACACAAGAAAATCGTTTTAATGTCCATCAATTTGGCTTTATTGGAAGGATAATTTTATGCCATTAATGTTTAAATATGATTTCGGCTGGCTCGAATTTAGCCAGCATATGGACGTATGTTGGCAATAACGCCACGAATGTTGGCTTCCAAGTCCCCTAACGTTTCTGGTTTGTTGGCGTAGACGAGCGACTTCACATATCCCCAAAGAAAATAATCCAATGGTGTCAAATCACACGATCTTGGTGGCCAATTGACAGGTCCATTCCGCGAAATTATGCGGTTAACCGAATTAATTGCTCTGATGGACGATTATGTCGACCATAAAATGGACGGAGCTTGCGGTGAACTTCGAGAACTGAACCATTACTTTCGAAATAAATTTGCACGATTTGCAAGCGTTGTTCTTTTGTCAACCTGTTCATGATGAAATGGCAAACCAAACTAAATATTAATCACTTGACAGCTGACAAAATGGCCGCCAGTTAAAAAAGTGATGCCAACTTAAAGTTCTATACCCCAATAAAAAACACCCTTTATATAGATAGATAGATTCTTCGAATACCACTTTCATTTCGATTTTTCGTTTCATTCAGTTCAAAAAACCAGTGTTTTGAAACCACAGTGGCAGACATCACAAGTGTGTATATAAATTCACAAGTACCAAAAGTTTACTTTCACTAAATTTATAATGGTGCCTGAATAATAAAGCCAGAATAATCAGAATTGTTCATATACATATATCCTAAGGTATGCCATAGATTTGGAAAATGTTTATTAAACTGAAAGCAGTACAAAGTCTTTTCTAGTGGTTGTTTGCTCTTTTCATACCCTCCACTCCCATGATGGGGGTATACTAACTTTGTCATTCCGTTTGTAACACTTTGAAATATCGACCTGAGACCCTATAAATTATATATATTCTCGATCGTCATAAAATTGTAAAAGGATCTAGCCATGTCCGTCTGTTGAAAGCACGCTAGTTTCTAAACAAAAGGAGCTAGGACGTCCAAATTTTTCATAAATGCGTCTTATAGTCGTAGATCGCTTGGGACTGCAGCTGGGCGAAATCGGTCCAAAGGGAAATATTTTTCCCTCACAAGGACTAAAAATCCCTAATATTTTAGAGTATTTAGGAATGATTTATTCAATATGTCTGCTTGTACTTACTTGATATTCGGTATATGCATTCCACCTGCAACACGTGCGATTTTTATTCGTAGGTGGTGAAATGGGGCAAAAATGGATAAAAATGATACCTATCAAACGACAACAGCTAGAAATACGAAATTCGGTGTGTACATAATATAAAAGTATTTTGTTTTTTCAAATTCGTACTTTTAAGGGATAAAATGGGAACAGAGGGATAAAAATTGTACCATCCAAACGGCTGGACCTAAAATAATGAAATTCGGTGTATACATTCCTCTGAATGTGTTGCCTCGTAAAATAAAGGGATTTTTGGAAATTCATACTTTTTGGGATCAAAATGGAGAAAGGGGATAAAAATTGTACCAACCAAATGACTGCAGCTAGAGTCATGAAATTCGGAGTATACATTCTGCCTGCGTAGATACGTAAAATAAAAAAGTTTTTTTTTTGCAAATTTTTTTTTTTTACTTTTACGGCAAAAATTGGTTGAATCATGAAGTTACGGTATTTTGCACCACGTGAAAGTGTACGTGAAAGATAATGGAATTTCAAAAATTGTACTTTTGGAAGTAAAATAGGCTGGAAATACAACCAAGTGTAGTGTTTAAGAGTTTTTGAAGATTGTTGTCTTATTCTTACTTTTTGAATAGACTTGAAGTATTATTTCGATATATATATAGTAAAAACGTATTGGTAGCCTTGCCTTATAAGTGAGGCTTGAAATAATAAAAATTTTATATTTATTTATAAAATTATTTGTCCAATAATTTTGTTTGTTTTTGTTTGTATATATTAAAAAATGATATTTTCCTGCAATGTTACTGCACGTCTACGAAAATCGACAGCTTCTGTGGATTTCAATCCATGGTGGAGGGTATATAATGTTCAGCCCAGTCGAACTTAATGGCCTTGTTTTCATTGTTTCTTCTACTCTAATCAAAATTGTGGAATGTGGTCATAATGCACCACATTTATTTTTAAAATGGATACAATGGCGAAATTCATTTTCAAAGATTGCATAACTTTATCTAGCGAAAAGCTTAAATTAAATATAAACGGTTCTTGGAATGCCACGACAGGCTGCACGACCTCAAAAAGTGCATTGACCTGTTTCCTAATTCCTAAATTTGCTAAATTTTATTGTTGGATATCTTATCTTAAAGATACGACTGAAATCAAATATTTATCAAAAAACACAAAAAAAGTGCCACTTGCAAAAACAATTATCACAACGTTGGGAGATTTAGTCATATTTCCAATGTACCAAAAACATTTCAAATTATTTAGTTAAATTGTTATTTCTAAAGGCTTTGAATTTGAATTAAAGTCATTTGTAAATACAGGTTATTATGACTCCAAGTTGCAGATTATCAATGTCACTGATGCATAGACAACAGCTAGATATTGTCACAAAAAACATCAGTGCCAAAAATTATGGCATTATCACTATTAGTTACTGAAATTTAAGCTTTTATTTCTAAAAATTGGCACAGTGGTTCCAAATCGATTTTTTCGGATTTCCTTATAATGAAATTTCACATGCATGGAGTAGAGGTGTTTCTCACATTATTTGGATCCCTAGTGGGTATAGGGGCTACTGGGTGATAGTACTCATAAATACCTGCATGTGTATCTCAATTAAAGAGATATCCGACTGAGAAGAAAAAAATCATAATAACGGTCATTCGTTAATTTCTATTCCGAAAACGAGGAAAACAAATTCCCAAAAAATTAGAAAAAAACCGCCAATCGTTAATTTTGATCGAGAATCAGAAGTTTTTACTTTTGAAATAAATATTTTTTATGAGAATTGGTCATATTCTAGTGATCCGGCTGAGCGAACTACTGTAGTTATTTCCTCATTTATTATACTTATTTTATATATTCTATAGCCTCTTCACACTGCATGCGAAATCAATCGATTACAGTTTGAAATGACATAGGGGTCGATGACATAGACAGGGTCGCTTTGTAAATGTCAAATTTGTAGATTTCGCATGCAGTCTGGAAAGTCTATTAATGAAGGTACGTAAGAACGATCAAAGACAAAGTCTTTTGAATTATAGGGTGGGCCAATAAAAATTTTAAATTAGAATCTGCTCTAAAAACATGTACTGATTATTTTTACAAATTTCGGGTTTTATTGGAAAGGTTGAACTTTGTCATTTAATAATGGAATACAATATCATTCATATGACTACAACGCTGGTTCGGCAGTTCCTCATCTGATCAACAAAAGTTTACTTTCACAAAATTTATAATGGTGCCTGAATAAAAAAGCCAGAATAATCAGAATTGTTCATATATATCCTAAGGTATGCCATAGATTTGGAAAATGTTTATTAAACTGAAAGCAGTACAAAGTCTTTTCTAGTGGTTGTTTGCTCTTTTTCCACTTCCAGAATGGAGGTATACTAACTTTGTCATTCCGTTTGTAACACTTTGAAATATCGACCTGGCACCCTATAAATTATATACATATATTCTCGATCGTTATAAAATTGTAAGACGATATAGCCATGTCCGTCTGTACGCCTGTTGAAAGCACGCTAGTTTCTAAACGAAAGGAGCTAGGACGTCCAAATTTTCCATAAATGCGTCTACTAGTCGTAGATCGCTTGGGATTGCAACTGGGCGAAATCGGTCCAAAGGGAAATATTGAACTTTGTCATTTAATAATGGAATACAATATCATTGATATGACTACCACGACTGGTTCGGCAGTTCCTCATCAGTATAACCCAAAATCCACACCAAACAGTGACTAGTGTGGGTTCTCTGAACCCTATATGCGACAATTTTGTTTACTTCGGAAGTAAATTTTTTAGTTTTTTTTTTAATTTTATGATGTTTTAGTTCGGCTAAACGCTTTTATTAAAAACTGATGTTATTGTTTTAATTTTAATTATTTATTTTCCAATATCTCGATTGAATTCTTCAATCATCTTCAGGGATATATTTATTATTATAATTAACAGAAGTCAGTTGATAAAATCACGTAAAACAACTCGGACTTCTGTTAATTTTTCATAAATATAACCCTGAAGATGATTGAAGGATTCAATCGAAATATTGGAAAATAAATAATTAAAATTAAAACAATTACACGAGTTTTTTAATAAAATGCCTTTAGTCGAACTATAACATCATAACAAATAAAAATTAATGTTATTCTACCTTTCAAAGTCAAAGTAAGTAATCGTTAGTTCAAATTTAGAGTTTAAAATGAACCAACCAACTCTCGACGAAAATTGAAATTTTGGTAAAAAATTAAAAAAAATATATAGTATATGGATAAAAAAGTACGAAATACATAATTATTTAATTGATAAAAAAGTTCATGACGAAAATTGAAATTTTAGTAAAAAAATTAAAAAATTGTTAAAATAGTACAAAATACATGAGAAACCCAGAAAAAACTTGGTAAGGAGATTACCGTTTGAATTACTATGTAATGACATATCATTACCCTCACGATCAATAACGACTTATATAAGTATCTATTGGTAATGCGAAAAACATGATGAAAAAACAATGCAAAATAAGCTCATATTCCGCTTTCAAAATTATCCAAAAGTGATGGGGAAGTACATTGAATATTCCATGCGGCCCCTGAAATCGTCGTATTATATATGTCTAATTATTTTTCGTATGTGAGTAAGTCATTTCTTCCAATGCATCCCATGTATGTAAAGTAAGTTCGAAGGGTAATTTGAAAGGTAAGTGATGAGTAGTTTTTGGTTTGACTTACCCCCAATGTTACTTGGTAATTGGGATTTTTTTGAAAATGTTTACACAGTCTTTTGACAAAAGTTTTGTGATTTCTATAGGTTATATAAAATCACTCCAGCTTCGAGTTGGTAAAATACATATGTGCCAGTTAGAATGATAGTGGTATAAGTCAAAAAAACCAAAAAATTGAGATATGCCAATTTTTCTCTTTACTTTGATCAGATCTCTGATTTAAGAAATTTTGTTTTTTGACAATTATAAAAAATGTACCCTTACAATGACATTTCTCATTTTATGCACACCAAAATTGTTTTTAGTATTAGTCTGAAAGTGGTCTAAGCCACACTATATCCACTAATATTGATGTTTGGCGAGGCAAACAAACATTTTTTATTTGTAATGTCCATTTTAGATGGTTCAGATAATTTGAATAACATATAAAATTAAATTATTTGAAAAGTAAAAAAGTTAAAGAACCTGACAAAAGATTCAACTTACAACGTAAAAGACGCAGCTGAATTTAAATCTAGAATCAACAACACACACATTGACGACAACGAGATTCTAATTTCATTTGACGTGGTGTCCTTATTCCCTAGTATTCCTTTAAACCTAGCCATTAAAACTATTGAGAGAAAGTGGGAGAAAATAGAGACATTTACCAAAATACCAAAGGACTTATTTCTACAAATATTAACATTCTGCATCAAGGACACCCGATATAATGACAATATATAGGAAAAAAGGAAATGAATGCCCATGGGCACCCAGGCTTCCCCTGTGATCGCTGACATTAGTATGGAAGAGTTACTAGACGCAACAATGGAGAAATTGACGATGAAACCAAGAATTCTCACAAAATATGTAGACGGTTTGTTTGGGATACTAAGGAAGGAAGAAGTTGTCAATACCCTAAAAACACTGAACTCATTTGATCGACAAATACAATTCACTATGGAAAAAGAAGAAGACAATAAACTCCCATATCTTGACTCTATAATTCATAGACAAGGAAGCCTGCTAAAATGGAACTGGTAACAGAAGCCAACGTCATCAGGAAGACTTATAAATTTTCATTCCAAACACCATAGACGAACAATAATCAACACAGCGACGAATTTTATAAATAGGGTATTCAATATAAGTGAATACAAAGACAATGAACGCAAAATCAAGAAAATTCTACGATCAAATGACTTCCCTAAACAAACCATCGACGATCTGATAAACCATACTAAGTTAAAAAAACTTATAAATGACAAAGAGATGGAGGAGGAAATCTATAAATCGCTGACGTATGTACAAGGATTTTCTGAAAGTTTCAAAAATGATGACATTTATAACAAAGACAATTTTCAATTAGCACTCAAAACAAAAAGTACAGTAAATAATTTATTCAGCAAAACTAAATCTAAGATAAAAAAGAGGACAAGTCTAATGTAGTATATAAGATACCTTGTAGTGGTGACAAGTCCAACATATGCCAAGAGGTATATGTTGGTACTACCAAGACGAAACTAGACTTTCTTCACATAAATCGGACCAAAAATCAACTGACCAACCAATAGAGCAAAAAACAGCTCTTGCGGCCCACTGTACTCTGACAGGACATACGCCAAACTTCAAAGACGTACAAATATTAGCACAGGAGAGAAATTACAAGCGAAGATTTACTCTTGAAGTATTGAACATTATTGACATTCCCACGGAGAAAAGGATGAATTACAAAACAGAGACAGAGAATTGCGCGAAAGCTTATCGACATATAATACAAAAATACAGCCGACAAAGATAAATATTAGTTGACAATAATTTGTGCAGACAACAGGACGACACCTATTAAATTTTTTAATGTAATTATTATTGAATTTTTTGTGATATTGTTATAAATTGTATATATTTTTGTTTAGTGTTTATCCCCTGATGATGGTTGACGAAGGCAACCGAAATATTGGGAAAATAAAATAAAAATAAATAATAAAACAACACCACCAGTTTTTCCATGGCCTCAAGCTGAATTAATCGATAAGAAAAAAAAAAGTAAAAAATAATTTCAATATAAAGTTTCTAGATGAACAATGAAGATATATTTTTTCGTTTTTTTTTAATTTATATATTATATATATTTTTTTTAATTTTTGGTAAGGAAATATTACTTTCGTGAAAAAAATTAAAATTTTTTTTTATTAAATTTTTTAAATTTTGAGAAGAATGAAAATGGTCTAAGACAGTACATCCTGTGAAAGTAGTGGTTCCCTTAGAGTGGTTCCCAACGTTGTCGATTTTTTTATAAAAGTTCGTAGGATATTCTAAGAAAACAATTTTCCACCGAAGAAAAATATTTTTCAATTGACTCAAACATAAACCATTGCATATCTCAGAACGCATAAAGTGCGACTTAGACCACTATCATTCTAACTGGCAATATTTTGGATTTTCATAAATGACCTTAAGTTTTGATGCAAACAACCGCAACTATTTTTCTTCCACACAAACAGACCCGGATTGATGTACATACATTTTTACATACATACATATTTATTTGTAACACTTTTTATTTCAATGTAGAAATATATGTACATTCATAAGTATGTCTGCATGTATATATGTATGTACATCAAATCAAAAACATTAAAGAAGGAAGATAACACGTGTCGTTCTTATTACTGAACTCGCGCGTACAAGATTGTATTGTTGACTCAGAGCCAAAAAAAACAAAGGAACAATAGGTTGACAAAAATGAACCAAATATAAGGTAGGCTAAACGTGCCTATTTTGGGCAAATATTTGTTGAAAAACGTTAAAACATTTCTTTATCGTCGTCGGGAGTGAAATGGGTGTGGAATTTCTCTGAAGAAACGACGATCTAAACCAAAAGTGCTGAATGAATGGGATGAGGAATAATAGGTACCACAAACAATTTGAAACCCCAGATGCCTAATTACGACATACATAAGTATCGTATTGAAATGCAATTGTTTTTTTACATTATTCATTCTTTTTATTTGTAATTTAAAAGCCATTCGGCCAATTATAATAAAATTACAAAAGACAAAAGAAAAATATTAATTAAGATTAATTTTAAATAACAAGCGTATGATTTCATCTAAAATAACATAGTCCAAAATATGGCAGCATTTCATTGAAGTTTTGATACGATTCAAACAAAAACAATTCAACTTGGTGAAATGATCAAAAATGTGATATATTTTACGCTGAATATTTCAGATTTCGATACCTGTCATATGTCTCCAAATATGGCCCAGTAGAACTCAACGCCAAATGGACAAACCTTAGCATTACATTTAAAGGCTACCCCTGCAGAGACAACATGATTTTTATAGAGCGGTGAGCTTCGCAATAGCCTTTTCAGACTGCAGGAGAAATCTAGCTGAAATGACATAAGGTCGATTTACAAATTTAACACTAGAAAGTTGACCTTATGTCATTTCAGGCTGAAATCGGTCGATTTCACATTCACTGTGAAAAGGCTATACGAGAGGGACTTTATTCTTTTTAGGTTTTTTGAGACTTTTGTTTAATAAAAATGTAATGTAAAATTTTAAATTAGAATCGACTATAAAAAATACACCACAACGTGATAAAAGACAAAAAAAGTCCAGTGTCTCCCAGTTTTGTCCAAAGTCATGCACTTTTTTTATGGGCCCCAAAGATTTGGGTCCTCGGTGTTTTTTTGCAAACAAAAATTATTACTTATCCATTTCTTTAGTATCTCAGGGAAGTACTTTGATTTACCCTCTCAGGCAAAGTTGTAGCAAAACTTAAAAAAAAACTTCACATTCAAGGTCAAAATTAGAGATGGGCGCGTGAGTGATTATTGGCTCACATTCAGGAAGGAAAAAAATTAAATCACGCACGAAGATTTTTTTCGTTCCTCACGTTCACGTGAGTAAAAGAAATTTTGCTCACGATCACGAGTGATTCACGTAAACAATTTCCACAAAGGAAAAAAATGCTTTATCCCCCTCATTTCCTATTCTAAATCGAAATGAGTATCGCCTCGCAAATTCCTGAATTATATTATTTAAATCATTGATGTTTGTCTTAAATTCATATTTTTAAAGTAGTATAAAAAATTGCAGAGTTAAAAAATCGGACACTGACATAAAATCCAAGTAGAAAACAAAGCATATGCCCCGATATCACTTATGCGATTTTTTTTAATTGAACTAAGGGGGTCTCACATATAAATGCAGTGCATAGTGTTGGCACAGGCAATACTTGCTTAAATAATAGAAAAATTAGAAATTATTCGTGCGTTGAAGCACTTTTAGAAATAAATAAAGTTTTATATATATATGACTTTTATTCTGAATTGAAAATTTCCGATTTCTAAACAAAAAAAATGAAAAAAGAATAACTAAAATATGTGTCGCTCACGAAAAAATCACGCAGAAATTAGACTCACGCACGAAAATTTTTTTCGTTTATCACGTAAGTAAAATAAATTTTGATCACGATCACGCGTTATTCACGCATGAATCACGTGAGTCCCGCCCATCTCTAGTCAAAATTAAAAAAAAATAATTTTGTTTAACCTTTTTTCCCCTGTTCAGGTTCATAGGTAGCAAACCGTTCAAAATTCAAGGAAACAATCAACTACAAAAATGTACCTAAGATCTCAATAAACCACTTTCTAGAACGTATGAACTTCCTAATAATGATTCTTAACACCGTTGAGGTAACGCTTAGGTAGCCGCAAAAGTGAAAAATTTCCCGAACATTTTTTAATATCATTTGTTTTTTCTTTACTTCAGCATTGAGATACTCTGCTATCTATTACAAAAATAATAAATAAAAATAAAAGACACGGGTCTTTTTTGGCCTTTTATCACGTAGTGATGTCCGTATATGGTTATATTTTCATGACTTATACACAGTGTAATATAACTTTGTTTGCATTACGTATACTTAATTATACGTGATTTTGTGATTTTTTAGCTATTATCTTTTTGGCAACACTGGTTTAAACAGCTGACGTACGTTTCGTGTTTTGTTTCACTTCAGTTTTGTCTATAATTTAACCATGAATCGACTTACAAACGAACAACGCTTGAAAATTATTGATTTTTTTATCAAAATGCGTGCACTGTTAAAAAAGTTCATCGAGCGCTTCCATTTTATGGTCAGTTTAATCGACCCACTGAAGTGGCTATTCGGGCTATTGTGACTAAATTTTGCACTAAATTTACATTGTGGGACATTAAATCAACAACACGCTTACGTAGAATGCGAACTGAAGAAAATATCGCAGCTGTATCGGCCAGTGTTAATGATGACCATCAATTATCGATTCGTCGCCGTTCGCAGCAATTGGGCCTCTGTTACTCAAAAACGTGAAACGAAATGCTAAAATTGGACTAAGCGGATGGACCATTTGAGGCGCAATCAAGGTCAACATTTGCATGGAATAATCACCCTTATTCCAGTTGTCGTCGTCAACGTCGTCGTCGATTTTGAGTCAACGTCACTTTATCTCAACGTCAACATCAATTCAATGCTAATTTGGTATTCTGTAACACTATTGGGTTGACGACGACTGTTAATCGATAATTTACAGAAAACAAAAAACGCATCTCTAATATTCAGTCAGCTGATTTATGTTGTGTTGTATTTTTGCGAAAAAATATTTTTTATTTCTGATTCAAATTCTGATTCGAGTGATGGAGAAAAGAAATACAATCTAAATTGAAAAGAAAACTTGCAAATTAAATTTGAAAATTAGACAGGAGTCATTTTACCAGATGAAATGTGAGTGGCAAAAATTAAGGAATGTTGGTGTGTTTGTGTTTTATTATTTCTTCAAAAGGTTCCAACATTACTTTCTTGTCAATAAAATAACATTTATGCATGCGCTGGAAGACAATCACATCGACATCAAAATTAAGATGTCTAGCCGACACTCAGCTGGGGCGATCGCCGCGGAAACGAATTTAACTTGGGACTATGAAAAACGCTGAAAGAAAGGAAGCTTCTGTATCCAAACCACATTCTACCTCTTGGACATCACATTTATCACCCAGAATGACGAATGGACGGTGCCCACAAAATGTATCAGATATGCTCCAGCGGGCTGAGTGTGAATTGCTTGAATCGTTCTCTCTGGTAGCATTACGCTCGACTGTTGGCGACAATTTTCATTTTAATGAAATGTCTTGTATGTCTCGGCGGACCAAAGACAATTATTTTTTTTTCTTATTCCATCCATCCCTGCAAACAACTGGAAGATTTTCAAAATTGTTATCAAAATTAATTAATTAATTTTTTTCAAAATTGTTATCAAAATTTTTTATTTTAAGTTTTTCCAATTCATCCACAATTTTACTTTTTTTATAATTTTTGAACACTTAGAAAATTTAAGATGTTCAAGTCGTCGCCATAAACGGAGACGACAAAAATCAGAGTCGCGTCAACACAATATCAACGTCACATAACTTACAGAATACCAAATATGCGTCGACGACGATCGATAAATCTCAATATTGACAACGCGAATACCAATTTACAATCGTCAACTCATGACGGCGTCATTTTGTGTCGACGACGACTACTGGAATAAGGGCGAATCTTCAAACATTAATTTATACGGACCGTACTATCGATTCAAATAATGATATCATGCATTTTTCTGAATTTTATGTGTGTTTTTTTTTTTTTTTTGAAAAATTTTCGTATAGCTTTTAAAAAATCACCCTTTATAACTTTGTTTGCATTACGTATACTTAATTAAAATATAATGCAAAAATAGTAAGTATACGCCCACGTATTTATAAGACAAAGTGCAAACTCTCATCTAAAACTCAAAATCTTACCCTAATGTCAATCATATGAAAAAACATACCAACACACCTAACACCAGTGTACGTATACGTATTATGCCATAATATAATTAATAGTACGAGCAGATATGACACAGAGGCCCTAATCTTTGGGGCCCATAAAAAAGTGCATGACTTTGGGCAAAACTGGGAGACACAGGTCTTTTTTTGGTCTTTTATGTCCAGTGGTTTTATTGGTTTTATTTCCATGACTTAAAAAATTACACACAATGTAATGGAACACAATAGCATTCATATTACTGCCACGTCTGGCTCGGCAGTACCTCATTCGATCAACCCAATTTTTCAGTATAGCCCAAAATCAACACCAAACAGTGACTCGTTGTGGATGCATTGACTTCTCAATAGTCACGTGTAGGTTCTCTGAATACCATATGCGGCAATTTTACTTATCGACATAGCTACCGTGATGAAAATGAGCTTCAGCTGAAAATACGAAAAATTGCCGCATAAATTTCTTACAGTTTGCGTTAAAGACTCACTCACTACTGTGGAATTAAGTTTTTTAATATTTCCCAATTTTGTTCGAGTGTAAAGCGTCCCATGTTGCAAAGACAAACATAAATCTGAAAATAAAAATAAAATTATTATTATTCTAGCTTTGAAAGTCAAAGTAATCGGTAGTTCAAATTTGCAATATTTTTTATATCTTGGCTTTTAAAGGTAACAACACCTTGCTGAGAAATATGGGGAAATTCCTCTTACTGATTGCTCATCTATAAACGGAGTGATTGTAGATTTTTCGCTATTTTGCTGTTTCCACCACTTCCCACAGCCTAAAACAAGAAATGTGCTTTCCTCCTGCTTCTTTGTTTGTGAAAGTGTCTGAACAAATAAATTACTATTTTTTAACAGTTTGAACAAATATTTATGCAAATATTAACACACAACAAACACATTTTCCCACATTTTTATTTGCCGCTACTGTTTGAACAAACATCTGTTTGAAAAAAAAAACGAAAACGGGCAAATAAATGTGCTTAGTGTGAACACAAATAAGCAAATATGATAAAAAATGTATTTTGCCAAATATTTGTCCAGTGTTACCGTACCTTAAGTTCGGCATGTACTATTTATCCAGAATTTTAACAAAAATTAAGAAAAAATAACGTAATTATATATTTAAATAAGATCAAGTTAGCATTGGAAATATCATCATTCATTTTCAACTTTTTAATGATCCATTCAATTGGAGGGAATTGAGTATTTAGGAGGCATTATTATATTTTTTTAGGATGCCAGCTATCAGAAAATATAATACATATATTTTTATTATTTTATAGTTTTTTAAATAAAATGTTTTCTCAATTATGACGACTTATATTCTTATAGTCCAAATTTTTAAGGAAACTAATTAAATGATTTGGTAATGGTGACAAGAAATGGCAACAGTGGATGATCAATTTTCGAAGAAAGTCATCTTCAGTGATGAGGCACATTTTCAACTCAGTGGATTCGTCAATAAGCAAAATTGCCGCATTTGGACGAATGTGAGTGATTGTCGAAAAATCAATGCACCCACAAATAGTAACTGTTTGGTATGGTTTATGGGCTGGCGGTATCATCGGGCCGTATTTGAGGCTGCCTGACCGGTCTGTGAATGGTCTTCGCTATCGTGAGATGATAACGAACTTTTTGTGGTCCGAATTGGAAGATATGGATGTGGACGATATGTGGTTTCAACAGCTAACGAAACAATGGCTCTTTTACGCGACAAATTCAATGACCGTGTTATCTCACGTGATGGCTATGTCAGTTGGCCGCCAAGATCATGTGATTTGACACCGTTGGACTTCTTTCTTTGGGATTATTTGATAGAAAAGATGTACGTCGATAAGCCAGCAACAATCCAAGAGCTAAAGGATGAGATAATTCGGCACATTAACGGTATAGAACCTCAATTGTGCCTCAGCGTCATCGAAAATTTGGAGGTGTGCCGCCGAGGTCGCGGCACAGTGGTTCAGAATCAAAATCCATCGGCCAAAATTCAATAACTTTTGTTCTAAAGAGTGATTTTTTTGAGGTTAGGATTTTCATGCATTAGTATTTGACAGATCACGTGGGATTTCAGACATGGTGTCAAAGAGAAAGATGCTCAGTATGCTTTGACATTTCATCATGAATCGTCTTACAAACGAACAACGCTTGCAAATTATTGAATTTTATTATCAAAATGCGTGCTCTGTTAAGAAAGTTCATTGCGCGCTTCCATTTTATGGTCAGTTTAATCGACCCACTGAAGCGGCTATTCGGGCTATTGTGACTAAATTTCGCACCAAATTTACATTGTTGGACATTAAACCACCAACACGCTTACGTAGAGTGCGAACTGAAGAAAATATCGCAGCTGTATCGGCCAGTGTTAATGATGACCACCAATTTTCGATTCGTCGCCGTTCGCACCAATTGGGTCTCTGTTACTCAAAAACGTGGAAATGCCAAAATTGGACTAAGCGGATGGACCACCTAAGACGCAGCCGCGGTCAACATTTAAATGAAATTATCTTCAAAAAGTAAATGTCATGGACCAATCTAACGTTTCAAATAAAGAACCGATGAGATTTTGCAAATTTTATGCGTTTTTTTTTTTAAAAAAGTTATCAAGCTCTTAAAAAATCACCCTTTAGTAGACATTTTCGAGCTCTGTAAAAAATCAAAACTAGACAAGGACCGAAAGATTATTTTGAGATATTAACATTAAAATCGGGTAATCGGATATATTTTAGAAATCGGCCCAAAGTTGATTTTCGATTTTAAAGAAATTTAAAATTTGATTTGAACTGGGATATTGTCCTGGCTCAAGACCATTTTTCATCTATATTTAATAGAATGCAAATTTATTTACATATGGCATGGAGACATTTATTACTTGGCTGCAGACTACCACGATCATGATTTCGACCATGTCAAAAGTCTTTTCAAGTGGATTCGCAGCGACTTTTCAACATCAAACCCGGTCTCTATAAATTTAAAATTTAAAATTTTTATTTTTTTTTGTTTATGTTTTTTAACATATTAATATTTTTTTATATATTATTTTTTTTTTGTATTACAGATTTTCACGTTTTTCAGATTTTGAAAATTGAAAAAAGCGTAATTTCTATTTTTGACTTTGTCGAACTGTTTCTCACACATTTTAAAAGATTTTGCACTCAGATCTTTTATTAGAAATTGTGGTTTCATGGCTTTATTATGACGCCAAAATATATTATTGTTCAAATATAGCTTGTTTGTAATAAATATTTAAAAAATATGCTTTTTGAACAAATGTCTGACTTTGGACCAACACAACTTTTTTCCTTCAAAAGCCTTTAACAAAATGCATATTTGGAAAGGTTGAAGGGTTCCCCGTTTTTTGGGGAAGATAGGATACATTTAGTGCAAAAAGTCAGATTTTTTAGAACCAAAACAGAATTTAGTCATTTTCGACTCATTAAATTCTGAAAAGTAGGTACGCAGATAAAAAAGAGGTGAGTAAATTTCCTTTATCCCCATGTTAAATTTTATAACAATTAGAGTTAATTTAATATCTAAAAATAATCCTTGGGTCCTTGTCTAATTTTGATTTTTTACAGAACTCTAAAATGTTTACTAGAATAAAAGTTATGGATTTTGATTCTGAACCACTGTGCGGCGGCCATTTGACCGATATTTTGTTCCATACATAATTGAACCATAGCAATATTATTATAATAAAAAAGAAATGACAATAATTTCCTAAATATCTTGTGTTTTATTCAAAATCAACATCGGCCCTTAAAATTTAACCACCCTTTATATACAAAAAATCTTCATAAATATCACAGTGTATCAAGCCATATTACAAACATAAACATAAGGCCTGTTCGGTTGGGCTTACTAGCTTAATATTTGCATGGAATTTACTCGCTTAACAAGAAAGTAGCTTACTACTCTCTTAGTTACCGAGTAAGGTGGTGCCAGAATTTTATCTCTGATTTATTTAAATAAAACCACCCTATCAAATTTCTCATATTTAAACTAGTCAGCCCAATCGAACAGGCCTATTATTTAAACATTAGCACAAAATTAGCAAACTAAATTAATATTTTTAAGTTTATGAAATCTAAACCAAAATCCCATTGTGTGAGCGTGAGGGAGAATTTGAAATGAATGAATCTGCAGAGATACAAGATTCATCTTCATACTTGAATATTTTTGCTGCATACATATGCATGTCGTATAGTAGTAATGTATGTCATACATAAATGTATGTCGATACTTCTAGCATTCGTACGGCTTCAACTCTTCTTTAATTCTCCTCACCATATTCTACGTGCTCATCTTGGCATGTATGTATGCTTACACTCAGAAAAACACGTCCCCTGAAATAAGTACGACTTGACTAACAAGACTGAGGAATATTTAAGATTTTTTGTTAGTTAATTATACTTGTCATTGACTCGTCCATTCTAGTTCAAATTGCATTGTTCCTTTAAACAAAGTTTATTAAATATTTAAAGTGATTTGAAAATTTTCACAAACTTTAAGTACTATAGGGTCCGCCATCTAACGTTTTTTTCAAATATTCAACCGTTGGACTATTATTTATGGGAAATTTTAAAAAATATTCAGCAGTTTTTTTTATAGCATTTCAAAAAAAAAAAATTTGTTGAAATATGTGGTTTCTAGAGCGGAAAAAGTAAATCATAGGAGACATTGGTATGGGGTCCGCCATCTAACGTTTTTTTTTTCAACTATTCAACCGTTGGACTATTATTTGTGGGGTTCCCGAGGCAGCCATTTCAATGAAATTATTTTCCATTATTAACCGGAAGGATTGTACTTTCAAATAAAAAAAGAAATTTGAGAAAATATTTAGTAGTTTTTTATAGCATTAAAAAAAAAAAACAAGTTAAGTTCTGCCGGGCCGAACTTTATATACCCTCCACCATTGATTGCATTCCACAGAGGATGTTCATTTTCGTAGAACTGCAGTAATATTACAGGAAAATAAAATTTGTTTATATAGCCAAATCAAAACAAATACAAATAATAAAAAAATTATTAATAAATATAGTATTTTAATTATTTCAAACCACGCCTATAAGGCAAGGCTACCAATACGTCAATTCAAAAAATAAATATTCTTATATTTATATTTTCAAAAAGCTTAAATACCATAAATATTGGTAGATAGTGGGTGCTACATTTGGTTGAATTTACATTCTATTTTAATTCCAAAAGTACAAATTTTGAAAATCCATTATCAGACGTATTAACCTAACTTCATGATTCAACCAATTTTTGCCGTAAAACAAAAAGCAAAAATTTGAAAAAAAACTTTTTATTTTGCGTGTCTATGCAGTCAGAGGAATGTATACACCGAATTCCTTGATTCCAGCTGCGGCCATTTGGTTGGTACCATTTTTACCCCCTTAAGAGTACGACTATCTAAAATCTCTTCATTTGACGTTTCTACCCCATTAGAATTTCATCATTCTAGCTGTAGTCGTTTATTTAGTACTATTTTTATCCCTCTGTACCATTGAATCCCTTGCAGAGTTACAAGCCGAACCATAATTATCGGCAGCGGCGACGCTGTTTAAAATGGGTCGGGGGCGGCGGCTTTCGGCTGATTTGTCGGCTCGTTCTGTCATTCAATCACCCCTATTTATTTGACAATTTTGGGAAAATGGAAGGAATAATTTGTATTGGTTTTTAACACATTTTCTTTTATTCAATATATATATATTATAGTTCAATATTCGTTAATATTAGCCAATTATTTTTTGAAGTGGGAATCCATTCTCAAAATTTATAAAATGGATGAATTTAATAAATATTTTTGTAATTACTGCTTTTCGTGTGAGGCATATTTGACCAGACATCTTGAATATCATAACCTTTCCAATGAATGATAATACTATACCTACTACGACACACTAAAGAAGCACAATAGAGAATCTGTTGTTTAATAAGGCTGTTTTTCTTTAAGCCTGGATAAGAAGCTGCGATAACAAAAACGTTAATAAAAATTTAATTTTTTACCCAAAGTAAAAAATTAATTGTCGACAACAACAATATAAATATTTGTATCAGAACAAATTTGTAAAAAAATATTTTCTGTTGACTTTTTCGGACTTATGGTCGATAACCATAAATTGGACCTACACTGGATAATTATCCATGCTAAGTCCAATATTTTTAACATAAAATATTTTTGTTAAAATTTGTTTTTATACACACATTTGTATTGCTGTTGGTGATAAGTTAAAAAAATTATTTTGAGTTAAATTTTAACTTTTTATTTGGTTTTTTCTTATCACAGCTTAGTTATCCAGTCTTAAAGAAAAACAGCCTTATTGTTATTTATAGGAACACATGGCCACGCGTACTGGAATTGACTTATATAAATGCGACTTTCAAATCAAAATACAATCATTCAACTTTCTATAGACGTCATCATATGTGGGATACTAAATTCAAAGAAAGGTCAATGTCTAAGTCGACAACCTACTACTGTGAATTTTCTTTTGTAATTTTAAGTGGGTTGTCTATTTTGGTAGTAAGACTGGACTGAGTTAGAACTCCGTCAAATCTCGGCTGCGTGGTTGAAGTCGATATGAGTCGATGAAATCGGCGGCCTGTTGAAGTCGATTTGAGCCGACGAAATCGGCGGCGGCGCGGCTCGTGCAGATCCATGCGGCGGCGGCGGCTTGTCGGCTTAAAATCGGTCGGCTTGTATCTCTGATCCCTTGAAAGTACGAATTTCGAAAAATCAGTTTATTTTCCGTGTCTACGCAGTCAGAGGAATGTATACTCCGAATTTCATGACTCTAGCTGGTGTCATTAGTTTGGTACTATTTTTATCCCCTTTTTCCATATTGACCCCAAAAGTACCAATTTCGAATAATCCCTTTATTTTCCGTGTCTACACAGTCAGAGGAATGTATACTCCAAATTGCGTGACTCTATTCCCATTTTACCCCTTAAAAGTACTAATTTGGAAAAAATACTTTTATAATATGTATCTACTCCATTAGAGGAATGTACACACCGAATTTCGTGTTGCTAGCTGTTGTCGTTTAATATGTACCATTTTTATCCCTTTTTGCCCCATTTCACCCCCTACAAAAAAGAATCACTTTATGGTGCACGTTTTTGTTACCGGGGGAATGCGCATACCCATTATCAAGCAAGTACAAGCAGACATATTGAAAATATATGCTGAAATACTCTAAAATATTAGGGATTATTATGGGTATTTTTAGTCCTTGTGAGGGAAGAATTTTTCCCTTTGGGCCGATTTCGCCCCATTTCAATCCGAATCGATCTACGACTATAAGACGCATTTATGGAAAATTTGAACGTTCTAGCTCCTTTCGTTTAGATGCTAGCGTGCTTTCAACAGACGGACGGCCGGACATGGCTAGAATTTTATGACGATCAAGAATATATATACTTTATAGGGTCTCAGGTCGATATTTCAAGGTGTTACAAACGGAATGACAAAGTTAGTATACCCCCATCCTGGAGGTGGAGGGTATAAAAAAAGTTATTTGGCGGACCCTATATATTAAGGGAGTTTTCTTTAAGACTGGATAACTAAGCTGCGATAACCAAAAAGTAAATAAGAGGTTAAATTTTCACTCAAAAATAAACACAATAAAGGTGTATTAAAGGTATATTAAAGGTTTATTTTTTGCCTTAGTCTGGATAACTATAAAAAAAAAATTTAAAAATATTTTTTTTTGACTTAATCAGTATAACTATCAAATAAATGTCGAAAAATATTAATTTGTTTTAATACAAGCATATATATATATATATTATACCCTGCACCACTTCGTGGACTAGGGTATTTTAAGTTAGTTTTGCGCCAAATGTTTGTAACACCAAGAAATAATCGAGCTAGACCCACCTTTAAGTATACCGATAGGCTTAGAATCACCGGCTGAATCGATTTAACGATGTCTGCCTGTCCGTCTGTCCGTCCGTCTGCTGTCCATCTAAGCTTGGTCGCAATTGTTGTCCGATTGTCTTGAAACTTGGCAGAAGTTATTTTTTCTGGCCAAGGACCATCAGTATTGAATTTGGATTAAATCGGCTCAGATTTAGATATAGCCCCCATACAAATGTCGCTTCCTATTTTTTCCGCCCTATAAAGCACATATAAAGGGTGATTTTTTAAGAGCTTGATAAATTTTTTTTAAAAATAACGCATAAAATTTGCAAAATCTCATCGGTTCTTTATTTGAAACGTTAGATTGGTCCATGACATTTACTTTTTGAAGATAATTTCATTTAAATGTTGACCGCGGCTGCGTCTTAGGTGGTCCATCCGCTTAGTCCAATTTTGGCATTTCCACGTTTTTGAGTAACAGAGACCCAATTGGTGCGAACGGCGACGAATCGAAAATTGGTGGTCATCATTAACACTGGCCGATACAGCTGCGATATTTTCTTCAGTTCGCACTCTACGTAAGCGTGTTGGTGGTTTAATGTCCAACAATGTAAATTTGGTGCGAAATTTAGTCACAATAGCCCGAATAGCCGCTTCAGTGGGTCGATTAAACTGACCATGAAATGGAAGCGCGCAATGAACTTTCTTAACAGAGCACGCATTTTGAAAATAAAATTCAATAATTTGCACGTTTGTAAGACGATTCATGGTTAAATTATAGACCAAACTGAAGATGTTTGTTTATAACTTTGTTTGCATTACGTATACTTAATTAAAATATAATGCAAAAATAGTAAGTATACGCCCACGTATTTATAAGACAAGTACAAACTCTCAACTAAATCTCAAAATATTACCCCACCACTAAATCTCAAAACCTTACCCCACCAGTGTACGTATACGTATTATGCCATAATATAATTAATAGTACGTATTTTTGTAATAGATATCATAGTATCTCTGGAATATGGTCCTGAAAATGATCACTTTTTTTGCAGAAATGACACCGAGGCCCCTAATCTAAAAAAGTACATGTCTTTGGGCTTTTATGTCCAGTGGTTTTATTGGTTTTATTTCCATGACTTAAAAAATACACACAGTGTAATGGAACACAATAGCATTCATATTACTACCACGTCTGGCTCGGCAGTATCTCATTCGATCAACCCAAATTTTCAGTATAGTCCAAAATCAACACCAAACAGACAGTGACTCGTTGTGGATGCATTGACTTCTCAATAGTCACGTGTGGGTTCTCAGAACCCCATATGCGGCAATTTTGCTTATCGACATAGCTACCGAGATGAAAATGAGCTTCAGCTGAAAATACGAAAAATTGCCACATAAATTTCTTACAGTTTGCGTTAAAGACTCACTACTGTGGAATTAAGTTTTTAATATTTCCCAATTTTGCAAAGACAAACATAAACCTGAAAATAAAAATAAAATTGAATGTTATTCTAGCTTTGAATGTTAAAGTAATCGGTAGTTCAAATTTACAATATTTTTTTAATACAATATTTTTTATATCTTGGCTTTTAAAGGTAACTACACCTTGCTGAGAAATATGGGGAAATTCCTCTTACTGATTGCTCATCTATAAACGGAGTGATTGTAGCTTAGACTACCCTTTGCATTTTTTTCGCTATTTTGCTGTTTCCACCTCTTCTTCCCACAACCTAAAACAACAAATGTGCTTTCCTCCTGCTTCTTTGTTTGTAAAAGTGTCTGAACAAATAAATTACTACTTTTTAAACAGTTTGAACAAATATTTATGCAAATATTAACACACAACAAACATATTTTCCCACAATTTTATTTGCCGCTACTGTTTGAACAAACATCTGTTTGAAAAAAATAAAAACGAAAACGGGCAAATAAATGTGCTTAGTGTGAACACAAATAAGCAAATATGATAAAAAATGTGTTTTGCCAAATATTTGTCCAGTGTTGCCGTACCTTAAGTTCGGAATGTACTATTTATCCAGAATTTTAAGAAAAATTAAGAAAAATAACGTAATTATATATTTAAATAAGACCAAGTTAGCATTGGACACATCATCAATCATCTCCAACTTTTTAATGATCCACTCAATTAGAGTGAATTGAGTATTGAGATGCCAGCTATCAGAAAATATAATATATATATATTTATTTTTTTTATCGTTTTTAAACGATATATAAACCTTTTTTCTCAATTTTGACGACTTATATTCTTATAGTCCAAATTTTTAAGGTAATTAATTAAATGATTTGGTAATGAATAGCCAGCCAAGCTCGAGATCTGTTGTTGAAAATTTTTATTTTATTTTTTCCAATATTTCGCAAATACATTGATTTGCTTCCTCATGGATGTTTCTACAATATATATATATATATAAAGGGTGGTTAAATTGTATGGGCCGATGTTGAATGTGAACCACGCCTAAACGTCAAGGTTTTTTCGTCAATGGTCAGAATGGTGACAAGATATGGCAACAATGGGTAATCAATTTTCGAAGAAAGTCATCTTCAGTTATTAGGCACATTTTCTGCAGAGATACAAGATTCATCTTCATACTTGAATATTTTTGCTGCATACATATGCATGCCGTATAGTAGTAATGTATGTCACACATAAATGTATGTAGCTACTTCTAGCATTCGTAGGGCTTCAACTCTTCTTTAATTCTCCTCACCATATTCTACGTGCTTGACATGTATGTATGCTTACACTCAGAAAAACACGTCCCCTGAAATAAGTACGACTTGACTAACAAGACTGACTCATTGACTCGTCCATTCTAGTTCAAATTTCATTGTTTCTTTAAACAAAGTTTATTAAATATTTAAAGTGATTTGAAAATTTTCACAAACTTTAATAATATATATATATATATATTATATATATATATATATATATATATATATATATATATATATATATCGGCTTAGAATCACCAGCTGCTGTCTGTCCGTCCGTCTGCTGTCCATCTAAGCTTGTTCGCACTCTACAGGTCGCAATTGTTGTCCGATTGTCATGAAACTTGGCAGAAGTTATTTTTTCTGGCCAAGGACCATCAGTATTGAATTTGGAGTAAATCGGTTCAGATTTAGATATAGCCCCCATACAAATGTCGCTCCCGATTTGACTTTTTCCGCTCTATAAAGCACATATAGTATCCGATTTTCTTCAAATTTGGCTTAACACCTTATAATCAAACTAGAAATACCTGTGGCGAAAGCGGGTTAGATCGGTTCAGATTTAGATATAGTCCCCATACAAATGTCGTTCACGATTTCACTTTTTCCGCTTTAGAAACCACATATTGTACCCGTTTTTCTTTAAAATTAGCACAACGTCTTATAATCCAACTTAAAACGCCTATGGTGAAAGTGGATAAGATCGGTTCAGATTTAGATATAGCCCCCATACAAATGTCGCTCCCGATTTGACATTTTCCGCTCTAGAAACCACATATTGTACCCGATTTTCTTTAAATTTGGTACAACATCTTATAATCCAACTAGAAACACCTATGCAGAAATTTGGTAAGATCGGTTCAGATTTAGTTATAGCCCCCATACAAATGTCGATCCCTATTTCACTTTTTCCGCTCTAGAAACCACATAAAGAGTGATTTTTTTGAGGTTAGGATTTTCATGCATTAGTATTTGACAGATCACGTGGGATTTCAGACATGGTGTCAAAGAGAAAGATGCTCAGTATGCTTTGACATTTCATCATGAATCGTCTTACAAACGAACAACGCTTGCAAATTATTGAATTTTATTATCAAAATGCGTGCTCTGTTAAGAAAGTTCATTGCGCGCTTCCATTTTATGGTCAGTTTAATCGACCCACTGAAGCGGCTATTCGGGCTATTGTGACTAAATTTCGCACCAAATTTACATTGTTGGACATTAAACCACCAACACGCTTACGTAGAGTGCGAACTGAAGAAAATATCGCAGCTGTATCGGCCAGTGTTAATGATGACCACCAATTTTCGATTCGTCGCCGTTCGCAGCAATTGGGTCTCTGTTACTCAAAAACGTGGAAATGCCAAAATTGGACTAAGCGGATGGACCACCTAAGACGCAGCCGCGGTCAACATTTAAATGAAATTATCTTCAAAAAGTAAATGTCATGGACCAATCTAACGTTTCAAATAAAGAACCGATGAGATTTTGCAAATTTTATGCGTTTTTTTAAAAAAAAAAGTTATCAAGCACTTAAAAAATCACCCTTTATCATACCCGATTTTCTTTAGAATTGGCAGAGCATCTTATAATCCAACTAGAAACACCTATGCTGAAAGTGGGTATGATCGGTTCAGATTTAGATATAGTCCCCATACAAATGTCGATCCCGATTTGACTTTTTCCCCTCTAAAATCCACATATTGTACCCGTTTTTTTTTAAATTGGCACAACATCTTATAATCCAACTAAAAAACCTATGGTGAAAGTGGGTAAGATCGGTTCAGATTTAGATATAGCCCTCATACAAATGTTGCTCCTGAATGTTTAACCGATTTTGGCCAAACTTTACATATTATATTTCACCAATAAACATACATGGTGAAAGCGGGTCAGATCGTTCCAGGTTTCAATATACCCCCATACAAATGTCCTTTCCGATTTAAAATTTTTTGTCAAACACATACATTTACAGGATGCAAAAATCCTTCCCGATTTCACTTTTTTACCGAATTGAATTGTAATGAGATAGAAAGTCCGTCCGTCTTTAGCCTTTCCTTATTTGTTTGGGAGATGCCCATATGTCCATACTTTGGTATAACCCAAATGGGGCCCTATTCTGATCTATTACAGCTCTAGAAACTACATATTACATCGAATCTTCAACAAATTTTGCAGATCATGATATTTTCAACTAGGAATACCTACCGTGAATGAGAAATATATAGGCCCATGTTTTGGACCAGGCCCAAAATGTTGTTATAGGCGTCCTTTTGAAATGTCGGCCCGATTCATCCTATTACTACTGTATAATTTGTATTTGTAAGATGAATTTATAGTAACTACGAATACGCAGGGAGTGGTGTGGGGTATTATATAGTCGGCCCCGACCGACTTTAGCCTTTCCTTACTTGTTTTTTTTTTATTTTGAGTAAAAAGTAACTCTTTATTAACGTTTTTGTCATATAGACTTAAAGTTGAACCCAGAATAAGTTTTATTTAACTAAAATCATGAAAAATTTTAGTTTATTCTTTCCCGAGGCCAAGCAAATTTTATTTGATATATGAAAAAACTGAACTGGTTCGCAAAATATGTTCATTTAAATTTTTTGTGTATGACTGCCAATTATTTGTTCTAATTTTGTGGGTCTCGACAAGTTTAATATATATGTGTCAACGTTCTAACACTTGAAACCTCTTGGGGCCAATCCTAGGGAGCTAGAGTTGTATTTGACGTCATTGTGTGTTCAGAAGAATTTTTAAAGACGAAAATCTGTAGAAAAAATGTAATACAATTAACCCGCTTTATGTGCTTTAAATCATTTTTAACCAAGTGAAGTTGGTAAATTTCAAATCAGTACTATTAAATTAATTTAATCAAATAACGAAAGATTAAAGTCAGGCGGAGTCGACTATATGATAACTAGACAGCGGATTTTTATGCAAATTCCATTTTTATACCCTACACCACTACGTGGACTAGGCTATTATAAGTTAGTTTCGCGCCAAATGTTTGTAACACCAATAAATAAAGAGATTTTCGAAAGTCGTACTTTTAAGGGGGTAAAATGAGATAAAGGCGATACAATGGTACCAACCAAATGACCGCAACTAGAATCATGGAATTCGGTGTATACATTCATCGGACAAAATAAAAACATTTTTCCAAATTCTTACTTTTTTAAATTAAGTTATTTCAAAATTTGTACTTTTGGAATTAAACTAGGATGGGAATACAACAAACTGTAGTGCCCACTATCTACCAATATTTATGGTACTAAAGCTTTTTTGAAGATTATAAAGGGTGATTTTTTAGCTATTTTCTTTTTGGCAACACTGGTTTAAACAGCTGACGCACGTTTCGTGTTTTGTTTCACTGTCAAACATCTTCAGTTTGGTCTATAATTTAACCATGAACGAACAACGTTTTCAAATTATTGAATTTTATTATCAAAATGCGTGCTCTGTTAAGAAAGTTCATAGCGCGCTTCTTCCATTTTATGGTCAGTTTAATCGACCCACTGAAGCGGCTATTCGGGCTGTTGTGATTAAATTTCGCACCAAAATTTACATTGTTGGACATTAAACCACCAACACGCTTACTTAGAGTGCGAACTGAAGAAAATATCGCAAAATATTAATTTGTTTTAATACAAGCATTTATATATATATATATATATCGCTTCCTATTTTTTTAATCTTTTATAATCGAACTAGAAACACCTATGCTGAAAGTGGGTAAGATAGGTTCAGATTTAGATATAGCCCCCATACAAATGTCGCTCCCTATTTCACTTTTTCCGCTTTAGAAACCACATATTGTACCAGTTTTTCTTTAAAATTAGCACATCTTATAATCCAACTTAAAACGCCTATGGTGAAAGTGGGTAAGATCGGTTCAGATTTAGATATAGCCCCCATACAAATGTCGCTCCAGAGTTGACATTTTCCGCTCTAGAAACCACATATTGTACACGATTTTCTTTAAATTTGGTACAACATCTTATAATCCAACTAGAAACACCTATGCAGAAATTCGGTAAGATCGGTTCAGATTTAGTTATAGCCCCCATACAAATGTCGCTCCCTATTTTACTTTTTCCGCTCTAGAAACCACATATTATACCCGATTTTCTTTAGAATTGGCAGAGCATCTTATAATCCGAGCGCCCCGGTAGTCGAGTTGGTAGCGTGCTCGAGTTGGTAGCGTTTGGTCTATAATTTAACCATGAACGAACAACGTTTTCAAATTATTGAATTTTATTATCAAAATGCGTGCTCTGTTAAGAAAGTTCATAGCGCGCTTCTTCCATTTTATGGTCAGTTTAATCGACCCACTGAAGCGGCTATTCGGGCTGTTGTGATTAAATTTCGCACCAAAATTTACATTGTTTTACATTAAACCACCAACACGCTTACTTAGAGTGCGAACTGAAGAAAATATCGCTCCATATTAACAAATATAGAGAAGTCGGATTCAAATTACGCACCCTCTTGCATAGTCAGTGATCACAAAGCGACCATTTCGTCGAGTGTGGCTAAATATGAGGCTACGAAACGAAACCTTATAGCGCAACAGCTCTGCTTTACAATTGTTATTGAATAAAGAGATAACTTTCATAGCAGTCTGCCGGCGCTCGTGTCAGAGTATAAACACAACTGAGGCGTAGGAGTCATTTGCATACCAACAGTGGACCTGTTAAGATCACACAATAAAAAAAAATTGTGTCAAAATAAATTTTGTAATATAAAAAAGGATAGTTGTTTTTGTTGTTAAAAGTATTATTTTGTGTGATAAAGTGAAAATGTCGGAAAATATTCCCAAAGTTAATGTCAATGGCATCAATTTGTCGATACCACCCCTGGATGTGGCCATAATCGGAGGAGGTTTGGTAAGTACTAATGAAACGGGAAGAAAAGAAAGAATTTAAAACAGAATTGTAAAATCATGGCATATATTTTTTATGGCATTTTTCTATGAAAAATTCCTCAGAGACATTTTTCTCGATAATTTTTCTATGTAAATAAGGACATTTAAGTGAGCACTTTTCTAAAAGTACAAAATTAACCATACCAGAAAAAAACTAATGACCCCATACATTTTTTTGAGTAAATTATTTAAATATATTTTTTTATACCCTCCACCTCCAGGATGGGGGTATTCTAACTTTGTCATTCCGTTTGTAACACCTTGAAATATCGACCTGAGACCCTATAAAGTATATATATTCTTGATCGTCATAAAATTCTAAGACGATTTAGACATGTCCGTCCGTCCGTCTGTCCGTCTGTTGAGAGCACGCTAGCATCTAAACGAAAGGAGCTAGAACGTTCAAATTTTCCATAAATGCGTCTTATAGTCGTAGATCGGTTGGGATTGAAACGGGGCGAAATCGGCCCAAAGGGAAAAATTTTTTCCCCACAAGGACTAAAAATACCCATAATAATCCCTAATATTTTAGCGTATTTTAGCATGTTTTTTGAATATGTCTGTTTATATTTGATTGATATTTGGTATGCGCATTCCCCTTATAGCAAAAACGTGCACCACAAAGTGATTCTTATTTGTAGGGGGTGAAATGGAGCAAAAAAGCATTTTTTCCAAATTCGTACTTTTAAGGGGTAAAATGGGAATAGAGGGATAAAAATGGTACCAACTAAACGGCTGTACCTAGATTAATGAAATTCGGCGTGTACATTCGTCTGATTTCATAGACAAGTAAAATACACGGATTTTTCAAAATTCGTACCTTTTGGGGTTAAAATGAAAAAGGGAATATAAATAGTACCAATCAAATGACCGCGGAGTATACATTCCTCTGACTGCGTAGACACGGAAAATAAAAGGATTTTTCGAAATTCGTACTTTCAAGGGATACAATGGTACAGAGGGATAAAAATAGTACCAACTAAACGACTACAGCTAGAATGATGAATTTCTAATTGCGTAGAAACGCCAAGGGGGTAAAAATGGTATCAACCAAATGGGCGCAGCTGGTATCATGGAATTCGGTTTATACATTCCTCTGACTGCATAGACACGCAAAATAAAAAGTTTTTTTCCAAATTCGTACTTTTTTACGGCAAAAATTGGTTGAATCATGCACTATGTTCGTCTGATAAGGAAAGGAATTAAAATAGAATGGAAATACAACCAACTGTAGCACCCACTATCTACCAATATTTATGGTATTTAAGCTTATTGAAAATATAAATATAAGAATATTTATTTTGAATTGACGTATTGTTTATTTATATTTTTTTTTCAATATTTGTATTTGTTTTGGTTTGGCTATATATAAATATATTTTCCTGTAATATTACTGCACTTCTACGAAAACCGACAACATCTGTGGAATGCAATCCATGGTGGAGGATATATAAAGTTCGGCCGGGCCGAACTTAACGTCGTTTTTACTTGTTTAATTTAAAAGTGAATTTTTATGGGCTCAAAATTAATTCATTGAAGTTCATATATACACGAAAGATGAAAACAATTTTTTTTCTAATTGTTTGCCCACTGTGCTTAAACAACAGTGCCGATTTAAAATGAAGCACATGGCCTACATTGCGATAGTATTGAGATTTTTTCCAACGTTTTCATCCCATATAAATAGTAAAAATGATGTAAAATTAAATAGATTTAGAGACAAATAATATATTTGTATTTATCAGACATACATTTTATAACTTATGTCTTTGTGCATTTCTTTGTAATTGCCAAAAGGAAACAAAATAGACCCATCGTTTATTATACCGATCGACTTAGAATCTCTTTTTGAGTCGATTTAGCAATGTCCGCCCGCCTGCCTGTGCATTGTAGTCAGAACCAAATGAAACTTTGCACAACGAAGTTTTTCGGGATGAGGACGAACGCTATTTAATTTGAAGAAAATCGGTTCAGAATTTTGTGTGGGAGCTTTATATAAATATAGACCGAACTGTTTCTAGTTGAAAGATAAGATATTTTGCCTTATTTGAAGAAGATCTGTTCAAAAGAAGCAGATCTGAGTCAAATCGGGAGTAAAATTCGTATACAGGCTATATCTAAACTATTAAGAAATAAAACAAGTAAGGAAAGGCTAAAGTCGGGTGGGGCCGACTATATGATACACTCCACTTTCTATCGGAATACAATTCAATTCAGTAAAAAAGTGAAAACGGGAAACAATTTTTTATGTTTCCTAATCACAGGCTAGTATGACCTGGCCCAACTTGTCAGATCGAGAATAATATTTGTATCGGGGCTATATACAAACCTGGAATGAAGTGACTAACTTTCACAATAAGTTCTTCCAGTTGAAGTATAACGTGTTATGTTCAATTTTAAGAAATTCTCTGAAAATACGCGGTTTCTGGGGGAACGAAATTTGTATGACAGCTATATGTAAATCTGAACCGATGTGACCTATTTTAACCATAGGTGTTCCTAGTTTAAATATATGATGTTTTGTCAATTTTGAAGAAAATCTGGTAACATATGTAGATTCTGGAGCGGAAAAATTCAAATTGGGAGCGAAATATATAAATCTGAACCGATCTAAGACATTTTTACCACAGGTGTTTCCAGTTGAAATATAAGGTGTTTTGCGAATTTTGAAGAAAATCTGTTAAAATATGTGGATTCTAGAGCGGAAAAATTCAAATTGGGAACGAAATTTGTATGGGAGCTATATATAAATCTGAACCGATCTAACACATTTTTACCACAGGTGTTTCTAGTTGCACTATAAGATGTTTTGCCAATTTTGAAGAAAATCTGTTGAAATAAGTGGTATCTAGAGAGAAAAGGGTCAAATCGGGAGTGAAATTCGTATGGGGGCTATATCTAAATCTGAACCGATTTTCTTCAAATTAAATAGCGTTCGTGCTTATCCCAAAAAACTGTGTTGTACAAAGTTTCGTTTGGTTCTGGCTATAATTGCGACCTGAATCGTGATTACAAGAATAGATGGACAGACGGACATTGCTAAATGGATTCAAAAAGTGATTCTAAGTCGATCGGTATAATTAACAATGCGTCTATCTCAATTCCTTTTGGGTGTTACAAGCAAATGCACAAAGACATAATACTCTCGTGGAGTGTATGAAAATATAAATATGTATATCGAGTGCTTATATTCATAAGTGGCTATGAACCATTTTCTCGAAAATGAGTTTTTGATGCAAACCAATCCTCAGATTTGGATGTCATCTGTCTAATGTGTGGAAATCATTTTAGCCATATTTGCCGCGAAAATAAAAATTTTCCAAAAATATCCGATTTGTATTTTTGGTTTACCATACCCTACCGCAATATCCACTTTTTGTAAAAAAATGGAAGAATGGATAAAAATGGTACCAATCTGACGGATGAAGCTGGAATCTTTAAATTCAGAAAATGCGTTTTCTACACAACATTGTCAAGATTTCATGAAAAACGTTATCGAGTTTCTAATAAATCTTATTTATATATTTGAGTATTAATGGCTATGTGCTTATTTCAAAATTCATAGTGCTCAATTTTAAACGTTCAAAAGTGGCTATGAACCATGAAACCGCGAATAATAGGAAATTTCGAAAACTTTTTAATCGTAGCAATCTTCTCTTTAGATTAAAGTGTAGAAGAATTATTCATAATTACTCTTAAAATTAAGGAGTAAATCAGTTTTTTCGCTCTCCTGAAAAGTTGTGTTTTTGTTATGAATATAAGCCCTCGATATATAAAATATATTGAACTTTGCGAATATTTGTAGCCAACATAATTATATTATATTTCCAACTCCATACAAAAACTAAATTATTAGGTCTCGGACAAAACATTTATTATTTACATTTAAACCCTCCACCATGGATTGCAGTAACATTACAGGAAAATGTAAATTTTTTAATATAGCCAAACCAAATATAAGACAAAGCTACCAATACGTTTATACTATCTATATATGTATATCGAAATAATACTTCAAGTCAATTCAAAAAGTAAACTAGTAAATCAAAAAAAAAAAAATTTTTCAAATCCATGCTTTATGCAAGCAGAATTCTATTGGGCCTAGAAATTCTTTTTTAGTTATCTTTTGTAGAAGGAAAAATTACTGCGTTATCAGGAGCAGAAATAATAGATTTTTAATTTGTGGTTTGTATGGGAGGTACCACGCCCCTTTGTACAATCCCGCCCATATTTGCAGCAGCACTTAAAAAATCCACACCAAACCGACGTACCAAATTTTGTTCAAATACCGTTATCAGGAGCAGAAATAATAGATTTTTAATTTGTGGTTTGTATGGGAGGTACCACGCCCCTTTGTACAATCCCGCCCATATTTGCAGCAGCACTTACAACATGCACACCAAACCGACGTACCAAATTTTGTTTAAATACCGTTATCAGGAGCAGAAATAATAGATTTTTAATTTGTGGTTTGTATGGGAGGTACCACGCCCCTTTGTCCAATTGGTCAAATTTTTCCATTTCCTTGTATTGTCATCGAAAATGATTAAGTGTGCAAAATTTGAGCAAAATTGGTTTAGAAAAAAGCTTTCAAAAATTGATTTCAAATTTTGTGGCACACAAACATATATAGAAAGTAACCTTATATAAAGCATGGAATAAAAGACAACAATCTTCAAAAAAGCTTAAATACCATGACTATTTTTAGATTGTGGGTGCTACAGTTGGTTGTATTTCCATTCTATTTTAATTCCAAAAGTAAAAACTTTGAAAATCCATTATCTCACATATACTGTGCAACCTATCTTCATGAATCAACCAATGTTTGCTGTAAAAGTAAATGAGTACGAATTTGGAAAAACCTTTTTATTTTGCGTGTCTATGCATTCATAGGAATGTATACACCTAATTCCATGATTCTAGCCGCGGCCATTTGGTTGGTCTCATTTTTATCACCTTTTTCCCAGTTTACTTCCTTAAGAGTACGACTTTCTAAAATCTCTTTATTTTATGTGACTACGCAATTAGAGGGATGTACACAGCTGCAGCCCTTTAGTTGGTACCATTTTTATACCTCCCATTGAAAGTACGAATTTGAAAAAAAAACCTTTTTATTTTTCGTGTCTACGCAGTCAGGAGAATGTATACTCCGAATTTCATGGCTGTAGCTGCTGTCATTTGGTGGGTACCATTTTTATCCCCTTTTTCCATTTTAACCCCGAAAAGTACGAATTTCGAAAAATCCCCTTATTTTACATAACTACGCAAGCCGAATTTCATTGTTTTAGGCGCAGCCGTTTGGTTGGTACCATTTTTATCCCTCTATTCCCATTTTACCCCTTAAAAGTACGAATTTGGAAAAATACTTCAATATTATTTATCGACTCAATTAGTGGAATGTACACATCGAATTTCGTGTTTCTAGCTGTTGCCGTTTGATAGGTACCATTTTTATCCCTTTTTGCCCCACTTCACCCCCTACGAATAAGAATCTCTTTATGGTACATGTTTTTGTTATAGGGGGAATGTGCATACCCAATATCAAGTAAGTATAAGCTGACTAACGCTCTTAAATACTCTAAAATATTAGGGGTTATTATGGGTATTTTCAGTCCTTGTAAGAGAACAATTTTTCCTTTTGGGCCGATTTCGCCCAGTTGCAATCCCAAACGATCTACGACTATAAGACGTATTTATGGAAAATGTAGACGTCCTAGCTCCTTTCGTTTCGATGCTAGCGTGCTTTCAACATACGGACGGACATTGTTAGATCGTCTTAGATTTTTATGAGGATCATGCATATATATACTTTATAGGGTCTCAGTTCGATATTTCAAGGTGTTACAAACGGAATGACAAAGTTAGTATACCCCCTCTTGGAGGTGGAGGGTATAATACATAAATAAAAAATAAATAAAATCTTTCTTGAGCGGTCAGCAAAGGAACCATAAGAGCACATTTCTAGAGATTGTTGATTTTTCAATTGAAATATTGCTAGGACCCAACAACAGTGTCCGCCTTAAGGAGCTATCCACTTAGGGAAGGTATCCGTTATAACGAATTTCAACGACGTAAAAAATCATAAAATTGCACCCATTTATTTTTGTTTTTACATTTATTTTGTTTTATTTTGAAGGTTATCAGTCCAAAATACAAGGAAGCTATGATAACATTTGTTTATTTCTGAAATTAATAAGTACATACACAAGTACACAAAGTAGGCGAGTATTTAAAAATTTCCGAAGTGTCAATGCCTTCAGTACAAATGTGAACAGTACGCCAAACAGAGTAATCGTTAAAGAAATGAAGATTACTTGAAAAATGAAAATTTGGTTTTCTGAAACATTTGAATTATACGATTAAAAAATATAAAATTCAACATCATTGCCGAAAATATAAATGTCAAACTTTATTTTCAAGTTTTGAAAATCTCAATTTCACATATATTAAACTTTATATATTTTTTCATTAGTTAGTTACTCTTTGTAAGTACTTAGTATTATTATTCAAGTATTTTACACAAATTGTTTTAACAAAAACGTTGTAAAAATATTTAAAAAATTGTTGAAAAAATGTCTACATTTGACAGATATTCAGTTACATTGGATGACAATATTCCTCTCTCATTGAAGAACTTTTAACAAAAAAAATTGAAAATTCAAAAGACATCATTTGTAATTCAAAACTCGTCAATTGATATTCAAGATAGCTGAAATTCAAAACTTGTCATTTGAAATTCAAAACACGTCATTAGAAATTCAAAAGACATCATTTGAAATTCAAAAGACATCATTTGAAATTCAAAACTACACCATTTTCAAGTGTAATTCAAAAGACACCATTTGAAATTCAAAAATTCCATTTGAAATTCAAAAAATATCAATTGAAATTCAAAAAATATCATTTGAAATTCAAAACTCATCATTTGTAATTCAAAATTCGTCATTTGTAATTCAAAAGACACCATTTGAAATTCAAAAGTCGTCAAATGAAATTTAAAACTCGCCATTTGTAATTCAAAACTCGTCATTTGAAATTCAAAACTCGTCATTTGTAATTGACAATATACACCATTTGAAATTCAAAAGTTTTCATTTGAAATTCAAAAATTATTCCATTTGAAAGTGTCTTTTGAATTACTTATGACGAGTTTTGAATTGCAAATGACGAGTTTTGAATTACAAATGACGAGTTTTGAATTGCAAATGACGAGTTTTGAATTTCAAATGATGTCTTTTGAATTTCAAATGACGTCTTTTGAATTTCAAATGAGGTATTTTGAATTACAAATGACGACATTTGAATTACAAATGTTGTCTTTTGAATTACAAATGAAGAGTTTGAATTGAATTTCAATTGACATTTTTTAAATTTCAAATGGAATTTTTGAATTTCAACTGGTATCTTTGGAATTTCAAGTGATGTCTTCTGAATTACAATTGAAAAAGGTGTAGTCAATTGTAATTCCAAGCTCGTCATTTTAAATTCAAAAATTTCCATTTGAAATTCAAAAATGTAAACAAAACTTTTTAAGCAAAATGTACATTAGGTGGGGTACCATTTATTTATTTGTGAAAATTTGTATATTCTCAAGTTTACAAAACAGATTTAATGGACTGATAATAGCAGATAATAATTATAAAGACGTAAATTTTCTGTAATTTCGTATATAGTTTATAGCTCAGAATGCAGTTTATCACTCAGTACAATAACTTAATCAATCAATTTAACGGTATGGAAGTTATTCAAGATGTAATTTTACCTAGGATAGGGACAATTGAGTACGAAGAAGGGAATGACAAAAGCATAAAGATCCTATTAAATTTAAAGCTGTTTTATGTTATAGTTATGTGTGGGGGTACAAGAAGTTGATGAATAAATGCTACCCCACCTAATATACATTTTGCTTTGGTTACATTTTTATTCACTCCACGAGAGTATTATGTCTTTGTGCATTTGTTTGTAACACCCAAAAGGAAACGAGTTGGACCCATTGTTAATTATACCGATCGTCTTAGAATCACTTTCTGAGTCGATTTAACAATGTCCGTCTGTCGTCTGTCTGTCTGTCCGTCCGTCCATCTATTCTTGTAATCACGATACAGGTCGCAATTGTAGACAGAACCAAATGAAACTTTGCACAACGATGTTTTTCGGGATAAGGACGAACGCTATTTAATTTGAAGAAAATCGGTTCAGATTTAGATATAGCCCCTATACGATTTTCACTCCCGATTTGACTCTTTTCACTCTAGATACCACATATTTCAACAGATTTTCTTTAAAATTGGCAAAACATCTTATATTGTAACTAGAAACACCTGTGGTAAAAATGTGTTAGATCGGTTCAGATTTATATATAGCTCCCATACAAATTTCTCTCCCGATTTGACTTTTTCCGCTCTAGAGACCACATAATGTATCAGATTGTCTTCAGATTTGGTAAAACATCTTATATTTCCACTAGAAACACCCATGGTGAATATCGGTCAGATCGGTTCAGATTTATATATAGCTCCCATACAAATTTCGCTCCCGATTTGACTTTTTCCGCTCTAGAAACCACATAATGTATCAGATTGTCTTCAGATTTGGCAAAACATCTTATATTTAAACTAAGAACATCTATGGTGAAAATAGGTCAAATCGGTTCAGATTTAGATATAGCCCCCATACAAATGTCGTTCCCGATTTGACATTTTCCTCTGTAGAAACCACATATTGTACTCGATTTTCTTTAAATTTGGCACACCATCTTATAATCTTACTAGAAACACCTATGCAGAAATTGGGTAAGATCGGTTGAGATTTAGATATAGCCCCCATATAAATGTCGCTCCCGATTTGACTTTTTCCGCTTTAAATGCCACATATTCTAATAGATTTTCTTTAAATTTGGCACAACATCTTATAATCTAACTAAACAAAACTATGGTGAAAGTGGGTAAGATCGGTTCAGATTTAAATATAGCCCAAATTCAAATGTTGCTCCCATAATTTTAACCGATTTTGGCCAAACTATACATTTTATATTTCACCTATTTCGTTGCAGGTTTCAATATATCCTCATACAAATGTCCTTTCCGATTAAACATTTTTTGTCAAAGTCATACATTTACAGGATACAAAAAACCTTCCCGTTTTCACTTTTTCACCGAATTGAATTGTATTCGGATTGAAAGTGGAGTGTATCATAGAGTCGGCCCCGCCCGACTTTAGCCTTTCCTTACTGGTTTAATTTTAAATTGCATAATTTTAGAATTCCAAATGGAAATTTTTGAATTTTAATTGACGAGTTTTGAATTTCAAATAACGTTTATATATTACTTTGTCATTCCGTTTGTAATACCATGAAGTATCGGCCTGAGACCCTATAAGGTATATATATTCTTGATCGTCATAAAAATCTAAGATGATCTAGCCATGTCCGTCCGTCCGTCTGTTGAAAGCACGCTAGCATCTAAACGAAAGGAGATAGGACGTTCAAATTTTCCATAAATACGTCTTATAGTCGTAGATCGGTTGGGATTGAAATGGGGCGAAATCGGCCCAAAGGGAAAAATTTTTCCCTCACAAGGACTAAAAATACCCATATTTTGATTGAATATGTCTGTTTATATTTGTTTGATATTTGGTATGCGCATACCCTTATAGCAAAAACGTGCACCATAAAGTGATTCTAATTTGTAGGGGGTGAAATGGGCCAAAAACTGGTACATAGAAACACGAAATTCGGTGTGTACATTCCTCTGATTGAGTAGATACATAATATAAAAGTATTTTTTCCAAATTCGTACTTTTAAGGGGTAAAATGGGAATAGAGGGATAAAAATGCTACCAACCAAACGGCTGTACCTAGAATAATGAAATTCGGTGTATACATTCCTCTGATTGCATAGATAAGTAAAATACACGGATTTTTCAAAATTCTTACTTTTTGGGGTTAAAATGAAAAAAGGGGATAAAAATAGTACCAATCTAATGACCGCAGCTAGAGTCATGAAATTCGGAGTAGACATTCGTCTGACTGCGTAGACACGGAAAATAGACGGATTTTTCAAGGGATACAATGGTACAGAGGGATAAAAATAGTACCAACTAAACGACTACAGCTAGAAAGATTCTGATTCTAATTGCGTAGAAATGTCAAGAGGGTAAAAATGGAACCAACGAAATGGGCGCAGCTGGAATCATGGAATTCGGTGTATACATTCCTCTGCTTGCATATACACGCAAAATAGAAAGTTTTTTTTCCAAATTCGTACCTTTTCTTTTACGGCAAAAATTGGTTGAATCATGAAGTTAGGTTTTTTTGCACTACGTACGTCTGATAATGGATTTTCAAAATTTGTACTTTTGGAACTAAAATAGAATGGAAATACAACCAACTGTAGCAACCACTATCTACCAATATTTATGAATATATTTTTGAAAATATAAATATAAGAATATTTATTTTTTGATTTGAAATAAATAATGGTTTGAAATAATTAAAATATTATATTTATTTATAAAACTATTTTTTCAATATTTGTATTTGTTTTGGTTTGGCTATATTAAAAAATTTATATTTTCCTGTAATATTACTGCACTTCTAGGAAAACGGACAACCTCTGTGGAATGCAATCCATGATATCCATGGTATATAAAGTTCGGCCCGGACGAACTTAACCCCGTTTTTACTTGTTTTTAATTAAAATGGGATGGAAATGCACCCACTATTCGTCAATATTTAAACTTTTTTGAAGTTTGCTGCCTTATATTTATTTTTTGATTTGACTTGAAGTATTATTTCTATATATGGTTCAAAATAATAAACATTTTTTATTTATTTATTAAATTATTTTTTAAATATTTTAATTTGTTTTGGTTTGGCTATATTAAAACAAAATTAACATTTTCCTGTAATGATACTGCACTTCTACGAAAATCGACAGCCTCTGTGGAATCCAACTCATAAAGTTCGGCCAGGCCAAACTTAGGCCGTTTTTACTTTTTTTTTGAAAATTAGATCTGTTTCAACTCTTAATATGGTTTTATTTATAATTTTGATAAATATTACCATACTGTGTTTTTGGACCACTCCAATTTATATGCCAAAATATTTTTCTTCATTCAAAAGGTGGGCTCATTGGCTGCATTGAATTTTGCACGCAAAGGTCACGACGTTCATCTGTACGAGTATCGTGAAGATATACGCTCAGCTGAGCTGGTGCAGGGGCGTAGTATAAATTTAGCCTTGTCTCAGCGTGGCCGCAAAGCACTGGCGGAAGTGGGTCTAGAGGAACTGGTGTTATCGACAGCGATACCAATGCGGGGCCGCATGTTGCACGACACCCGAGGCAATACATCGGTGGTACTGTATGATTCCTGTACCAATGAATGCCTGTATTCCGTGGGACGCAAGCACTTGAATGAGATCTTGTTAAATGGTAAGTGGAAAGAGGTTGACCTAGTAAAGTTGGGGTAATAGAATTAATGAATATTTCCATTGCAGCCGGTGAAAAGTTTCCCAACATTCACTATCATTTCGAGCACAAACTAAAGACGGCCAATTTTAGAGATGGCTCCATGGTTTTCCAACAGTGAGTCTTCAAATCTTTATATCAATTCCAAAAAGTCATACGAGTTTTTTAAATAAATTTCCAGTCCTTACGTGGAAAGCTGTACCGAGGCCACGGCAGATCTTATAGTAGGCTGCGACGGCGCCTACAGTGCGGTACGCCAACAAATGTCCAAGATGTCGGGCTTCAATTTCTCCCAGGAGTACATTGAACATGGCTACTTGGAATTGTGTATACCGGCGAAGAATGGTGACTTCCAAATGCCTCCAAATTACCTGCACATTTGGCCGAGAAATGAATTCATGATGATTGCTTTGCCCAATCAGGACAAATCATTCACCGTCACTCTGTCTATGCCGTTCAAGGTGTTCGCTACAATTAAAACCCCTCCACAGTTGATGGACTTTTTCCGGCAATACTACGCGGACGCTTTGCCATTGATTGGAGAGGAGATGCTAATCAAAGACTTTTTCAAATCAAAACCTCAATTTTTACTCTCGATAAAGGTAAGCTCACATGTCATATGTCACAATTTCAAATGAAAACATTAAATATCCCCCCCTCCCATAGTGCAATCCTTTTCATTACGGCGAAAAAGCTTTGCTTCTGGGCGATGCTGCCCATGCCATGGTACCCTACTACGGCCAGGGCATGAATGCCGGCATGGAGGATTGTTCGATCTTCTTTTCCATCCTCAGCCAGCCTCGCATAACCATTGACAGAGCCTTGGAACAGTTCACGGAACAGCGTACACGTGATGCTCATGCCATCTGTGATCTGGCCATGTACAATTACGTGGAGATGCGTGATCTCACCAAGCGTTTCTCATTCAAGTGCCGCAAACTTTTGGATAACACACTCTTCCGTTTCTTTCCCACCTTTTGGGTGCCGCTGTACAACAGTGTGTCCTTTACCAGCATGCCGTACAGTAAATGCATAGCCAACCGGAAGTGGCAGGATCAAGTGAGTTGCCGTTACGTAATGGTGAATTAGTCAGAAATGTTTGATTTCCTCTTGGTTTTGTTGCAGGTTCTGACGAAAGTATTTTACACATTGTTGTCGTTCACCACTGTCTTGGGCGGATCAATATATTTTGCTAAACTATATAGTTAAAATTTCAATTTGTATTGGTATTATCATAAGTATATATATTAATTAGATCAAATAAAGTTATTAGGGGGAAATGTATATTAATTAAATTTTTTTCTGTTGAGATTTAGATATTTTATAAAAAAATTTTAAGTGTTTAGAGATCTTTTTGCATTTAATCCTTCTAAGTTATTGGAGGAAAACAAAATACAAGTATTGAGTCCCTTTTCATATAAGAAATTTCTTATTTAGTTATTGAGGATATTTTCATACAAAACCTGCCACAGTGAAGACTGCAGAATGTATTTTTGAGTAAATTTGCATTAAGTTTATGATGAACCTTTTCTGTTTTTGACGATTTATCATAATAAAGTTCTTACTCAGTTCAGGAACTTTTCATACAGCTGTGTTTTTGGATAGTATTTACTTATTTTCTCTCCGTGGATATATTTCACGATTCTAGCTACCATTGTAGTTTGTACCATTTTTATCCCGCTCAAACCTTATAATAACAAATTTCGAAAAAAAAAATCCATTTTGATGGCGCTTCTAAACGGTCAGAGGAATTTACGTACTAAATTTCAGTACTAAAGTTGGTACCATTTTTATCCCTTTTTCTTTCTAAAAATCCATTCATGTTGCAAGTCTACGTTGGCAGAGGAATTTACACACCAAATTTGACGACTACAGCTGCAATATTTGAGTTGGTACTATTTTTATCCCGATCTCCCTTTATAAGTAAAAAATTCGACAAATTCATTTAGATTTGCGCCTCTACGTTGTCAGAGGGATTTACAACCAAATCTCACTACTATAGCTGCAATACTTAAGTTGGTACTATTTTTATCCCTTGTTATACCGCTCACCCCCTATAAGTACAGATTTCGACAAAATCCATTTAGATTGCGCTTCTACGTTGTCAGAGGAATTTACAGTCCAAATTTCACGACTATAGCTGCAATACTTTAGCTGGTACTATTTTTATCCCGCTCACCCCCTATATGTACAAATTTCGAAAATAAATCCATTTAGAATGCGCTTCTACGTTGTCAGAGGAATTTACACTCCAAATTTCACTGCCATACCTTAGTTGGTACTAATTTTAGCCCTTCTTGTCTCGCTCACGCCCAATATGTATAAATTCCCGCTCACTCCTTATAAGTACAAATTTCGAAAAATCACTTTAAATTTGCGTTTTTACGTTGTCAGAGGAATTTACACACCAAATTACACGACTATAGCTGTAATACTTTAGTTAGTACCATTTGTATCCCTTTTGGTCCCGCTCAACCCTTATAAGTATAAATTTCAAAAAAAAAAATCCATTTAGATTGCTCTTCTACGTTGTCAAAGGAATTTACACACCAAATTTCGCGACTATAGCTGCACTACTTAACCCATTCGTTCCCACTGTACTCGCTTGGGTACAGAAAAACGGCCAAAACACCCGAACCACAATTTTCTTTGGGCGTTAATGGGTTAAATTAGTACCATTTTCATCCCTCGCAACCCTTAAAACGCGCAACCCAAAAAACGCGCTTCTACATGGTCAGAGGAATTTACATACCAAATTCTAGCTACAATACTTTAGTTGGTACCATTTTTATCCCTTTTTGTACCGCTCACCCCTTATACATAAGTACAAATTTCGAAAAATCAATTTATATTGCAAGTCTACGTTGTCAGAGAAATGTAAACACCGATTTTCACGATTGCAATTCTTAAATTGGTACCATTTTTATCCCTTTTTGTCTCTTTCCTCCCTTAAAAGTACAAATTTCGAAAAATCTCTGTTTGTAGCTCGTCTGCATGGTCATTGCAAGGAACACACCGTATTTCATGTTTCTAGCTACTGCCGTTTAGTCAGGACGAAGGTTCGATGTTTATCCCCTTTTGTTCCATTTCACCCCCTAAAAGTACGAATTTCGTAAAACCCTTTCTTAGTCGACGTAATATTCGGGAAGTACCCTGAAAATTTCATGACCCTGGCTTCAGCCGTTTGGTCAATGATAAGTCAGTCAGTCAGTCAGTCAATCAGTCAGTAACGCAACTCTTTTATATATATAGATAAAAAATATTCTGAAATATCAAATTGCACTTATTATTGTGAGAATTTTCAAAATTGTATAGGGAACCAGAAAAAAAATCACTTATTGAAGAATATTTCTCAGACAAACTATCACGTTTATCGAAGACAGATTCATAGTAAGACATTTTCAGTTATTGAAGAACTTTTCGTATGAAAAAAATATTTCCCATTTATTGAGAATTTGTTTATATCTGATCTTTCTCCCTTATTGATATTAGTTTCTTAAACAAAAACTTAATTATTGTACAAAACGTCCTGATTTTATGGGATTTCGTCAAAGAAAGCATTTATAGAATTTTTGCATACATAGATTGTGGATCATTTCTTAGCAAAATACCGAAAAAGTAGATTTTCTTAACATATTCGATCTGGACTGTATTGAGGATTCCTTCAAGAAGAGAATTGCGATTTATTGAGGATATTTTTTGATATATAAAGTTTTTAAATTATTGAGAAAAATTCATAAACATATTGTCAGTTCCTGAGGAAGTTTTGTTAGTCATCTCCTAGGTTTTTATAACCCTACTTCAATTGTTGACTACGTTTTTATACAAAATCAGTTTCTGAAAAATGTTTTATAAAGATGAAGTTATTCGCCCATGCTCTGAGAACGTATATTTAAAACATCCTTCGTACTAACAGAAAAAAATATCAAAGAATAACAAGTAAGGAAAGGCTAAAGTCGTGCGGGGCCGACTATATTATGCACTCCACTTTCTATCCGAATACAATTCAATTCGGTAAAAAAGAGAAAACGGGAAGGATTTTTGTATCCTGTAAATGTATGTGTTTGACAAAAAATGACAAAAATAAAGGAATGGGAAAGGACATTTGTATGGGGTTATACTGAAACCTGGAACGAAATATGTGAAATATAATATATATAGTTTTAGCCAAAATCGGTTAAACATTTGAGATCAACGTTTGTATTGGAGCTATATCATATATGTTGGATTATAAGATGTTGTCAAATTTAAAGAAAATCGGGTACAATATGTGGTTCCTAGAGCGGCAAAAGTCAAATCGGGAGCGACATTTGTATTTGTGCTATATCTAAATCTGAACCGATCTAGTCCGCTCCCGCCACAGATGTTTCTAGTTAGACTATAAGATGCTGTGCCTAATTTAATAAAATCGGGTACAATATATGGTTTCTTGAGCGGAAAATGTTAAATCGGAAGCGATATGTGTATGGGGGCTATATCTAAATCTGAACCGATCTTATCCAATTTCTGTATAGGTGTTTCTAGTTGGATAATAAGATGTTGTTCCAAATTTAAAGTAAATCGGGTACAATATGTGATTTCTAGAGCGGCAAAATTCAAATCGGGAGCGATATTTGTATGGGGGCTATATATAAATCTGAACCGATCTGACCGATTTTCTCCATGGGTGTTTCAACTTGAAATATAAGATATTTTTCAAGACTTGAAGAAGATCTGATAAAATTTGTGGTTTATAGAGCGGAAAAAACTCAAATTGAGAGTGAAATTTGTATGGGAGCTATATATAAATCTGAACCGATGTGACTCATTATCACCACGAGTGTTTCTAGTTGAAATATAAGATATTTTGAAGATTTGAAGCAGATCTGATAAATTTTGTGGTTTCTAGAGCGGAAAAAACTCAAATTGAGAGTGAAATTTGTATGGGAGCTATATATAAATCTGAACCGATCTAAACTATTTTTGCCATGGTGTTTCTAGTTGAAATATAAGATGTTTTGCCAATTTTGAAGAAGATCTGTTAAAATATGTGGTTTCTACAGCAGAAAAAGTCAAATCGTGAGTGAAATTCGTATGGGGGCTATATATAAATCTGAACCGATTTTCTTCAAATTAAATAGCGTTCGTTCTTATCCCGAAAAACTTCGTTGTGCAAAGTTTCATTTAGTTCTGTCTACAATTGCGACCTGTATCGTGATTACAAGAATAGATGGACGGACGGTCAGACAGACAGACGGACATTGCTAAATCGATTCAAAAAGTGATTCTAAGTCGATCGGTATAATTAACAATGGGTCTATCTCTCTTCCTTTTGGGTGTTACAAACAAATGCACAAAGACATAATACTCTCGTGGAGTGTATAAAAATAAGCATGAGCAGTGCGCGATGTAATTTTGTACTCACTAAAAGGGACTACAGTTTAGATCCGACTCCATACTTATTTTTTACGACATTTTTTTTAAGTAGTTACTCTTGAACCGATCGATATACGTCTGAAGCTATAGACAAAATGGAGTTAATTGGCGTTATTAGTTTTTCATTTCCTCATCCTGTTGGCCCTTGGCCTTTTCAAAAACTATTTTAAATACTTATTCACACCCTATGATACCGGTATAAGTGTCAAAGTAAAAAGAAGAATATTTGTTAAAAATATTTAAAATAGCATGTTTCTATCAGTATTACAGCAGGATTGAACTGAAAGCGCTAATTAACTCAATTTAGCCCATAGTTTCAAACGTATATCGTTCCGTTCAAGTCTAATATGGACTGTCATGCCAGACTGCGTTACACTATACGCCAAAAATTTAGTCGAAGGGCTGTGTATAAAATTTTCTGTTGTATTTCGGATTTATAAAGTCGAAAACAATATTATATTTTGCGATAATTTTTAAATTTTTTTACTAAGATTCCAATTTTCGCCGAAGATGCGTTTCATATTTATAATCATGATTGTTTAATATTCGTTTAAATAGCATCAAAAACATTGACATAATAGATATATTTTACAATAGATGTGATTTTAGCGTAGAAAACAAGGCCTACTTGAAGAAAGTCTATGGATAAAAAACCGGGTTTTGAAAATTTATAAAAACCGTTTTTTTGGTTTTTGCAAAAAACAGATTTTTTTCGTTTTTTTTTTTTTGCAAAATACCGCCTTTTCTTCGTAATAAAAATAATTCGAAAATTTCACTTTTGCAAACAATTTTAGTGCCAATTTACTTTAAGTTTACGATTTGGGAGGGGTTAGGGATGATATTCATTCTCAAACGTCAGACATGTATTCAGTACACTGGGATATTTATCCCAGCAATAGAGAAAACTTTTTTGGTTTTACAATTATCCACAGATCTTTAAAATATTAGCAACTAGCTGAACCCCGCCCGCTTCGCCAGGCAAAAAAAAATCAAATGGTAAAATTAAAATCAGGTTTCATATTCACCTTATCTTATTGATATTATCGTGGTTTGTAATATATACGTTCCAATTTTCAGCCTTCTACCTAAAAAACACTTTTTTCCGTGGTCAGTAATATATGCGTTCCAATTTTCAGCCTTCTAGCTTAAAAAACACTATAGCCACGCCCACTACACGAAAATACTAATTTCGACATCAAATTGATCTTTCTCGTGGTCAGCAATATATATGTACCAATTTTCAGCCTACTACCTCTCCAGAACACTATTGCCACGCCCCCACTGTCCACCAAACGAAAACGCAAAATCCAGCATCATATTTATCTTTCTCGTGGTCAGCAATATATATGTACCAATTTTCAGCCTTTTAGCTCTCAAAAACACTTTTGCCACGCTTCCACCGCCCACGAAACGAAAATCCAAATTTCGACATCATATTGATATTTATTGTGGTAAGTAATATATATGTCCCAATTTTCAGCCTACTACCTCTCAAAACCACTTTTGCCACGCCCACTCCGTCCACAAAGCGAAAATCCAAATTTCGGCATCCAATTGATCTATCTCGTGGTCAGTAATATATACATTCCATTTTTTCAGCCTTCTAGCTCAAATAACACTATTGCCACGCCCACTCCGCCCACAAAACGAAAATCCAAATTTCGGCATCATATTTATCATTCTCGTGGTCAGTAATATATACGTTCCAATTTTCAGCCTTCTAGCTTTCAAAAACACTATTGCCACGCCCCCTCCGCCCACAGAGCAAATTTTTAAAAATTCTATAGCCTATAGTTCCTTCCAGACCTACATATATCTGTACTGAAAATTTCAACAACATCGGTTCAGCCGTTTACACGCGATTGCGGAAAAAACAAACAGACAGACTTACACTAAGGTTTTATAATATTAATAGGGATTAAAAATAAAAAAAATAATTTCCATTTTTATTCTATTTATATTTGTTTTTAACGTGCCAGTCAAAAATGATTTCTTTTAAATCTTTTACTAATATTCTGAAGTTCGATCAATTATTATTAAAGAAAAAAATACCTTTAATTATCTTAAATTTCCAAAATGAGAGTACAAATATTAAAGGTGCCTTCGGCGAAGATTTTGTTGAAAAAATTATCCATACTGGAAAAAACTGTCTTAGTTATGGGTGATTCCATTGGAACGGGTGTGAGACTTTTCCTTAAATATGTCTAAATATCTCCCACATTCATTGACTGAGATTGAGAACGTCAGGTTAATCAGAATATTATTGCAAAAAAATATGTCTTAGCGTTTTAAATATAGGGGATATACTACAATATAGAGCGTCACGGGTGTGACCATAGCTTTGAAGCAAATCTTGAGGTTTTACTTATTTGCTTGAATTCTGTAATATTCTTCCATTACATGACTTTATTCATTTTTGCTAATCAAAAGAGTAGTTCATACAGCTTCTTCTAAAGTATACATTACCGATATCTCTTTATGAATATAGGACTTTTTTTACGGCACCAGTCTAAATCTGGAAAAGGAAATGATCAGATCTATTGTTGTCATAATTTTTTTGAAATATAATCAAAAATATGTATTATGAGAAGTATAAAAATTACAAATGTTTATAGGTGTTTTATTAAATTATAAATTGATTTTGAAATTTTTTTTACATGGAATCACCCTTATGGTAGAAACTTTTCATAGAAAATATTCTTTTGTTATTGGTGAAGAATTTCCCCACCAATAATGAATATTATGCCACATATATAGAGTTACACATATTTTGTTTGGAATATTTATTCAGTTACTGGGCATTTTTTCCAATATCCGGGGTATATGTTTCATAGCAATACATCCTGAACTACTAAAAAGAAAAACATCAAGTATGTGTAATTTTTCGGGGGAAATGTCTTTCTATAACATTCCATTATAAAATACATAATTGACCACCACCGAGAACTTGTTCATTTTATATTTATATTGTTATTAATAGCCATAAGAAAATATTCCATAAAAGCTTCGAGGTCAATGGAAACTATAACGAAAACCACTAAAACCTCGTCTCGTCCACGGAAACCAACTCCATCACCGCCACGTAAATCCCTTAAAGTTTTCATGGAAACAACGACGAAGTCCTCTAAAATCGTCTCGTCCACGGAAACTAAAGTCACCACCACATAAATCCCTTTAAGTTTGTGCTGAGTATGTATGTATAATATGATTTAAAGATATGATATGGATTAATATTACTGCGAAGTAAATCTATGAAAAACTGCTCACAAAATATTCAATTGAAATATTTACGTCGTTTGAGTTGTGGTTTACTGCGTCATATGTTAATTAGTTTACATTTGTGTTAAAATCCAATGGGGTATCCAAAGTAGGGATAGGGAGGACGACGATGGAAGGTATAGGGTATAAAAGCACCGCCGCCGTAACCACCGCCTCTGCCAAAGCCGCCACCTCTGCCGAAGCCACCACCTCTTCCGCCACCACCAAAACCACCACCTCTTCCGCCGCCACCAAAACCACCGCCTCCAAAGCCGCCACCTCTTCCGCCGCCACCAAAACCACCACCTCTTCCTCCTCCAAAACCGCCACCATGTCCTCCACCACCATGACCGCCACCTCCACCACCATGACCTCCTCCTCCACCGCCACCGCGAGCCTGGATTACATCGATGATTGTCGTCAACACAATCATCAAAATAAACACCAATATAATTTTATTCATTTCGATTTCAGTTCTCAAAAAACATTCTCCAGAAAAGAATGTCTTTAATCCACAATATATTAACAACGACTGCTGGAGACTTTGTTTAAAATCGTATCTTCAAATGCTTTTTCATTATTATTGTTCGAAATCTAGCCGCTCAATTAGAATACTTGTTCTAATTAATTTCAGCTGAAAAAAAAAACACAAACCAGAGAAGCTAACATTACTCCTCTCAAACCAAATGTTGGGGAAAATATTTCCCTTACATTTATTATCATTAATTATTGTTTTAATTTTTAAAATCGAATAAAACCGTCGATTTTAAGTTGACTTCTTTGCATGCAAACATTGAATGGCAACTCTTACGTGTAGCTTTTGTGAGGAAGCTTTTTGGAAGTTCGCTGTTTATTTTTTTTGTAAACAACACCATGGGATGTAGCTGTACTAATTTTGCAATTGAATAACCGATGTATTTCTCTAAAAAAAGCTTCCCCAAGGAATAATCTCCCTTATTTATAGGGAAGTTCTTCTAAAATAACTGAGCAAGATTTTCTATGAAATGTTCTTCTATAACTAAGACTGAAAATGGAGGAAGTTTTCCAATGAAAAGATCTCTATAACGAAAGAAGTTCTTTTACGCAAGTTTCCTTAATAACTAAGGAAGATGTTCCCCGTTAACATACGCAACAACTAGAGAACTTCTCTACATACAAATATTCTCAATAAACGAGATATATCTCCTATGAATAAATTATAGTAATGTATTTAAAACTTTTAAATTAACTTTATGAAAAACTTTTAAAAACTTGAAACAAAGAAAGTTTTTCTACCAAAATTCCCATAATAACTGAGGAAGTTTTTCTATGATACATTCAGAAAAATAACATTCCAAAATTATAGTAAAATCCATACTCCAATTTAGTTCAACAATGTTTGGCGCTGTTTAGTAAAAATTTCCTTAAAAGTAGGAAAATTAACTAAGTATGAGTACAGTTTCCTTATTTCAAAGCCATACTAAATAGTTCATTTACTAGAAATAGTAAATTTACTTAAAAAGATTTCATTGGATCTAATAAAAAACTCTTACAATTGAGTAAATGCATACTTATGTGGAAGAATATTTCCAAGGTTTTAAGTAAGAAACAAAATGAGAATTTTTTTGGAAGGGAAAAATTCCATTTAGGAAATTTTAACTAAAAATGTTTTTTTTCTTTTGTAAAATTAAGTTAATATGTTTACTGAAATTTATGCCGAGTTTTTCATACATTGAAGTATTGATGAACTAATAAAAAGAGCTTGAAATTGTTTAGAAAATTATGAGTATTAACATAAAAAGCAATTCTTGTTCGTTTGCAGATACTTATTTCTTAAATACTTCAAGTAATATTATAAACAACCACTGCGAAGGCGCCTCTCTTGCCTTCGCAGCAATCATGGAATGATAGCTCATATATTTATGGCAGAGGTATCATGAAACTTTTGAGAAATATTTCATGTTGTCATTTTTTTGAATTTCTTATGAACTAATGTATAACGTAAATAAATACTAATTAAATTTAGTATTAAATAAATTGAAACTACTTAATTTTACTGATATTATGCAGTTCCAATAATTAATAAAAATATCAAATATTTGAAGTACATTAAAAAGCAATAAATTTGTATTTTTTAAGAAAAAAATTAAATTGTCAAAATTATACAAAATTAAACATTGTTTATTTATAAAAATAATAAAAAAATATAAAAAAAAAATTTTCCCGAGCCAAGATTCGAACCCGAGACCTTCTGGGTGCAAATCGGACACCTTACCTTTGTGACCCCATACTAAAAAGACGTTCCCATTCAGTTGTGAAAATGCTATTCATAAAATGTTACGTAATATTAACATATTACCGACTTTTCTGGACGTTGTTTAGAAATACTTCCTCAAAAGCAGGAAAAATGCTAATTAGGATTTTGAGATGCGATTAAAATGTGCTTCCTACGGAAGTACTTCCATTTTTTTTTGCTGGGAAAACAAATACAAATATTGAAAAAATAATTTTTTATATAAATATAATATTTTTATTATTTCAAACCACTCGTATAAGGCAAGGCTACCAAAACGTTTACATATCGAAATAATACCTCAAGACAATTCAAAAAATAAATATTCTTATATTTATATTTTCAAACAGCTTAAATACCAAAAATATTGGTAGATAAAGGTTGTATTTCCATTCTAATTTAATTCCAGAAATACAAATTTTGAAAATCCATTATCTGACGAACATAGTGCAAAATAACCTAACTTCGAGATTCAACCAATTTTTGCCGTAAAAGTAAAAACTACGAAAAAATCTTTGTCTTTAGCGTGTCTATGCAGTCAGAGCAATATATACACCAAATTCCATGATTCTATCTGCTGCCATTTAGTTGGTACCATTTTTAACCCCTTTTTCCTATTTTAACCCCTTAAGAGTACGACTTTCTAAAATCTCTTTATTTTAGGTGTCTACGCAATTAGAGGGATGTACAAAACGAATCATTCTAGCTGTAGCCGAATAGTCGGCACTATTTTTATCCCTCTGCACCCATTGTATCCTTTGAATGTACGAATTTGGAAACAAAATTATTTTCCCGTGTCTACGCAGTCAGAGGAATGTATACTCCGAATTTCATTATTCTATAAAATCCGTCTGTTTTACGTGTCTACGCAATCTGGGGAATGTAGACACCGAATTTCATTATTGTAGGTGCAGCCGTTTGGTTGGTACCATTTTTATCCCTCTATTCCCATTTTACCCCTTAAAAGTACGAATTTGGAAAAAATACTTTTATATTATGTATAGGGTGATTTTTTAAGAGCTTGATAACTTTTTAAAAAAAAAAAACGCATAAAATTTGCAAAATCTCATCGGTTCTTTATTTGAAACGTTAGATTGGTCCATGACATTTACTTTTTGAAGATAATTTCATTTAAATGTTGACCGCGGCTGCGCCTCAAGTGGTCCATCCGCTTAGTCCAATTTTGGCATTTCCACGTTTTTGAGTAACAGAAGCCCAATTGCTGCGAACGGCGACGAATCGATAATTGATGGTCATCATTAACATTGGCCGATACAGCTGCGATATTTTCTTCAGTTCGTACTCTACGTAAGCGTCTTGGTGGTTTAATGTCCAACAATGTAAATTTGGTGCGAAATTTAGTCACAATAGCCCGAATAGCCGCTTCAGTGGGTCGATTAAACTGACCATAAAATGGAAGCGTGCGATGAACTTTCTTAACAGAGCACGCATTTTGATAATAAAATTCAATGATTTGCAAGCGTTGCTCGTTAGTAAGTCTATTCATGATGAAATGTCAAAGCATACTGAGCATCTTTCTCTTTGACACCATGTCTGAAATCCCACGTGATCTGTCAAATACTAATGCATGAAAATCCTAACCTCAAAAAAATCACTCTTTATATACTCAATTAGAGGAATGTACACACCGAATTTCGTGTTTCTAACTGTTGTCGTTTTATATGTACCATTTTTATCCCTTTTCGGTCCATTTTTGGTCCATTTCACCCCCTACGAATAAAAATCACTTTATGGTGCTCGTTTTTGTTATAAGGAGAATGAATTCGCATACCCAATATGAGAACAAGCAGGCATATTGAAAAAATATGCTTAAATAATCCAAAATATTAAGGGTTATTATGGGTATTTTTAGTCCTAGTGAAGGAAAAAGTTACAATCCCAATCTATATATGACTATAAGACGCATTTATGGAAAATTTGGACGTTTTGGACATGATTAGATAGTAGAGATGTATAGTTGGAGCAAAAAGACGATTTTTCGACTTTTGGAAATATATGAATAGGCGATTTTTCGACTCGTCGACTTTAGCAAATATATGAAAAGTCGACTTTTCGATTTTTCGACTTTTGAAAATGAAACCTAAGACCCTATAAAGTATATATATATATATATATATATATATATATATATATATATATATATATATATATATATATATACTTTATATGGTCTTAGGTCGATATTTCAAGGTGTTACAAACGGAACGACAAAGTTAGTATACCCACATCCTGGAGGTGGAGGGTATAATAAGCAAAGTTGTTCTCAGTTTAAGTAAATATTTACTTGATTTGAGTAAAAATTTACTTAGTTTTAGGAAAATTTTACTTAGATTTAGAAAAAATTTACTTGGTTGGAGTAAACATTTAGTTTGTTTTAGGAAAATTTTACTTAAAGTTAGTAAACATTTACATGGTTTTAGGAAAAAATTACTTACATTTAGGAAAATTTCAGCAAAATGTTACTTAGATTTAGTAAAAATGTACTTTGTTTCAGGAAAAACTTACTGGAATTTTCCTCAGTTTGAGTAAATATTTAGTTTGTTTGAGGAAAATTGAACTAGAATCAATTTTAAAGCATGTACTACTTTCAATAAAAAGTTTGAACTTGATAAGAGGAAATGTTGCTTTAGCGCTATACGAAGTTAAATTTTACTAAATATTAGCTCATTATAGGGTTACATATTTTCTGAGTGTAAATTAAATTTTAACGATCTTCTATGAATGATACTCTGTTCAAATCTGTTAACCAAATCTATTTTACAGTCTCAAATTTTGTAAAATCAGATTTTATTAGCATATCCGAACATGATTTAATCGATTTTCTGTTCGCCAAGTACAAATAATTGAAGTACATTGAAGTCTCCCAAGAAATATCGTCTATACGAAATGAGCCAACTGAGCCAATACGAATCTGGTTTCACTAACCATTGCAGTTTTTATGAGAAAAGTTTTTCTTCTATAGGTGAAACATTTTCAGATTATTCAAAAGATGCAGACTATTTGAAATTTGATTTTTACCTAAAAAGTTTCTGCATAACATAGAAATTATACGTATTACATTATATTGAAGGAAAATATTGTTCAAAATTATACTTCTGGCCGGAATTGAATATATTCTGAATAACTGAGGAATGGTTACTAATATAGAAATATTATTTTTAATTAACTGTTATTTATGTATTTAAAATTTAATGATGAAAATTTGAAAAATTCGCAAGATGGTCAAGAAAAAATATAATAAAATTCGGTGATTTTTACTTTATAATTTTGTATGGACTTTAATCTTTTAGAAAATCCAAAATCTACGGCTTCACGATGAAATTTCATATCGTCAAGCCACAATCAATCACTCTGGCAGCAGCCACTCACAAAATAAACCAAGAGTTGCCGTCGCTTCTTTCTTCTTTCCGTGTGAACTATCCTATGGCTTAAGGCCTTTTTAGACGTACAAAGTGTTTGTGCCAAACGCCGCTGTGCACATGCTAAACCAAGAGTGGCCGTCGCCAATTTCTTCTTACCGTGTGAACTATCCTTTTGGCTTAAGGTCGCTTTGCACATGCGAAACCAAGAGTGGCCTTCGTCACTGTCTTCTTTCAGTGTGAACTATCCTTTATGTCCTAAGGCCTTTTTAGACATAGGAACTTTGCTCAAAACGCCACTTTGCTCAAAGTTTTGCATTTGTGGGGCAAATCCCGGATTTTGCCCAAATTTTGGGTTCCTACGCTTACAAAAAAAGTTTTTTTTAAGAAATTTTCTCCCACCGCTCTTAATGTATGACCGACCCCAATATTTTTTCAACCCCCGCATTTTCTTCTATCTTGAATCCTTAAGGTAGTTATCATACGATTTTTTTTATTTTTTATAATTTTTTATGAAAGAAAGGCACAAAACTGTCCGTAGTCGCACCCATAGGGGTTAAATGTAAGACTGACCTGCATTAATTTTTCTTCTGCCCAACATTTTTTCCGAACACACTTACCCATTATCCTCACTCCTTAATGGGTCCCATACAAAAACTATTTTTTATAAAATTTGCTCCCCTGCATCTAGGGGAGTCAAATGTATGACCAAGTCCCAATATTTGTTTAGTCCCAATATTTTCTCAGAACATACCTACTCTCTATCTTCAACCATTAAGGTTACCCCCATACATTTTTATTTTTTATAATTTTTTATGAAAGATAAGCCCAAAACTACCCCTGAATCCCCCCTAACTGGGTTAAATGTAATACCAACCTCCATTAATTTTCCCTCCCTAACCCATTATCATCACTCCTTAATGGGGCTGCCATACAAATATTAAATTTTTAAAGAATTTGATCCCACCGCTCTTACTGGGACAAGGTAGTGAAGTCAAATGTATGACCGACCCCTAATATTTTTTCCATCCCTGCATTTTCTCTGAACATGCCTACTCTCTATAAATACCCTTAAGTATTCCCATACATTTTTATATCCTCCACCTCCAGGATAGGGGGTATACTAACTTTGTCATTCCGTTTGTAACACCTTGAAATATCGACTTGAGACCCTATAAAGTATATATATTCTTGATCGTCATAAAATTCTAAGACGATCTAGCCATGTCCGTCCGTCCGTCTGTTGAAAGCACGCTAGCATCTAAACGAAAGGAGCTAGAACGTTCAAATTTTCCATAAATGCGTCTTATAGTCGTAGATCGGATGGGATTGAAACGGGACAAAATCGGCCCAAAGGGACAAATTTTTCCCTCACAAGGACTAAAAATACCCATAATAATCCCTAATATTTTTTGGCGTATTTAAGCATGTTTTTTGAATATGTCTGTTTATATTTGCTTGATATTTGGTATGCACATTCCCCTTATAGCAAAAACGTGCACCATAAAGTGATTCTTATTTGTAGGGGGTGAAATGGGGCAAAAAAGGGATAAAAAGTGGTACATATTAAACGACAACAGCTAGAAACACGAAATTCGGTGTGTACATTCCTCTAATTGAGTAGATACATAAATATAAAAGTATTTTTTCCAAATTCGTACTTTTAAGGGGTGAAATGGGAATAGAGGGATAAAAATGGTACCAACCAAACGGCTGTACCTAGAATAATGAAATTCGGTGTATACATTCATCTGATTGCATAGACATGTAAAATACACGGATTTTTCAAAATTCGTACTGTTTGGGGTTAAAATGAAAAAGGGATAAAAATAGTACCAAACAAATGACCGCAGCTAGAGTCATGAAATTCGGAGTATACATTCCTTTGACTACGTAAACTTGGAAAATAAAAGTTTTTTTCCAAATTCGTACTTTCAAGGGATACAATGGGTACGGAGGGATAAAAATGGTACCAACAAAACGACTGTACCTAGAATAATAAAATTCGGTGTATACATTCCTCTGATTGCATAGACATGTAAAATACACGGATTTTTCAAAATTCGTACTTTTTGGGGTTAAAATGGAAAAAAGGGGATACAAATAGTACCAATCAAATGGCCGCAGCTAGAGTCATGAAATTCGGAGCATACATTCCTCTGACTGCGTAGACACGGAAAATAGACGAATTTTTCGAAATTCGTACTTTTTGGGGTTAAAATGGAAAAAAGGGGATACAAATAGTACCAACCAAATGACCGCAGCTAGAGTCATGCAATTCGGAGTATACTTTCCTCTGACTGCGTAGACACGGAAAATAAACGGATTTTTCGAAATTCGTACTTTCAAGGGATACAATGGTACAGAGGGATACAAATATTACCAACTAAACAACTACAGCTAGAATGATGAACTTCTAATTGTCAAGGGGGTAAAAATGGTACCAACCAAATGGGCGCAGCTGGAATCATGGAATTCGGTGTATACATTCCTCTGACTGTATAGACACGCAAAATAACAAGTTTTTTTTTTAAATTTGTAATTTTTCTTTTACGACAAAAATTTGTTGAATCATGAAGTTAGGTTATTTTGCACTATGTACGTCTGATAATGGATTTGTACTTTTGGAATTAAAATATAATGAAAATACAACCAACTGTAACACACACTATCTACCAATATTTATGGCATTTAAGCTTATTGAAAATATAAATATAAGAATATTTATTTTTGGATTTGAAATAACTAATGGTTTGAAATAATTAAAATATTATATTTATTTATAAAATTATTTTTTCAATATTTGTTTTGGTTTGGCTATATTAAAAAATTTATATTTTCCTGCAATATAACTGCACTTCTACGAAAACCGACAACCTCTGTGGTATGCAATCCATGGTGGAGGGTTTATAAAGTTCGACCCGGCCGAACTTAATGCCGTTTTTACTTGTTTTTATTTTTTATAATATTTTTAAGAAAGAAAGGCCAAAACTGTCCCGGAGCCGCCCCTAGCTGGGTTAAATGTAATACCTCCATTAATTTTCCCTCCCTAATATTTTTTCCGAACACACTTATCCATTACCCCCCACTCCTTAATGGGGCTCCCATACAAAAACTATTTATTGACAAAATTTGCTCTAACTGCCCCATCTAGAGGAGTCAAATGTATGAACGACCCCCAATATTTTTTTAGTCCCAATATTTTTTCAAAACATATCTACCCTCTATTTTCAACCCTTAAGGTGATTTTTTATTTTTTTATGAAAGAAAGGCCCAAAAGTGCCCCCTAGTCTCCCCTAGACATTTATTATTTATTTCTTTTATTTATTTCTTATTTCAAATTACACTTTTAACCTTTATTCCAATAGCGAAATATCGCCATCTCCGCCATAAAAAATACACAACCCAGCGTACTGCCAACGAAAAGAACTATCCATGCCAGCCTATAGTAGTACAAATTCAACGGATCCACTGGATATTCATCCTGTAGGACACGATAATATTTCGTCTGAATCGCTGCCATAAAAGCCTCCTCTTGCCATTGTTCCCACAGGCCCGATTGTTGGACGAGCAAGATGAAATAATCCAACGAATGGGCAAATTCCGATTGCACCTGTATGGGAAATGTACTGAATATATTGCCAAAACATATATCGGACAACTGATACAGCGGCTGTATTAGGTTCCTTTGAATTTTGCCCACAAAAATCCAATCATTCAATGTAATCACATAGGCATTGTTGCGTGTCAAGTTTCTGATACGCTTCGAAACCTCCAATTGAGTGCGTTCCACAAGTACTGGCTCCAGCGGCGTCAGATCCACATAAGGGCTATTGCGCAGTTCTTCTAGGGTGTGGCTGGGTACCAGCACCTTAATGCCGACCGCCAGAATATCGCTTACCGTCTTGAGGAACGGCTGATAGATCGGTCTCATATTGTACACGGTCAGGTAGCTGCAATAGTAACTGTTCAGTATAAATTCCATGACCATGAGGAGCAAATAGAATATTTGTAGTCTTAGGGCGGCATTCACCAACTTCAGATTCGTATTGGGGCAATAGAGCATAACAGCCAAACTATGCAAAAGATTGTGGGAAAACTTCGTGGTAGGATGCTTAAGTGCAGTCATCAAGAGGGCGACATAAGGTACAGCTAAGCACAATATGGTCCATATGTATGAACCAAAGGGCCACACGATATACCAGTAACGCGGTAATTCATCCTCGGATGGTACCATAATGCAGACCTTGGACCATTCCAAAGGATAGCTGAATGTTATGTTGGCAAATTGATTCTTGTACGTTCCACCATGCATCGATATATTGTACAGTCCTCTTTGGATGTCCTTCTGAATCCGGGATACCTTATAGTTGTCCACCGGTATAATTTGCAGGTCAAAGTGATTAAATTCTGCGAAATGTTTGATGAGTTGGGCATAGGCGCCCACTAGTCGGGTGCCATTGTCCACGCTGAAGGCTTGTGGTACCTCCTGGTAGAATGGTGTGCGCAAAACGTTCATTTGCTGAGTATATTCGCGATAGTCTGAAAGAGGCCAGGCCCTTATGAACTAACGTTTCGTCTCATTCTGTGGTGACTTTTATAGTGACACAACTACAAGGTATGTATGGACGCAAGAGGAAAAACAAAAAAATCCTTCCTAATGTCTATTTACTTTTGTTTAAATAAATATTGTTATACTTTGTGTATCTAACGATATGTTCGACAGATAATATTTAGTTAATGCAACAGAGTAACGTATGTAAGTAAGCTAGTAAAAATGTTGCAGTCAGTTCAACTTCTACACTATCGACTTGGTTTAGATATAAAGTCTGTGGATTAGCGAATGTGGTCATTCTGAAATTCTGAATACATTGTCATGGAATGATGTGTAAGAAAGGTAGTAGAAAAGACATCTATATAACCTTATTAAGCCTCTTAATTGTAAGCTAGTAAGCCCAATCGAACAGGGCTATAGTAGCTAAATAACGGCGCACAGTGGTTCAGAATGAAAATCCATCGAACAAAATTCCATAACTTTTGTTCTAGTAGACATTTTTGAGTTCTGTAAAGGACCTGTAAGGACCTAAGAGATATTAACATTAAAAATTGGGAAATAGGATATATTGTACAAATCGGCCCATATTTGACTACTTTTCGTATTTTTCGATTTTAAAGAAAATTAAAATTTTTCTTTTTTTCTTTTTATGTTTCTAAACATAATTTTATGTATTTGTTCATAATGCGAAGAAAAAATTTATTATACACTCCACGAGAGTATTATGTCTTTGTGCACCCAAAAGGAAAGGAGATAGACCCATTGTTAATTATACCGATCGACTTAGAATCACTTTTTGAATCGATTTAGCAATGTCCGTCTGTCTGTCCGTCTATTCTTGTAATCACGATTCAGGTCGCCAGAACCAAACGAAACGCTATTAAATTTGAAGAAAATCGGTTCAGATTTATATATAGCCCCCATACGAAATTCACTCCCGATTTGACTTTTTTCCGCTCTAGAAACCACAAATTTTATCAGATCTTCTTCAAATCTTGCAAAATATCTTATATTTCAAGTTGAAACACCCATGGTGAAAATAGGTCAGATCGGTTCAGATTTATATATATCTCCCACACAAATTTCACTCCCGATTTGATCTTTTCCACTCTATAAACCACATATTTTAATAGATCTTCTTCAAATCTAGCAAAATATCTTATATTTCAACTAGAAACACTCGTAGTGACAATGAGTCAAATCAGTTCAGATTTATATATAGTCCCCATATCCCGATTTGACTCTTCTCACGCTAGATACCACATATTTTAACAGATTTTCTTTAAATTTGGCCAAATATCTTATATTTCAAGTTGAAACACCCATGGAGAAAATAGGTCAGATCGGTTCAGATTTATATATAGTTCCCACACAAATGTCGCTCCCGATTTGACTTTTGCCGCTCAAGAAATCACATATTGTACCCGATTTACTTCAAATTTGGCACATCATCTTATAATCTAACTGGAAACACCTATGCAGAAATTGGGTAAGATCGGTTCAGATTTAGATATAACCCTAATACAAATATCGCTCCCGATTTGAGTTTTGCCGCTCTAGAAATCACATATTGTACCCGATTTTCTTCAACTTTACTTTAAATTTCGCACAACACCTTATAACCTAACTAGAAACACGTATGCAGAAATTGGGTAAGATCGGTTCAGATTTAGATATAGCCCCCATACAAATATCGATCCCGATTTGACATTTTCCGCTCAAGAAACCAAATATTGTACCCGATTTTATTAAATTAGACACAACATTAGATCGGTTCCGATTTAGATATAGCGCTAATGCAAATGTCGCTCCCGATTTGACTTTTGACGCTCTAGAAACCACATATTGTACCCGATTTTCTTTAAATTTGACAACATCTTATAATCCAACAAAAACACCTTAGGTGAAAGTGGGTAAGATCGATTCAGATTTAGATATAGCTCCAATACAAACCTTGATCCCAAATGTTTAACCGATTTTGGCTAAAACTATATATATAATATTTCACCTATTTCGTTCCAGGTGTCAGTATAACCCCATACAAATGTCCATTCCCATTCCTTTAACATTTTTTGTCAAACACATACATTTACAGGATACAAAAATCCTTCCCGTTTTCTCTTTTTTACCGAATTCGGCCCGCCCGACTTTAGACTTTCCTTACTTGTTTTTTTTTTGTATTACAGATTTTTCTGATTTTGAAAATTAAAAAAACGTAATTTCTTTTTTTATTTTATCAAACTGTTTCTCACGCATTTTAAGAGATTTTGCACTTTTTATTGGAAATTGTGGTTTCCTTTATTTTCTGTCTATGCAGTCAGAGGAATACATACACCAAATTCCATGATTCTAGCAGCGGTCATTTGGTTGGTACCATTTTTATCCCCTTTTTCCCATTTTACTTCCTTAAGAGTACAGCTTTCTAAAATCTCTTTATTTTACGTGTCTACGCAATTAGGGCAATGTACACACTGAATTCCATCATTCTAGCTGTAGCCGTTTAGTTGATACTATTGAAAGTATTATTTTTCGTGTCTACGCAATCAGAATTTCATGACTCCGAATTTCATGACTCTAGCTGCGGTCATTTGGTTGGTACTATTTCTATACCATTTTTCCATTTTAACCCAAGAAAGTACGAGTTTTGAAAAATACTTTTATTTTACGTGTCTACGCAGTCAGAGGAGTGCCTGAACCGAATTTCATTTTCTAGATGCAGCCGTTTGGTTGGTACCATTTTTATCCCTCTATTCCCATATTAACCCTTAAAAGTACGAATTTGGAAAAAATAATTTTATAGAATGTATCCACTCAATTAGAGGAATATACACATCGTATTTCATGTTTAATTATTTTTTCCCTTTGCGCCGATTTCGCCCAGTTTCAACCCCAACCGATCAACAACTATAAGACGTGTTCTGCGAAAATTTGGACGTCCTAGCTTCTTTCGTTTAGATGCTAGCGGGCTTTCAGCAGACGGACGGACATTTCTAGATCGTCTTAGAATTTTATGACGATCAAGAATATATAAACTTTATAGGATCTCAGGTCGATATTTCAACATGGAGGTGGAGGGTATACAAATTCAGTTGTTCTACGATCGCAAGTTTGATGTGTATATAGTCTTGTTAAGGCCCAAAGAGTACTGTTGCATGGTGCTAGGCTTCATTCTTGTAATTTTCAACAAGTAATTTCAAACAAGAAATATGCAAGAACAGAGCTTTTAGTTGTCTATACATAACCTACCTATAATTCTTGTGGACACCACTTAGTAATCTAAATGAACTCGTCGGTATCTTGACTTGAATCGTCACTTACTTATCATTCATGTGGACACCACTACCCACTGTTCATTGTTATAACTAGAAATATTCACTGACTAACGATGCATCGAAATTAAAACAAATCACTGCATACTTTAGGGATCATTATACAAATCGACTGTCATTAAAAGCTCTTTTTACTTCTTTCTGCAACTTGTTACTTGTTGGTCATTGAGTTATTTGTTTAAAAAAAAATAAAAATCATCGTATTCATGGCTTTCGTCGTTAAACCCAAACATAAAAAAGAAACCACGGAAAAACAATCACAAAACCCGAAATTGTGCGTACAATTGTGAAACTTTAACAAACGTGGACGGACAAAAAAGCAAATAAACAGCTACTCATACATATGGAATTATGCGTATTACATACTTACATCTGCATGTACGTACATATGTATGTCATACATGTCAAACATTTTAATATCAACGCAGAGGCGGACTCTGAGCAAGTCTTACTTTGCACAACTTTCCTTTATCCACCATGGAAACCAACACTGAAAGAATTTTCCTTTATAATATTTATGAAGCGATTTCATAAAAGGTTTTTCATAAATTTTGCGAATTTTTTCTTAATATGTATGAAAAATTCATAAAGAACATGAAATGTTTCATACCATTTTTTCATAAACATTTTATATTTCATAAAACAAAATTGTTAAATTAGTGAAACTTAGATTCATAAGATCAAAGAAAGATTTCATAGTATTAATGAAACAATTCTTAAATATTAATGAAATATATCATAACCAATAAAATATTTGTGTTATGAAATGTCTTCATAAATATAACAAGTAAGAAGGCGTTAAGTTCGGCCGGGCCGAATCTTATATACCCTCCACCACGGAGTGCATTCCACAGTATTACCAGCAGATTAAAGGATGTCAATTTTACATAGAAGTACAGTACCATATTACGAAAATTGTGATATTTTTATGCACATTACTATATTTGATTACTATTTCAAACTATAATGTATACTTATGCGCACTGTTTAAAATCGACTACTATAAATAAATACAATGCTGTAATTGTGAAAGTGAACATGCCTAAATATTAGGTGATTGTCAGTCGCCATTAGGGAGAAGCATTTTCAGATACAGACAAACTGGCTGTATTATTTTGATAAGAAAAGTACAAATTTTGAAGATATCCCCATTCTCCGCCCAAATGTACAAATGTCGAAAAAAAAAACATTTTGTTTCGAGTCTTCATAGTCAGTACACCGAATATATACACCGAATTTCATGATTTCAACTTCAGCGGTTTGGTAGGTCCCATTTTTATCCCTCTTTTTTAATTATATCCGAAGTACGAATATATCCGAGTACGAATTTCGAAAAATCGCTCTATTTTATGTGTCTATGCTATTAGAGGGATGTACACACCGAATTTCAAGATTCTAGCTGTTGTCGTATCATTGGTACCATATTTTATCCCTTTTTGTCCCATTTCGCCCCCTAAAACTTTTATTTTCTTTGTGTTGCTTCCAAGCTACAAGAGGAATGTCCGCAACAAATTTTAACTGTATGAAAATCAGAAATTTAATTAATAAGCCAAGGCTACCAATATTTGTGTACTATGTATATATATAATGGAAATAATACTTCAATTCATAAAGTAAACATAAGGGAGCAATCATAAATACCCTAAATATTGGTGGATAGAGAGTGTATTTTCAGCTACAGTCGTTTGGTTTGTTGCATTTCCATCCTATTTTAATTTCAAAAGTATAAATTTTGAAAATACCTTATCTCTCACGTACGCAGTATAGGACAACTGCATGAATCTACCATTTTTTGTCGTAAAAGCAACAAAATAAAGTACGAATTTGAAAAAAAAAAAAAATTTTACGTGGCTATGCAGTCAAAGGAATGTATACACCGAATTCCATGATTCTATCAGCGGCCATTTTGTTGGTACCATTTTTATCCCCTTTTTCCATTTTTGCCCCCTCAAGAGTACGACTATCTAAAATCTCTTTATTTTACGTACCTACACAAATAGAGGGATGTACACACTGAATTTCATCATTCTAGCTGTATTAGTTTAGTTGGTACTATTTTTATCCCCTGTAGCCATTGTATCCCTTGAAAGTACGAATTTGGAAAAAAACGTTTTATTTTTCGTGTCTACGCAGTCAGAGGAATGTCTACTCCGAATTTCATGATTCTAGCTGCTGTCATTTGGTAGGTACTATTTTTATACCCTTTTTCCAGTTGAATCCCAAATGTACGAATTTTGGAAAGTTCTTTTATTTTACGTGTCTACGCAATCAGAGGAATGTATATATCAAATTTCATTATTCTAGGTGCAGCCGTTAGGTTGGTACTATTTTTATCCCTCTATCCCCATTTAACCCCTTAAAAGTACGAATTTAGAAAAAATACTTATATATTATTTATCTACTCTATTACAGGAATGTACATGCCAAATTTCGTGTTTCTATCTGTTGTCGTTTGATAGGTACCATTTTTATCCCTTTTTGTCCCGTTTCGCCCCCTACAAATAAAAATCACTCTATGGTGCCCTTTTATGATACAAAGGGAATGCGCATTGCAAATAGCAAGTAAATACAAGCTAATATGTTCAAAAAACATACTGAAATACTCTAAATATTAGGGGTATTTTCAGTCCTTGTGAGGGAAAAATTTTTCCCTCTGGGCCGATTTCGTCCACTTTCAATCCCAACCGATCTACAATCATAAGACACATTTAGGAAAAGTTTGAACCTCCTAGCTCATTTCGTTCGGCCGCTATCGTGCTTTCAACAGACAGACGGACAGACGGACATGGCTATATCGTCTTAGAATTTTACCACGACCCAGAATATATATACTTTATGGGGTCTCCGATGAATATTTCAAGGAATGACAAAGTGAATATACCCCCATCCTGGAGGTGGAGGGTATAATAAAGGATTTCATAGTTTTTACGAAATGTTTCATAACTTACAACCATATTTTTAGTGTGTTGACTTTATTCGTTGAATGCTAGAAATTCTCACTTGTCCTCTGTTAACTCTGACATAAGTAAAGAGTGATTTTTTTGAGGTTAGGATTTTCATGCATTAGTATTTGACAGATCACGTGGGATTTCAGACATGGTGTCAAAGAGAAAGATGCTCAGTATGCTTTGACATTTCATCATGAATAGACTTACTAACGAGCAACGCTTGCAAATCATTGAATTTTATTACCAAAATCAGTGTTCGGTTCGAAATGTTCGGTTCGACAAATTTTGTTCAGCGATGAGGCTCATTTCTGGTTGAATGGCTACGTAAATAAACAAAATTGCCGCATTTGGAGTGAAGAGCAACCAGAAGCCGTTCAAGAACTGCCCATGCATCCCGAAAAATGCACTGTTTGGTGTGGTTTGTACGCTGGTGGAATCATTGGACCGTATTTTTTCAAAGATGCTGTTGGACGCAACGTTACGGTGAATGGCGATCGCTATCGTTCGATGCTAACAAACTTTTTGTTGCCAAAAATGGAAGAACTGAACTTGGTTGACATGTGGTTTCAACAAGATGGCGCTACATGCCACACAGCTCGCGATTCTATGGCCATTTTGAGGGAAAACTTCGGAGAACAATTCATCTCAAGAAATGGACCGGTAAGTTGGCCACCAAGATCATGCGATTTGACGCCTTTAGACTATTTTTTGTGGGGCTACGTCAAGTCTAAAGTCTACAGAAATAAGCCAGCAACTATTCCAGCTTTGGAAGACAACATTTCCGAAGAAATTCGGGCTATTCCGGCCGAAATGCTCGAAAAAGTTGCCCAAAATTGGACTTTCCGAATGGACCACCTAAGACGCAGCCGCGGTCAACATTTAAATGAAATTATCTTCAAAAAGTAAATGTCATGGACCAATCTAACGTTTCAAATAAAGAACCGATGAGATTTTGCAAATTTTATGCGTTTTTTTTTTTAAAAAAGTTATCAAGCTCTTAAAAAATCACCCTGTATTAAGCCTGGTTTAGGTCAAAGACATACTCATTGCAAAGACTCTCGCCATGATGGTGTGTGTGTGTTGATTGGTTAGTCAACAAGTCAGGTTTTGTTGATTTTTATATATCGGAAACTTCAGTATATATTATTAATATTTATGAAACTTTTTCGTAAAATTAATGAAGTTTCTTCATAAAATCTTTGTATGAAGAACTGCATTTTATAGTTTCTAAGAAATGTTTCATAAATTCTATGACACTTCATATATTTATTTGGGCTCTATGAAACATGTTTCATTCATTTTATGAAGTGTTTATTTGGCGACTTTTTAATGAAAATTTTCACTGAGGTTAAGACAAAATCATAAATAGTATGAAGATAATTCTTTCAGTGAACCTCGTCCATGATCGATGAAAATAAAACATAGACGTCTAAAAATGGAAATAAAATAATAAGAATAATGAAAAACGTTTCTTAGAACGATACAATACAATTACAATTCTATGCCATTAGTATTTGAATATAATTTGAGTCATGTGGTCAAATATTCTATGCTAGCTTACCATGTCATTAAATTCCTACAGAAAAAATACTTCAAACTGAATCACCCAATAGATGTAGGGCTTACCAATATTTTTTGCAGATCAAGACGCATAGATAAATCATCTCGAAGTTTTTTTCGTGTCTTGTCCCAATCTCCAGGTTCGTTAAATACTAAAGGCCTTCTTAAACCTGCATTCCGCCCCTGGGTGCTTACATACGAGTAAGTACGTATGACCAATCTTTAATCTACTGAACCATGAGCATGGATAGATAGGTTCAGTAGTAAAAAAACTCGTACAGTTCGCAGTGTTGACTATAAAAACTTCCGACATCGACCGTGGTTTTCTGTTTTCTTTTCCATTTGCAACCAGTCTTCCCGTCCGCCCTGCGTTTGCCACCAATTGGACGATAACTATGAAATTCGAAATTCGCATTTAATTTATGAACATATCAATTGATGGTTTAATTGTTGTTATTGTATATTTTAGCATATTTTAATTTAATCTCATTTGGATTCCAATTGTAATTGTGTTACAGTTTAATGATTACTCAGTAGATCAGAAAGGGGGAGAGATAGAGAGGAGAGTAAGTTTTTAAGTTCGAATATTATATATTGATTATGGAATGGCGAAGATCTTACGGCGCAAATAATGGCCATTCGGTTTTAATTCGAAACACATCTACTTTAGCAAAAGAGATCCAAATAAAAAACATTTTTTTATGTGGTAGAGGGCAGATTTTAGAAGAAACAAATAAAACAAAAAATTGGCGGCGACCCATATTTTCCGAGTTACGGGGCCCCGAAATTTCAGAGATATATTCTTCGATATCTTCCAGGATTTTCGTGTTTCTGTCTGCGTGTTTACACATAAACTACTTTTAGGAGGTACAGTACATCCTCATGTGTAAACACCCCTACAGAAAACATTTAATTGACTCGCAATGGGTTATCGGATCGAAAAAACATATATATAAAAAGGTATTGCGATAAGCTTTCTAATGATACCCATATTGATCCGATCCGATGAAAAACATGGATGATATCGAGGAATATATCTACGAACTTTCAGGGCCTATAACTCGGGAAATATGGGCCGCCGCCAATTTTTTTTATTTTGATAAGAATAAAGAATTGTACGTATGATTTTTGGAAACATTGGAGCTCTTGTGGTAAACTAGACATAAGCCAGTTATCGGAACATGAAACCTCTTAAAAAATCATCATCTTATACTTTATGATTGGACGGAGGATGGCGTACCAGCCTTTTCAGACTGCGAAATCAATCGATTTCAGACCATGGTCACAAAATCAGATCCCATAAAAATTTGACATTTGAAAATCGAACTTAAGTCATTTAAAGCTGACTTCGATTGATTTTGCATGTAGTCTGAAAAGGCTACAAGACTTTACCCAACGGCGTGCTGCGGCGGGGGTAAGCAACGACTCTACAGAAATAGCCGCTGCATTAATTGATGACTATAACAATGTGCTGTGCCATAACATTTGGTACATTTGACTCCCCTAGAGTGGTGGGAGCAAATTTTATACAAAATTTGCTTTTGTATATGAGCCCCCTTAAGCATTATAGGGATTCTATCAACTTTTCCTTAAGGAGTGTTGATAAGGGGTAGTTATGTTTGAGGAAAATGTTGAGGAGGGAAAATTAATGGTGGTCATTCTTACACTTCTCCTCTCTAGGGTCTACTGCGGGGCAGTTTTGGGCCTTTCTTTCATAAAAAAGATTGAAAATAGGCATACATTTGGGGGCCACCTAAAGGGTTGCAGTTGGAGGGTAGGTGCGTTCTGAGAAAATATTCGGAGTAGACGAAATAATTATTTAAAGAACGAATAATATAGTCTATTTGAAGAAAATCTATGAATAAATGTAGTAGTAATGAGTTGGCATAAATCTAGTTTAAGTGCGATTCTCAGAATTGTTTCAAATTTTCACCGTAGATATAACTCTTTGATTTGAACACAAAAAAAAATTGGCTGTACGGTCCACTTTCCGAGATCGGGGCCTTGAAAATTCGGATATATATAGCCAGCGTTAAAAAAGTTGAATTTTGAACCCGCTTTTTTGGTAAAATCGACATTATCTGGAAATAGGTCCTATATTGAGGTACACCATCGTATAAATAGATTTATAGTCAAGACTTCCAGCTTTCTTTTAAGGTAGTTTGCAGCTGTTTAACCCTTTTGGAACCGAAGATATTCAACTTCAAAGTTGTCTTATAATTTAGTTATCGATTTCTTAATCAATTACGAGCCAAGCATATTCTGGCTGTTTTACAAACTTTCCTGTGCTTTTTATAATTTTATTATTTTATAATTTTTTACAAAATATAAATTTTTAAAAAATTAAAAATTTTTAAAAAATCGCGCGAAGAAATTGTTAGTCCGCGTAGCCGGTTTTGGACATACCCCAGAGGAGAACATCTTAAACCACGGCCGAAGGGCTGCGACGCAGAAAACTTTAGTCTGCGCAGCCGGGTTTGGACATACCCCAGAGGAGAAAATCTTAAACCCCGGCCGAAGTCCGGCTGCACATGAAAACTTTAGTCTTTTTTTGACCATCGCCATTAAACTAGATTTTTCCTGATTTTATATTTATTTTTTGCTGCAGCAGCGATGATACTCCAATTTCATGGCCTTCAGAATACTGAATTGTGTTTTTGGGCTAATAATTTCAAATTTATTGTAAAATATCTCGTCAGTTATCGAAAAATGTTACTTTACTTTTTCTGCCTATTTTTAAGTTTTCTATAAAAGTCAGATTTTTACGGAATTTTTTGTTTCGATAACTCGAAGGTTATCAAATATTTTTACCTGATCTGTTTGTTTTGTTTAAAATTGAGTTAAAATTGATAAAAATATATAAAAATAGATTTTTTTAAATTAACAATTTCTATAACTAAGATAGTTTTTGAAAATTATTATTATTACTTTTCAGTTTTTTTATATATATTTTTTTTATTTATCCAAAATTTAACCTCCGCTAACTTGATAACTATGCGAGTTATCGATAATATGTATACAATTTTGTTTTTGAGGTCCTATTTCCTAAAATATATTCAGATCTTGGAATATCATAGTCTTGCCCTTTATCGCTAATGCCTAAAACTCTGTTGGACAAGTTAGTCTCCGTATATATGTATTTCAATTCTTATTCTTGCTAGCTTCGAATAAAAGTTGATTAATCTACCAGTTGGAGTTGATTTCCTTGTTTGCAAACTTCAAATATGGTAGTTTGTTGTCCTGTTCAGCTTCCATAGTAAATTGTATTGGTCTATTGTATCCATTAAGCTCTCTACATCGGTTTTTTTTTATAATTGCGAATATATCATCAACACACTTAGTTAAAATCGTGGGTTTCGAAGTCATTCATTCAATTGTAGTGTGAAGTAGGGCTCCATTACTATACCGGCGATGATATAATTCAAAACGACAAAATCTCCATAAATATATCTTTTGGTATCCATGTAATTTTCAACTATTGCTTATTTTCTCCCGATCGTATGTATTGCTAGGTTCACTGGTATACAATCAAAAAAAGTGATTGTTGATGAGTTAAAATGAACTAAAATTTAGAAAAATTGAACTTCGTATAGCGCTAAAGAAATATTTCCTCATATCAAGTTCAAACTTTTCCTTGAAAGTATCACATGATTTGAACTTCATTGTATTTCAATTTTCCTTAAACCAAGTAAATATTTACTCAAACTGAGGAGAAGTCCAGTAAGTTTTTACTCAAACCAAGTACATTTTTACTAAATTTAAGTAAATTTTTGCTGAAATTTTCCTAAAAAGAATTAAATTTTTACTTAAACTGAAGAAAATTATACTTGATACAAGGAGAAAAGCGAACTTAAAATAAGTTCAATTTAACTACAAATAATACAAATAAATGATTCAAATAATGATTCATACTCTGAGGGACAAAAATGCAACATGAAATATTTCTCAAAAGTTTCATGATACCTCTGCCATAAAGAGTTGAGATATTACACCACGATTGCTGCGATGGCAAGATTGGCGCCTTCGCAGTGGTTGTTTAGAATAATACTTGAAGTATTTAAGAAATAAGTCTCTGCAAACGAGCGAGAATTGCTTCTAAGATTAATATTCAAGAATTTTCTAAATAATTTCAAGTGAATTTCATTAATACTTAAATATATGAAGTACTCAGCATAAATTTCAGTATACCCATTAACTTAATTTTAAGAACAAGCACTCTTTTTAGTTAAAATTTCCTAAATGGATTTTTTCCACAAATTCTTAATATTTTTATACACTCCACGAGAGTATTATGTCTTTGTGCATTTGTTTGTAACACCCAAAAGGAAACGAGATAGACCCATTGTTAATTATACCGATCGTCTTAGAATCACTTTCTGAGTCGATTTAGCAATGTCCGTCTGTCTGTCTGTCCGTCCGTTCGTCCGTCCATCTATTCTTGTAATCACGATACAGGTCGCAATTGTAGACAGAACCAAATGAAACTTTGCACAACGATGTTTTTCGGGATAAGGACGAACGCTATTTAATTTGAAGAAAATCGGTTCAGATTTAGATATAGCCCCCATACGAATTTCACTCCCGATTTGACTCTTTTCACTCTAGATACCACATATTTCAACAGATTTTCTTTAAAATTGGCAAAACATCTTATATTGTAACTAGAAACACCTGTGGCAAAAATGTGTTAGATCGGTTCAGATTTATATATAGCTCCCATACAAATTTCTCTCCCGATTTGACTTTTTCCGCTCTAGAGACCACATAATGTATCAGATTGTCTTCAGATTTGGTAAAACATCTTATATTTCCACTAGAAACACCCATGGTGAATATCGGTCAGATCGGTTCAGATTTATATATAGCTCCCATACAAATTTCGCTCCCGATTTGACTTGAGTCCACTCTAGAAACCACATATTGTTTCAGATTGTCTTCAAATTTGGCAAAACATCTTATATTTAAACTAAGAACATATATGGTGAAAATAGGTCAAATCGGTTCAGATTTAGATATAGCCCCCATACAAATGTCGTTCCCGATTTGACATTTTCCTCTGTAGAAACCACATATTGTACTCGATTTTCTTTAAATTTGGCACAGCATCTTATAATCTTACTAGAAACACCTATGCAGAAATTGGGTAAGATCGGTTCAGATTTAGATATAGCCCCCATATAAATGTCGCTCCCGATTTGGCTTTTTCCGCTTTAAATGCCACATATTCTAATCGATTTTCTTTAAATTTCGCACAACATCTTATAATCTAACTAGAAACACCTGTGGCTAAAGCGGGCTAGATCGGTTCAGATTTAGATATAGGCCCCATACAAATGTCGCTCCCGATTTGAATTTTGCGCACTAAAAACCATATATTGTACCCGATTTTCTTTAAATTTGGGACAACATCTTATAATCCAACTAGAAACACTATGCCGAAATTGGGTAAGATCGGTTCAGATTTAGATATAGCCCCCATACAAATGTCGCTCCCGATTTGACTTTTGCCGCTGTAAAAGCCACATATTGTGCTCGATTTTCTTTAAATTTCGCACAACATCTTATAATCTAACTAAACAAAACTATGGTGAAAGTGGGTAAGATCGGTTCAAATTTAAATATAGCCCAAATTCAAATGTTGCTCCCATAAGTTTAACCGACGATGGCCAAACTATACATTTTATATTTCACCTATTTCGTTCCAGGTTTCAATATATCCTCATACAAATGTCCTTTCCGATATAAAATTTTTTGTCAGACACATACATTTACAGGATACAAAAAACCTTCCCGTTTTCACTTTTTCACCGAATTGAATTGTATTCGGATTGAAAGTGGAGTGTATCATAGAGTCGGCACCGCCCGACTTTAGCCTTTCCTTACTGGTTATTACTTAAAACTTTGGAAATTTTCTTCCACGCAAGTATGAATTTACTCAATGGTAAGAATTTGTTATTATATCCACAGAAATGTTTTTAAGTAAATTTACTAACTTATTTCTAGTAAATGAACTATTTACTATGGCTTTGAAAGAAGGAAACTTTACTCATACTTAATTAATTTTCCTACTTTTAAGGAAATTTGTACTAAACTGGAGTAAAATTGTTAAACTAAATTGGAGTATGGATTTACTCAAATTTAGGAATGCTATTTTTCTGTGTGTACTTGGGAATAGTGATACTACGTTAAAAGGCGTCAACATGTCGTCTACCTGGATGATTGTATTGTTAATTCTAGTTTTGAATGCACTTGTCTCTTCAACATTGTATTTTATTGAATCACTCATTAGGTTCTTGAACACGCCTAATATGTATTTGGAAAGCCCATATATATTAATGGGGATTTTTGGAAGATCATGTATTCTCGGAGCTGTGGCTGTTCGATTTGTTAATTTATTTATTTTCTATTCGATTTATTAGATTTAGGTTGTATAATTTGTCTACCAATCTGTTGTTTTTTTAACTAGACGTCGGATCACTCTTTAGTCATCGTTATGAGAAGATGTCTCCCATTTTGGAACGGATGGCTATAATTGAATGCCGACTTAAAACAAACGATTTCATGATAACCAATTTTATGTTACCAAATTTTGCATAGCGATATGCACATTTTATGCAAATAAAATTAAATTGAAATAAATGAAAAAGTTGAACCCTTTGCACTATTCAAAATTAACTTTAAAGTTTTCAAAAATCTGTTCTGCGACAACTCCATGTTAAATTCATTGGTAATAATACAGATTTGAATTTTTCACTTCTTCGGGTTCTACCGTTTAATCATGATTATTGGACGTATGCCACAAGGTAGGGAGGTATATTTATAACCTTCTCACATATCCATCGCAGAGAAAGCATAAAACTCTTTCCATCCTTCGCATATGTTAGCCGACGGCTGCACGAAAGGAGTTCGTTCAATGCAAAGTTTTCAAAACTTTCATGAAAGATAGATACATTATTATGTATACAACGCATCTATCTTCCAACTCACTTCCTTGTATGTGCATTTCCAAGTGCGTATGTACTAACACAATCATTACTTGGCTTCACCTCAATTTGTGGTTCAGCCAAAAATAGCACTAATCTTTCACGTCTTAATATTGCTGCTGACAGAGAAATAAGATATCGTTGGCGTGTTTTTTTTTTGAAATTACCGGAAAGTTCCAGCACTACACTCCTTTGTGAGGAGAGAAACCTCCGCAGACTGTGACGATTCAAGCGAAAATGACATGAATTTGCATTGACAGAGTAGTCAGTCCAGCATGTCGTTTGTATCATACAGACACAGACACAGCCAGAGACAGTCTCGACTCCATTATAATTGAACTGATGACTGGACGTGCATGGTAAGTATGTATGTATATACATATGTACCTACATGCATGTTGTCATGGTTGTCATTTTTTTCGGATCCTTTAAAACTTCGGGAATTTAATCAACAGTGTCGATGTAAACTAAAGGTTTAAACAGCTGACGCACGTTTCGTGTTCTGTTTCACTGTCAAACATCTTCAGTTTGATCTATAATTTAATGAATCGTCTTACAAACTAACAACGTCTGCAAATTATTGAATTTTATTATCCAAATGTGTGCTCTGTTAAGAAAGTTCATCGCGCGTTTCCATTTTATGGTCAGTTTAATCGACCCACTGAAGCGGCTATTCGGGCTATTGTGACTAAATTTCGCACCAAATTTACATTGTTGGACATTAAACCACCAACACGCTTACGTAGAGTGCGAACTGAAGAAAATATCGCAGCTGCATCGGCCAGTGTTAATGATGACCATCAATTATCGATTCGTCGCCGTTCGCAGCAATTGGGCCTCTGTTACTCAAAAACGTGGAAATGCCAAAATTGGACTAAGCGAATAGACCATTTGAGGCGCAGTCAAGGGCAACATTTGCATGAAATAATCTTCAAACATTAAATTATATGGACAGTACTATCGATTCAAATAATGATTTCATGCATTTTTCTGAATTTTATGTTTTTTTTTTTTTTTGAAAAACTTTCCTATATCTTTTAAAAAATCACCCTTTAAAATAAAAAGTGATGTTGCATTTATGAACAATACCAATTGATAAGAATTATTGTGAAGTTCTTCGAAAAGAAAAGTAAGACGAATTTAAAACCATTCACTCTTCTAATCAATTTTACACGAGAAGGTCATTGAAGGTAAGTACTTACATTGAATACAAATTTACTTAGTTTGAGTAAAATTTCATAACATCTTCCTCGGATTGAGAACAAATTTAGTTGTTTTGAAGAAAATTGTTCCTCAGTTTGAGCAAATTTTACTTGCCTTGAGGAAAAATTTAACTAGTATTAATTTCCATCATCATGATATTCTTTGAAGATATGGCAACCCTAGCCAGTGTATATGCATTTATTTTTACACTTCAATTTCTGCGTTGTTTGTATCACCAAACCTACCAAAGCGAAGCATCATTTGATTTAATTTTATCTCTTTCGACCCGGCTACTCAATTTCTCTCTGCACTCCTTGCAAACTTTCAAAATTAAAAAAAGTGTAATAATTTTGTTTTATGACACACACGTAATGTATGTATGTACAACCACTATTTTATAATGCTCGTAAAACATTCTCTCTTTAAAATTATTATGCTCTCTGTCTGGCTGCACTTCTTCTCTTTTGCCGGCCGGTTTTGCTTTTATAGTTGCAATTTTAATTGTTTGTTGTTCTTCTTCATCAAATGCACACATGTTCATACATATGCACATACTGTGTACATATTCAGATAGATATATACTTACATATATGGATACCTCAACAGAAGCCTTCACATTCAGATTTGTTTGTTTGCTCTTTTTTACGTTTACATACATCCATACATATACATTAGGGCACATCGTATGTATGTAGATACATTTAAAGTATTTGCTTACTTCAACCCACATCAGAGATCATAGTAGCACAAAGAAGTTAAGGTACTATGATCTCTCTGTACTTAACAAAACCAGTGTTCTTTAGAACTTTGGTTTTGTCAACTGTCCACAACAGTGTTGGTATTTGAGATTTGTGCCGAGAAATGTGCCAAATTAGCTTCAATAGTGCCAAATTAATGTTCGGCCAGTTAAATAAGTAAAAACTAGTTCTTTTTATTTAAGTTTTTTTATACCCTCCACCTCCAGGATGGGGGTATATTCACTTTGTCATTCCACCTTGAAATATTCATCGGAGACCCCATAAAGTATATATATTCTGGGTCGTGGTAAAATTCTAAGACGATATTGCCATGTCTGTCTGTGTGTCTGTTGAAAGCACGATTGCTGCCGAACGAAATGAGCTAGGAGGTTCAAATTTTGCCTAAATGTGTCTTATGGTTGTAGATCGGTTGGGATTGAAAGTCGGCGAAATCGGCCCAGAGAGAAAAATTTTTCCCTCACAAGGACTGAAAATACCCCTAATATTTAGAGTATTTCAGCATGTTTTTTGAACATATTAGCTTGTATTTACTTGATATTTGCAATGCGCATTCCCTTTATAGCATAAAAGGGCACCACAGAGTGATTTTTATTTGTAGGTGGCGAAATGGGACAAAAAGGGATAAAAGTGGTACCTATCAAACGACAACAGATAGAAACACGAAATTTGGCATGTACATTAGGGCGTACCTCAAAAAAAAGTTCGCTGTACACCTTCGAATATGAAGTATTATTGAAAGGTTGTTTAAAAAAAATTTTTTTTATATTTTTATGCCGAACGTAGGGGTCGCGCTTTTACATTTTTCTATATAACTTCTGCATTTATAAACGGATTTTAAAGTGTGATACATCGATGTTTTTGTCTCGACGTGGCCGATTTTTTTGTCTTTAAAGTCATTGAGCTCAAGCACCCCCTTCTGGTACTTACCCATCATATCTCAGTTGCTACTACCCTAATGTACCACTCTAATATCAGAAAATTAAAGCTCGCATAAAATCATGAATCATGCTTGTGCTCAATGACTTCAAAGACAAAAAAATCGGCCTCGTCGAGACAAAAACATCGATGTATCACACTTTAAAATCCGTTTATAAATGCAGAAGTTATATAGAAAAATTTAAAAGCGCGACCCCTACGTTCGGCATAAAAAAATAAAAAAAAATTTTTGAAACTACCTTTCAATAATACTTCATATTCGAAGGTGTACGGCGAACTTTATTTTTTTTGCTTGTAACCTGGTACGCTCTAATGTACATTCCTCTAATAGAGTAGATACATAATATAAGAGTATTTTTTACAAATTCGTACTTTAAGGGGTTAAATGGGGATAAAGGGATAAAAATAGTACCAACTTATCGGCTGCTCCTAGAATAATAAAATTCGATGTATACATTCCTCTGATTGCGTAGACACGTAAAATAAAAGAACTTTCCAAAATTCGTACTTTTTGGGGTTCAAATGGAAAAAGGGGATAAAAATAGTACCTACCAAATGACCGCAGCTAGAGTCATGAAATTCGGAGTATACATTCCTCTGACTGCGTAGACACGAAAAATAAAACGTTCTTTCCAAATTCGTACTATCAAGGGATACAATGGCTACTATCAAGGGATACAACTAGAATGATGAAATTCGGTGTGTACGTCCCTCTAATTGTGTAGATACGTAAAATAAAGAGATTTTAGATAGTCGTACTCTTGAGGGGGCAAAATTGGATAAAGGGGATAAAAATGGTACCAACAAAATGGCCGCTGATATAATCATACATTCCTCTGACTGCATAGCCACGTAAAATATTTTTTTTCCAAATTTGTACTTTATTTTGTTGCTTTTACGACAAAAAATGGTAGAATCATGAATTTGTCTTATACTGCGTACGTGAGAGATAAGCTATTTTCAAAATTTATACTTTTGAACTTAAAATAGGATGGAAATACAACAGACCAAACGACTGTAGCTGAAAATATACTCTCTATCCACCAATATTTAGGGTATTTATGATTGCTCCCTTATATTTACTTTATGAATTGAAGTATTATTTCTATTATATATATACATAGTATACAAATATTGGTAGCCTTGGCTTATTAATTAAATTTCTGATTTTCATATAGTTAAAATTTGTTGCGGACATTTCTCTTGTAGCGTGGAAGCACCACAAAGAAAATAAAAGATTTAGCGGCCGAAATGGGACAAAAAGGGATAACATATGGTACCAATGATACGACAACAGCTAGAGCCATGAAATTCGGTGTGTACATCCCTCTAATTGCATAGACACGTAAAATAGAGGAATTTTTCGAAATTCTTACTTTTAAGGGATATAATTGAAAAAGAGGGATAAAAATCATGAAATTCGGTGTATACATTCTGACTATGAAGACTCGAAAAAAGGTTTTTTTTTCGAAATTTGTACATTTGGGCGGAGGATGGGGCGAATGGGGATATCTTTAAAATTTATACTTTTCTTTTCACTTTGTCTGTATCTGGAAATGCTTCTTTCTAATGGCGACTGACAATCGCCTAATATTTTCGGCATGTTCACTTTCACAATTACAGCATTGTATTTATTTATAGTAGTAGATTTTATAAGTATAAATTATAGTTTGAAATAGTAAACAAATATAGTAATGTGCATAAAAATATCACAATTTTCGTAATATGGTTCTGTACTTCTATTTCGACATCCTTTAATCTGCTGGTAATACTGTGGAATGCACTCCGTGGTGGAGGGTATATAAGATTCGGCCCGGCCGAACTTAACGCCTTCTTACTTGTTTTTGGTTGATATAAGAATGATCAATGTTGCTTTTAGAATGCAAACATTTTGTTACCAATATAGGAACAATGCTATATTTATAACGTACGTTGCAAAATCAACAATAAAACGTTTTGAATTTAATCACGGGCCAAATTAAATCTTCAATGGAACGTTGTTAATTTAATATTTCGCCATGATGAATGTTCACATACTTACCCTCTACTATTCCGTTAAATTTTAAATGATACAGATTTTCAAATGTTTTCATTTATTTACTTATTTCGGTCTAACATAACCACTATTTATGGAATATAAATGTAATGTTATGATATTGAAAGTTTTAATATTAATAATATAAATAAATTTCAGTCCTTTCTCCTATTTCATAGGATTGGAAATGTTCTTCAAACGACTTTATATTAACTAAATAATAAATAAAAAAAATATTTTCACATTTTTTTTAAATTACATTGATTTTATATAACTGGGTATATTTATAGATAAATAAAATTTGGTTTGTAAAATGTACCTTTAAAGTAAACATCGTTTAAAATGTGTACTTATGTTACTTAAATGGCCTCAGGAAAATATATATTTTTAGTTTTATTTTTTTTTTCAATTTATTGATTTAATAAGCTCTAAACGCTGAAATATTTTGTGAGTAGACATAAAACAAACCAAGCTTTCTTTTTAGATGCAGAACCCCGCAACCTTTTCTCGCTGTGCATACAAATAAAACATAATTTGCAATCAAATGCCACATAAACAGGCAGACAGGAAGACAAGAGTCACAATTTTTGCAACTCTCCCATAGTTACATTGGTGGCGTATGAGTATTATTTATTGCGGATAATATTACTCATTCGCATAGTTATGCGACTGGAATTTAAAATCTAGTTAAAATGATGAGAAGTATTTGGACATACCCTAGAGGAGAAAATCTCTAACCCCAGCCGAAGGCCGGCTACTCAGAAAAACTTCATGTTTCTGTCTGCATGTTTACATATAAACAACTTTTAGGATGTACAATACATCCTCATGTGTAAACACGCCTGCAGAAAACAAAATTTTTACAATTATTGCAGACTTTCCCCAAAAACATTATTTTGAAGTTGAATAACTCCGATTCCAGGTGGGTTACGATTCCGTAACCCGCATTGAAAGAAAGCTTCAAGTGTAGGCTATAAACTGATATAAATCATCTCTTACCTCAATATCGATCACATTTCCAGATAATGTCGATTTTACAAAAAAAGCGGGTTCAAAATTCACTTTTTTAACGCTGGCTCCCGAAGGGGTAAATGATTTTAGTAAATTCAATAAGCTTTACAACGATATATAGCGACCCGATCGGATCAGGAATGACGACTACAGCTCAAATTATATATCCGAACTTTCAAGGCCCCGATCTCGGAAAGTCGACCATAGCGCCATTTTTTGTTTTCTTTTTTTTTGGTAATTTTTAACGCTCTACAAGGCTGTATTTTTTTTTGGACCATCGCCATTAAACTAAATTTGTTCCCAATTTTGAAATCTACCCTTTTTGAAGTTGGGGCGTTGACAACACTGAATATGACCTGCCTATTCCCGCAATTACAAAAGGCAAACTTTGATAATACCACGAGCATTTTGATACAGACGAAGTGTTGTAATCTACGTTTTAAATCGTTTCACTAAAAATCACTTATCAAGTCAATTGCACAACTCAGAAGAGAGCATGGATTGTCTTTAAAATCGTATAGTCTTTGTTTTGTTGATTTATGCTAAGAAATTGTCTGGTTATTGTTGTTGGATATTTTTGTATGTTGCATAGTCATTTGCTCTTCTAAAGGCTGGTATTGAAATGAAAAGGAATTTCGCTATCCCCAGAAAGAAATGCGTTTTGGGTTTCATTTCTTATGGGGTAGCGAAAATCCCTTTCATTACAATACTAGCCTTAATACGCGAACATGGGATAACTTTATTAGAGTTGCCATAAACTCCGGATTCTCATGGTTTTTGCAACCTTTTCTATTTCACCCAGTTTTCCGAAAAAATACACATTTGTATTTTTGTTATTGTCTATGCTTAATAGTAAGTTCCCAGTAAGTCCCCAACATATTATAATTCATGTCGTCATTACCAGTGATTGGTTGTATCTGTTATAAAACATGTGTCAAATATTTACACACCTTTGTATATTTATGTCTACAGCGATATGACCGTGTGTTTACCTTTCGAACTTGTCCTAATTTAAAAAGTTTAACAATCTGTATTACTCTTTTTCCATCACTTAGTAAAGCGGGAAACATATCTGTAAGAGTTGATTTTATTGAATTTTGTTGGCTGATGAAGAGAATGTGGCAGAGAGAGAGAGAGATGTAGCATAAGAGAGTATGAGAAATGGGGGTTGAGAAAACTATGTGGGTCTTTCTTGAGATTGCTTGGATAACTTGTTGATCTAGTTTTGTGAGACTGCATACTTTGGGCCGGTCGGTCGGTAGCAGTAAACAAACTAAACACATGTTAGGGCTGGCTATCTTACGGCTATAGCCAGTTTGTGTGAGGTACTTGGGGGTCATGAGTTTTTAGTTGCCACTTTGAAAAAACATAAAAAATTGATCTAAACGTCAAAGTGGCTCCAAGGGTCTACAAATCAGAAAAAAATTGGACGAAAATTTAATAAATAAAAAATACACGGGAAAACATGAGTTTTAGAGGTGTTTTCAGGAGCGTTTATCTCACAAACGGATTGATCCAGCGATGAAATCTTTCGCAGATCACCATTATAAAGGGTGTTTTTTATTGGGGTATAGAACTTTAAGTTGGCTTCACTTTTTTAACTGGCGGCCATTTTGTCAGCTGTCAAGTGATTATTATTTAGTTTGGTTTGCCATTTCATCATGAACAGGTTGACAAAAGAACAACGCTTGCAAATCGGGCAAATTTATTTCGAAAGTAAAGGTTCAGTTCGCGAAGTTCACCGCAAGCTCCGTCCATTTTATGGTCGACATAATCGTCAATCAGAGCAATTAATTCGGTTAACCATGGATCGTTTTCGCACTACGTTTACTCTATGTGATAATACGCATCCGCAGAGACGTCGAACAGTGCGCACCGAAGAAACAATTGCCGCTGTAGAGCAAAGTGTTGAAGAGGACCCGAATGAATCGATTCGCCACCGTGCACAGCAATTGGAGCTGCATAGCAATTGGAGAAAGTGGTTGAAAATTGGACCTGTAGAATTGGCTATATTCGAGCCAGCCGCGGTGGCCACATGCCCGAAATCATATTTAAACATTAATGGCATAAAATTATCCTTCCAATAAAGCCAAATTGATGGACATTAAAACGATTTTCTTGTGTTTTATTTCAATTCGAAGTTCTATACTTCAATAAAAAACACCCTATACTATCCAATCCTCATTTCTGGGGGGAGAACGCATCAATTTATTGTCGTGACCCATCCTATTATACATTTGCCTCTTTTAGTAGATTTACAAATGTCTGATCCCCCCGAAAACAGTAGAATTATTTTTTGGCGTTTTTTGCCTTCTAGAAAATTATTGTATTCACTTATAAAGCACTAAATGGAAATACTGATCTTGTTGTGTTCGAAAAGAGTAGAGAGTTCAAGTAAAAATAACGTGATTTATGGTGATAGAGAGGGAGAGAGCGAATGTGCGAGAGCTCTAGTGATAATATTGCTGTGGTGTGACTGTGTGTGTTGTTGCCATTATTATTTCGTTTCTTTATTTATTCTATTTCTACACAAAAGCGCGCTCTTGCCCGTCATGTTTCCTCCGATCCAAGATGTTCTTCGTTAGTTGCTGCCAAACAACAAGTCATCCCTTCTGCCAACCATGCCTTTTTCGCTAAGTTCTCGGTTGTTGTTTTGTTTGTCGACGACAAACGACTTATTCATACATCCATATATTTATATATGAGCGCGCATATGTATGGATGTATGTAAGTTTGTGTGGACGTACATACATCCATCCATAAATATGGATGTGTGTATGTATGTACGTTGTTTGGCACGGCTTTTACTTTGTTGTTAATTAAGAGAGTGAATTTCTGTTCTTTCTTGAAGTTTGTCGTCGTCGTTGCCTTTGGTTGTTGCGCTGGCCGTTTCTGTTGTGTTGTTGTTGTTGTCGTTTGCCACAGTGTGTGCCTACACACACGTTAAGTTCGTTGCGATTTCTCACCGTAGCCAAATCGTCGTTAGTCAGTTGTTCGTCACATGTTCGACTCGTAAGACTAAAACGCCGCTATACGCTTTTACTTCTGTATTTTTTTTTGATTTTGAGAAACACAACACAAGAGAAATAGTATCACCACAAATACAACGCAAAGCAAAGCTAGCAAACAGAAAGAAAAAGAAAACAGCTGTCGTGTGTGTGCTTTTCCGCTCATTTCTACTTCCACATATGAAATCGTTATTCAATTTGTTATAATCCAACCCTCCTCGGTCCTCGGTGCAAGCAAAGTAAAGCAAAAAGAAAAACAAAATCGAGAAAAACCCGCAACGAAGAACGAAAGAAGAAAACATCTTTACTTTTATAACAATAACGGTTATAAAACTTCTGCAAAGAAAGTGTAAAAGAATTTGGCGATTTTTTCGGTAATTTGGAAAAAATACTTCGCTCTCATTGAATTTCTTCTTCAACGAAATAGGCGATTTTTTTACATCACGGAAAGTGTTTAAAAAAAAACTTGTCTGCAAAAGAAAAAAGTCTACTATGTGTGAATAACCAGAAAAAAAAGTTGATAAAAAGATATAAACAAAAACGTCTCGAAAGCGATAAGCGATAAAATACAAAAACTTAATCAAAATAAATTGTGAGATAATTCTACAATACAATAATATCAAGAAAAAAGTGTGCATTTTTACAGCTTGATAATAAAAATCGTTTGGAAAATAATTGCAAAACAAAAAGAACTTCAATTATCGTTAATTATAAAAATAAATTGTCGCTTAACAAAAATTTTTAAGAAAATTTCCAAACTTTGCTCTTATTTAACAATAGTAGTAGCTACAACAAAGTGAATACATTACATACCTACTTATGTACATAATTGTTTAGAAAACCCCCAAAAAAATAATACCTATAAAATTGCTAAGAATTTTAAATCTATTCCATAAAAATAACAAATTTTCAAAGAAAATTTCAAAAATAAGTTCAACTGATATTTATTCAAAGAACACACACACACATTTTGCTACCATAAAGAAATCATCATTTTTTCTGACGTCTAGCAAATCACGAGATTTTATAATTCTTCTTCAAAAAAGGTAATTTTTTGCGCCCCCTCATATCCATAATCTTATAAGAGAACAAAAAAATATTGAACATAAACGAAAGAAAAAAAAACAAAACATTTTTATTTTATTGGTCATCGTCTCGGCATCATAACTGCGAAAAGTCCGGCAGGCAGGCAGGCCAGCAGAGAAGACAACAAAATTGTTGTAAAAATTTGCCGCCGCCAAATGATGATTTTTCTTGTACTTGGGTCGGTCTTGGTGTTCATTTTTGTGTGCCACCTCTACATCACGCTCTTCCTCTTTCCGCTCTTGTCAGTCTATCTTGTTGTAGTGTTTTGTACGCCATTGCCAAATAGTTATTGTCGGCGGCGACGGCGACGGTGCGATGATCAGAGATGATAAAGTTGGTACTTTTTACACAGCAAAAGTAACGCGGTACGCTCGTGACTTATTTTGTTGAGCCAATGCTACGAACGGTTGTGAATATTGATTAGGATCACAACGGAAACTGAGTTTTAATTGTAAAAATAATGAAATTAATGTGAAATGTTTAATATATTAATTAGTTCAATTAATATATCACTTCGTTCAATTAATCTTTAATAGAATAGGAAGTCCCTTTCAGACAAACGCGACACGACAGTCTCTCTTTGTCACAGCGACTTGTGACTGTCTGTCTGAATGGGTCTTTAAGCCAAAAAACTTTTACCGCCGTTTTCATGTAGCTCCGTTAATAGGACTAGGTTAGGACTAACAGAGAGTTATAAAGGGTGTTTTTTATTGGGGTATAGAACTTTAAGTTGGCATCACTTTTTTAACTGGCGGCCATTTTGTCAGCTGTCAAGTGATTAATATTTAGTTTGGTTTGCCATTTCATCATGAACAGGTTGACAAAAGAACAACGCTTGCAAATCGTGCAAATTTATTTCGAAAGTAATGGTTCAGTTCGCGAAGTTCACCGCAAGCTCCGTCCATTTTATTTACGTCACAATCGAATTATTGAAGGAAACATTCGATGAGCGCATAATTTCGCGGAATGGACCTGTCAATTGGCCACCAAGATCGTGTGATTTGACACCATTGGATTATTTTCTGTGGGGATATGTGAAGTCGCTCGTCTACGCCAACAAACCAGAAACGTTAGGGGACTTGGAAGCCAACATTCGTGGCGGTGGTTGAAAATTGGACCTGTAGAATTGGCTATATTCGAGCCAGCCGCGGCGGCCACATGCCCGAAATCATATTTAAACATTAATGGCATAAAATTATCCTTCCAATAAAGCCAAATTGATGGACATTAAAACGATTTTCTTGTGTTTTATTTCAATTCGAAGTTCTATACTTCAATAAAAACACCCTTTATATAGTTTAATGTTTCTACCTTTTTTACAAAGAACTATTCACAATAACACGTAAAACGCCAAAATATAGTAGCGGCCCACTATCGACATGTAATCTGTTTTTACTTGTCTCACTCATACTCATTTTCAATAGAAATACATACGTCTGCACTGTTCGGCTTCGCGCACACCGAGGTTTTTTGTCGGCGCAACGTTTTCCGTTTTGTTGTGAGTGTTATATTCTTATGTATGTGTTGTCCAATCAGCTGTTCAAGAAACTAAAGGCCTTTTTAGACGTACAAACTATTTGTGGCTAAAACGGCTCTGCACAATGTTTTGCATTTGCAACAGCAGAGCATGTAAAACGTATTATTTCAGATTTTGCGCAACACGTTTTTGCCCTAATTTTTTGTGTGTCTAAACCTTCTAGAAAACGAAAAAAACCCGGTAAACATCGGTGACACATGGACTTAAATTTGCGAAATACATGGAAGCGCGTTCGTGTTTTATGGCAATAACAGTTAAGAAACAACAATGCGACAAATTGAGAGAATCACGCAATTCTATTCTACGACCGAACGACTAGCAATTAAAACTCCAACACGCTAAATAGTGCCCGCCTTAGTGTGATCTCCTATCACACAGATAAGCCCAGGTTTACATCCAGACTGGTTGATTATTTACATGTATTTCCTCCTCACCTCGTACACAATCAGAAATTAATGCCAGCGGGAAAATGTGTGCTTTTGGTACGGTAAGAGGGAAAAATAGTACCATTGAGAGAATGCTGTGCTCTCATCCCTGGCGCTGCCGTTGTTGTGTTTTTTCGTTGGTTTTTGTTAGTTTTCAGTTTTCGTTGTGTGCCTCGTGTTTTTCATCTTTGCTTTTCGGTTAAACTTTCTTGGTCGCTAAACGCAGAAATAAAGGCATCACCAAAAAACAAATAAATCTCATGTAAATGGGGTGTTGTGCGCCTGTGTGTGTGTGCGCGCGCCAAACTTATGATAATTTACTACTTCTCATCATTGGCCTCGACTTTCTTTCTTCGTTAACTTTTAGCGTTCGTCGCTTTCCTAAAGTGGGGTTGCGACTTTGTAGGCATGTATGTACATGCTCCTGTCTGTTGTTTCCGTTTACATTGGAAATGCGCATAGTTTGTGTCATTGCCAAATATGGAATTATGACCCTGTAGGATAAATTCCGAGGCGGGAGATGGATTGTGAAATACCGTAAGAAGAATAAAAATGAAAAAAAAAAAATAAATAAAAATAAAAAAACAAGTAAAAACGGCGTTAAGTTCGGCCGGGCCGAACTTTATATACCCTCCACCATGGATTGCATTCCACAGAGGTTGTCGGTTTTCGTAGAAGTGCAGTAATATTACAGGAAAATATAAATTTTTTAATATAACCAAACCAAAACAAATACAAATATTGAAAAAATAATTTTATAAATAAATATAATATTTTAATTATTTCATACCATTATTTATTTCAAATCAAAAAATAAATATTCTTATTTTATATTTTCAAAAAGCTTAAATACCATAAATATCGGTAAATAGTGCAACAGTTGGTTGTATTTCCATTCTATTTTAATTCCAAAAGTAAAAATTTTTAAAATCCATTATCAGACGTACATAGTGCAAAATAACCTAGCTTCGTGATTCAACCAATTTTTGCCGTAAAAGAAAAAATTCGAATTTGGAAAAAAACTTTTTATTTTGCTTGGCTATGCAGTCAGAGGAATGTATGCACCGCATTTCATGACTCTAGCTGCGGTCATTTGGTTGGTACTAATTTTATCCCCTTTTTCTATTTTGACCCCAAAAAGTACGAATTTCGAAAAATCCGTGTATTTTACTTGTCTATGCAATCAGAGGAATGTATACACCGAATTTCATTATTCTAGGTACAGCCGTTTGGTTGGTACCATTTTTATCCCTCTATTCCCATTTTGCCCCTTAAAAGTACGAAATTGGAAAAAATACTTTTATATTATCTATCTACTCAATTAGAGGAATGTACACACCGAATTTCGTGTTTCTAGCTTTGGTCGTTTAATATGTACCATTTTTATCCCTTTTTTGCCCCATTTCACCCCTTACAAATAAGAATCACTTTATGGTGCACGTTTTTCCTATAAGGGGAATTTGCGTACCAAATATCAAGCAAATATAAACAGACATATTCAAAAAACATGCTTAAATACGCTAAAATATTAGGGATTATTATGGGTATTTTTAGTCCTTGTGAGGGAAAAATTTTTCCCTTTGGGCCGATTTCGCCCCATTTCAATCCCAAACGATCTACGACTATAAGACGCATTTATGGAACGTTCTAGCTCCTTTCGTTTAGATGCTAGCGTGCTTTCAACAGACGGACGGACATGGCTAGATCGTCTTAGAATTGTATGACGATCAAGAATATATATACTTTATAGGGTCGATATTTCAAGGTGTTACAAACGGAATGACAAAGTTAGTATACCCCCATGCTGGAGGTGGAGGGTATAAAAATAAATAAAAATGAAAAAAAATAAATAAAAATGGAAAAAAATAAATAAATAAAAATGAAAAATAAATTAAAGTGAAAAAAAATAAAAATTGTTTGATAAAGAAATTCCAAAAATCAATGACATAGTTTTCAGTAGCCTTTTCAGACTGCTTGCGAAATCAAGCGATTTCAAATCCAAGGTCTTTTTACAAATGTCCAATGTGTATGTTGGGATCTGACAATTGTAAATCGAACTTATGTCTCTTCAGCTCGATTTCGCATGCAGTGTGCAAAGGCTGTAAGACGTCAATTGAAATTATATGCATATAATCACTGAATGACGTATTGACTAAAAAATTAAAGCTGCTTATCGAAAAGAAAAATACTTTCCATGAAGTGCTAAAATTAATTTAGATTTATTTATTCAGACTTGCAGTTTAAGGCCCTTCGGCCTATTCAGCAATATTACTGAAGTACTTCTTATTATCATAGCTACTCGTCAACAAATAAACTATACAAATATACATGTTGACAAGGTACAAGTGGTTATAATATAATTTTGCAACAATGATAAAGTAATAAAAATAAATAAATAATTTCTACTCGACCAAAGAAATGTTTAGCTGTTTAAAGTAATACAAATTAAAAACAATGTCAACAAAATTTCAACTAATTGTGTAATTAGAAAATGCTGTGTTTCTGACAAAGGCTGCTACAAACAACTATTTAATTGAGTGTAATTTTTGGAGTTGTTAGTTTTGACTAACCATTTCTAAAATTCAAATAAATGGTAGTTCAAATGATTTCTTATCGTAGAAATTAACAGGAGTAATTTTTCCATACATAATACGTTATATATAAGATATTTTCATCATTAGATTAAAAATTGAATAAATAAACAAATATAGTTTTATTATTACATTAAAAATGCAATAATATCTTTTCACACTGCAAGCGAAATCTAGCTGAAATGACATAAGGTCGATTTTCAAATGTCAATTTTGTATGGAAACTGACATTTGTAAATCGACCTAGCTTCAGCTAGATTTCGCATGCAGTGTGACGAGTAGTGTTGGGCATTATCGTTCACTGAACGGATCGGTCCTTTCCGTTCCGATCCGGCAAAATAACTCGTTCAGTCTTTTCGTTCCATCGTTCCGTCACAACATTGTTTGTTTACTCGTTCAGTTTTTTTAACCAATTCTGCCAAACTAGAAAATTAAAAATATATTTAAGTATGTATGTATAATTTAATTAAATATATATTGCTGGTTGTTTTTAAATTACAACAATTGTAAATCCATGTATGTGTAATGTGAACGGTGTGTCAGCACCAAGAAAAAATCGTTCGGAAAAAACTGTTGCAACAACTATCAGCTGTTCAATGGTAAAACGAACGAAAGCATCACGGAGTCAGTGAATGAACGAGAGTTGGGCACAAGCAAAATAATAATGGAACGAAGTGAACGATGGAACTGAAAGAATGAAAGAGCAGGGACAATTTCCAATCGTTCCACCAAGGGATTCGTTCAATTGAACGAGTTCGTTCCGGAACGACCGGAACAATGAAGGGCAGGTGCATGTGCAACACGGATGTTTAAAAGCTGTTGCATACATATGTTTTCTTGTTGCTCAGTTTTGCTTTTGGAAAAATAAACAGAAACAAACAAATTTAATTTTTGAATTAAATGATTTTAAATTGATGATCTGTAATCAACAGAAAATTAAAAAAAATAATAATTAAATATAAGAATATAATCTTGTCGTTAAAATAACAATACAGAATCTCTTTGAAGCTATTAAAACTTATCGAAATGGGCTCCATCTCCACTCGTGTTGCGATTCATAATTTTTCTATTTCAAGAAGCCAAAGAAAAATAAACTGCTTTGGTCCCAGTTTTTTCCTGCATGACTTATCGCAGTGTTGCATTTTCGATCATTTGATATGTCTAAAGTAGTAAATAAATGCATTTAAGAAGGGCTGCATTTATTTGAAAATTACACACCATCTACTCTTATAGGCCAGTGTACACTAGGCTGGGTCGCGGGCCATACAAATGGAAGAACAATTTCTCATTTATAGTCCAATTCAGTCTGAAAAGGTTCTTCATAATAGAGGAATCCCTGTGAGGTGTTTGCAATTATGTCCTGCACTCAGAAAAAAGTGAACCCTATAATGAGTTAAAATGAAATAAAAATTAGGAAAACTAAACTTCGTGTAGCGCTAAAGCAATATTTACTCATACCAAGTTCAAACTTTTCCCGCTTTGAACTTTATTCTAATTCAATTTTCCTCAAACCAAGTAAATATTACTAAAGTACACTTTTACTAAATCTATGTAAAATTTTGCTGATATTTTCGTAAATATAAGTAAATTTTTACTCAAATCAAGTAAATTCATTTGGAGTATTTATCAAGTCGTAGATCAAAGAGCTCAATTTTATTATACACTCCACGAGAGTATTATGTCTTGTCTGTCTGTCCATCTATTCTTGTAATCACGATTCAGGTCACAATTATAGCCAGAACCAAACGAAACTTTGTACAACACAGTTTTTCGGGATAAGGACGAACGCTATTTAATTTGAAGAAAATCGGTTCAGATTTAGATATAGCCCCCATACGAATTTCACTCCCGATTTGACTTTTTCTGCTGTAGAAACCACATATTTTAACAGATCTTCTTCAAAATTGGCAAAACATCTTATATTTCAACTAGAAACACCCATGGCAAAAATAGTTCAGATCGGTTCAGATTTATATATAGCTCCCACACAAATGTCACTCTCAATTTGAGTTTTTTCCGCTCTAGAAACCACAAATTTTATCAGATCTTCTTCAAATCTTGCAAAATATCTTATATTTCAAGTTGAAACACCCATGGAGAAAATAGGTCAGATCGGTTCAGATTTATATATAGTTCCCACACAAATGTCGCTCCCGATTTGACTTTTGCCGCTCTAGAAATCACATATTGTACCCGATTTACTTTAAATTTGGAACAACATCTTATTATCCAACTAGAAACACCTATGCAGAAAGTGGGTAAGATCGGTTCAGATTTAGATATAGCCTCCATACAAATATCGCTCCCGATTTGACATTTTCCGCTCAAAAAACCACATATTGTACCCGATTTTCTTTAAATTTGACAACATCTTATAAACCAACAAAAACACTTTAGGTGAAAGTGGGTAAGATCGGATCAGATTTAGATATAGCTCCAATACAAACGTTGATCCCAAATGTTTAACCGATTTTGGCTAAAACTATATATATTATATTTCAGCTATTTCGTTCCAGGTTTCAGTATAACCCCATACAAATGTCCTTTCCCATTCCTTTAACATTTTTTGTCAAACACATACATTTACAGGATACAAAAATCCTTCCCGTCTTCTCTTTTTTACCGAATTGAATTGTATTCGGATAGAAAGTGGAGTGTATCATATAGTCGGCCCCGCCCGACTTTAGCCTTTCCTTACTTGTTTTTGTATAAACTAATTTGTGGTTTTATCGATTGTCCTTGTTTGCTTAGTCTTATTTGTTTTAATGTTCCATCTAGATGTCTAAGGCATTATGAATTTTTTTAATATTCCTTTTCATAGAACTAAATGTGATTCTTTTGAGCCTATTCTGAGGTCCATGGAAGAATATAATAACTACTATATATATAATATACTTTAAATATATTTAAGGAAACTCTAGATCTAATTTACTTTTAAGTTTGGCTTGTCTGTAAAGATTGTACTTCATAGACTTATTAATGAATAAATAAATAAATAATAAATAAATAAATTCTATGTGCGTGAAGATAAATTCGGAATTTAACTAGCGGAGACACAAACCACCTCTTTTAACAGTGGGCTGTTAACGGGTTAACAGAACTATGTTAAATATGGACGTACACCTTATAATATATTTTTTACTGCTTTTGACAATATATATAATCGAAATTAACAAATCATGCACAAAAAGCATAACCCTTGATACATATATTACGAATCTACTCAAAATATTTAGAGAATGTACGTATATGGCAGGTATAGAGCTGAAAACTATTTTTAAAGATTTACATCCACTGTGTCCGTATGAACAATTCTGCCTCACATATATTTATATCACAAGAAAGCCCTCGGTGTGTACTTTCCGAATATGCAAAAACATTTTTCAAAAGTTCACCAGAATTCTGAAAATATCCAATTTTCTAAAATATTTTGGATTTTTTTGGGAAGAAGTGCGTCTAGTGGCCATTTCTAGCAATTCTGCCACTATGGTCATATATATCGCAAGAAAGCCCTCGGTGTGTACTTTCCGAATATGCAAACACATTTTTCAAAAGTTCACCAGAATTCTGAAAATATCCAATTTTCTAAAAAATTTTGGATTTTTTTGGGAAGAAGTGCGTCTAGTGGCCATTTCTAGCAATTCTGCCACTATGGTCATATATATCGCAAGAAAGCCCTCGGTGTGTACTTTCCGAATATGCAAACAGATTTTCCAAAAGTTCACCAGAATTCTGAAAATATCGAATTTTCTAAAATTTTTTGGATTTTTTTGGAAGAAGTGCGTCTAGTGGCCATTTCTAGCAATTCTGCCACTATGGTCATATATATCGCAAGAAAGCCCTCGGTGTGTACTTTCCGAATATGCAAAAACATTTTTCAAAAGTTCACCAGAATACTGAAAATATCCAATTTTCTAAAATATTTTGGATTTTTTTGGGAAGAAGTGCGTCTAGTGGCCATTTCTAGCAATTCTGCCACTATGGTCATATATATCGCAAGAAAGCCCTCGGTGTGTACTTTCCGAATATGCAAACAGATTTTCCAAAAGTTCACCAGAATTCTGAAAATATCGAATTTTCTAAAATTTTTTGGATTTTTTTGGAAGAAGTGCGTCTAGTGGCAATTTCTAGCAATTCTGCCACTATGGTCATATATATCGCAAGAAAGCCCTCGGTGTGTACTTTCCGAATATGCAAACAGATTTTCCAAAAGTTCACCAGAATTCTGAAAATATCGAATTTTCTAAAATTTTTTGGATTTTTTTGGAAGAAGTGCGTCTAGTGGCCATTTCTAGCAATTCTGCCACTATGGTCATATATATCGCAAGAAAGCCCTCGGTGTGTACTTTCCGAATATGCAAAAACATTTTTCAAAAGTTCACCAGAATTCTGAAAATATCCAATTTTCTAAAATATTTTGGATTTTTTTGGGAAGAAGTGCGTCTAGTGGCCATTTCTAGCAATTCTGCCACTATGGTCATATATATCGCAAGAAAGCCCTCGGTGTGTACTTTCCGAATATGCAAACACATTTTTCAAAAGTTCACCAGAATTCTGAAAATATCCAATTTTCTAAAAAATTTTGGATTTTTTTGGGAAGAAGTGCGTCTAGTGGCCATTTCTAGCAATTCTGCCACTATGGTCATATATATCGCAAGAAAGCCCTCGATGTGTACTTTCCGAATATGCAAAAACATTTTTCAAAAGTTCACCAGAATTCTGAAAATATCCAATTTTCTAAAATATTTTGGATTTTTTTGGGAAGAAGTGCGTCTAGTGGCCATTTCTAGCAATTCTGCCACTATGGTCATATATATCGCAAGAAAGCCCTCGGTGTGTACTTTCCGAATATGCAAACAGATTTTCCAAAAGTTCACCAGAATTCTGAAAATATCGAATTTTCTAAAAAATTTTGGATTTTTTTGGGAAGAAGTGCGTCTAGTGGCCATTTCTAGCAATTCTGCCACTATGGTCATATATATCGCAAGAAAGCCCTCGATGTGTACTTTCCGAATATGCAAAAACATTTTTCAAAAGTTCACCAGAATTCTGAAAATATCCAATTTTCTAAAAAATTTTGGATTTTTTTGGGAAGAAGTGCGTCTAGTGGCCATTTCTAGCAATTCTGCCACTATGGTCATATATATCGCAAGAAAGCCCTCGGTGTGTACTTTCCGAATATGCAAACACATTTTTCAAAAGTTCACCAGAATTCTGAAAATATCCAATTTTCTAAAAAATTTTGGATTTTTTTGGGAAGAAGTGCGTCTAGTGGCCATTTCTAGCAATTCTGCCACTATGGTCATATATATCGCAAGAAAGCCCTCGATGTGTACTTTCCGAATATGCAAAAACATTTTTCAAAAGTTCACCAGAATTCTGAAAATATCCAATTTTCTAAAATATTTTGGATTTTTTTGGGAAGAAGTGCGTCTAGTGGCCATTTCTAGCAATTCTGCCACTATGGTCATATATATCGCAAGAAAGCCCTCGGTGTGTACTTTCCGAATATGCAAACACATTTTTCAAAAGTTCACCAGAATTCTGAAAATATCCAATTTTCTAAAAAATTTTGGATTTTTTTGGGAAGAAGTGCGTCTAGTGGCCATTTCTAGCAATTCTGCCACTATGGTCATATATATCGCAAGAAAGCCCTCGATGTGTACTTTCCGAATATGCAAAAACATTTTTCAAAAGTTCACCAGAATTCTGAAAATATCCAATTTTCTAAAATATTTTGGATTTTTTTGGGAAGAAGTGCGTCTAGTGGCCATTTCTATGGTCATATATATCGCAAGAAAGCCCTCGGTGTGTACTTTCCGAATATGCAAACACATTTTTCAAAAGTTCACCAGAATTCTGAAAATATCCAATTTTCTAAAAAATTTTGGATTTTTTTTGGAAGAAGTGCGTCTGGTGGCCATTTCTAGCAATTCTGCCACTATGGTCATATAGCACTTCTCCAAAAAAAAAATCCAAAATTTTTTGGAAAATTGGATATTTTCAGAATTCTGGTGAACTTTTGGAAAATGTGTTTGCATATTCGGAAAGTACACACCGAGGGCTTTCTTGCGATATATATGACCATAGTGGCAGAATTGCTAGAAATTGCCACTAGACGCACTTCTTCCAAAAAAATCCAAAAAATTTTAGAAAATTCGATATTTTCAGAATTCTGGTGAACTTTTGGAAAATCTGTTTGCATATTCGGAAAGTACACACCGAGGGCTTTCTTGCGATATATATGACCATAGTGGCAGAATTGCTAGAAATTGCCACTAGACGCACTTCTTCCAAAAAAATCCAAAAAATTTTAGAAAATTCGATATTTTCAGAATTCTGGTGAACTTTTGGAAAATCTGTTTGCATATTCGGAAAGTACACACCGAGGGCTTTCTTGCGATATATATGACCATAGTGGCAGAATTGCTAGAAATTGCCACTAGACGCACTTCTTCCAAAAAAATCCAAAATTTTTTGGAAAATTGGATATTTTCAGAATTCTGGTGAACTTTTGGAAAATGTGTTTGCATATTCGGAAAGTACACACCGAGGGCTTTCTTGCGATATATATGACCATAGTGGCAGAATTGCTAGAAATTGCCACTAGACGCACTTCTTCCAAAAAAATCCAAAAAATTTTAGAAAATTCGATATTTTCAGAATTCTGGTGAACTTTTGGAAAATGTGTTTGCATATTCGGAAAGTACACACCGAGGGCTTTCTTGCGATATATATGACCATAGTGGCAGAATTGCTAGAAATGGCCACTAGACGCACTTCTTCCAAAAAAATCCAAAAAATTTTAGAAAATTCGATATTTTCAGAATTCTGGTGAACTTTTGGAAAATCTGTTTGCATATTCGGAAAGTACACACCGAGGGCTTTCTTGCGATATATATGACCATAGTGGCAGAATTGCTAGAAATTGCCACTAGACGCACTTCTTCCAAAAAAATCCAAAAAATTTTAGAAAATTCGATATTTTCAGAATTCTGGTGAACTTTTGGAAAATCTGTTTGCATATTCGGAAAGTACACACCGAGGGCTTTCTTGCGATATATATGACCATAGTGGCAGAATTGCTAGAAATTGCCACTAGACGCACTTCTTCCAAAAAAATCCAAAAAATTTTAGAAAATTCGATATTTTCAGAATTCTGGTGAACTTTTGGAAAATCTGTTTGCATATTCGGAAAGTACACACCGAGGGCTTTCTTGCGATATATATGACCATAGTGGCAGAATTGCTAGAAATGGCCACTAGACGCACTTCTTCCAAAAAAATCCAAAAAATTTTAGAAAATTCGATATTTTCAGAATTCTGGTGAACTTTTGGAAAATCTGTTTGCATATTCGGAAAGTACACACCGAGGGCTTTCTTGCGATATATATGACCATAGTGGCAGAATTGCTAGAAATTGCCACTAGACGCACTTCTTCCAAAAAAATCCAAAAAATTTTAGAAAATTCGATATTTTCAGAATTCTGGTGAACTTTTGGAAAATCTGTTTGCATATTCGGAAAGTACACACCGAGGGCTTTCTTGCGATATATATGACCATAGTGGCAGAATTGCTAGAAATGGCCACTAGACGCACTTCTTCCAAAAAAATCCAAAAAATTTTAGAAAATTCGATATTTTCAGAATTCTGGTGAACTTTTGGAAAATCTGTTTGCATATTCGGAAAGTACACACCGAGGGCTTTCTTGCGATATATATGACCATAGTGGCAGAATTGCTAGAAATGGCCACTAGACGCACTTCTTCCAAAAAAATCCAAAAAATTTTAGAAAATTCGATATTTTCAGAATTCTGGTGAACTTTTGGAAAATCTGTTTGCATATTCGGAAAGTACACACCGAGGGCTTTCTTGCGATATATATGACCATAGTGGCAGAATTGCTAGAAATGGCCACTAGACGCACTTCTTCCCAAAAAAATCCAAAATTTTTTAGAAAATTGGATATTTTCAGAATTCTGGTGAACTTTTGAAAAATGTGTTTGCATATTCGGAAAGTACACACCGAGGGCTTTCTTGCGATATATATGACCATAGTGGCAGAATTGCTAGAAATGGCCACTAGACGCACTTCTTCCAAAAAAATCCAAAAAATTTTAGAAAATTCGATATTTTCAGAATTCTGGTGAACTTGTGCATATTCGGAATATTCGGAAAGTACACACCGAGGGCTTTCTTGCGATATAAATATATGTGAGGCAGAATTGTTCATACGGACACAGTGGATGTAAATCTTTAAAAATAGTTTTCAGCTCTATACCTGCCATATACGTACATTCTCTAAATATTTTGAGTAGATTCGTAATATATGTATCAAGGGTTATGCTTTTTGTGCATGATTTGTTAATTTCGATTATATATATTGTCAAAAGCAGTAAAAAATATATTATAAGGTGTACGTCCATATTTAACATAGTTCTGTTAACCCGTTAACAGCCCACTGTTAAAAGAGGTGGTTTGTGTCTCCGCTAGTTAAATTCCGAATTTATCTTCACGCACATATAAATTCTTCCACACAAATATGATTTTACTCAATTTTTTAAAAACATTTCTTTGGTTCTTATAAAAAAATTCTTACAATTGAGTAAATTCATACTTGGAAGAATATTTCCAAGGTTTTAAGTAAGAAAAAAAATCAGAAATTTTTTGTATGAAAAATTTAGGGAATTTAAACTAAAAAAGCGTTTTTTCCTAAAATCAAGTTATTATGTTTACTGAAATTTATGCCGAGTTCTTCATACATTTACGTATTAATGAACTTATAAATCATAATTCATCATTTGAAATTGTTTAGAAAACAAACTTGAATATTAATCTAAGAAGCAATTCTCGTTCGTTTACAGATACTTATTTCTTAAATACTTCAAGTATTATTCTAAGCAACCACTGCGAAGGCGCCTATCTTGCCTTCGCAGCAATCATGGAGTAATAGCGCTCAACTCTCAACTCAACAGAGGTATCATGAAACTTTTGAGAAATATTTCATGTTGTCATTTTGGCTTGTCTGTAAGGATTGTACTTCATAGACTTATTAATGAATAATAAATCTATATATATAAAATAAAGTGTCCGAAGCGATGTAATCCCATAACTCGAGATTGGCCAAACCGATTTTGATGATTTGTGCTTTGTTGGAAAGGTATTTTCTCAGCACGGGCTTTAAAAAAATGGAAATTTGGATTTTCATTTTGTGGGCGGAGTGGGCGTGGCAATAGTGTTTTGGGAGCTAGAAGGCTGAAAATTGGTACATATATACTACTGACCACGAAAATGATAAATATGATGCCGAAATTTGGATTTTCGTTTTGTGGGCGGAGTGTGCGTGGCAATAGTGTTTTTGAGCTAGAAGACTGAAAATTGGAACGTATATATTACTGAACACGAGAATGATAAATATGATGCCGAAATTTGGATTTTCATTTTGTGGGCGGAGTGGGCGTGGCAATAGTGTTTTTGGGAGCTAGAAGGCTGAAAATTGGTACATATATACTACTGACCACGAAAATGATAAATATGATGCCGAAATTTGGATTTTCGTTTTGTGGGCGGAGTGTGCGTGGCAATAGTGTTTTTGAGCTAGAAGACTGAAAATTGGAACGTATATATTACTGAACACGAGAATGATAAATATGATGCCGAAATTTGGATTTTCATTTTGTGGGCGGAGTGGGCGTGGCAATAGTGTTTTTGGGAGCTAGAAGGCTGAATATTGGTACATATATTACTGACCACGAGAAACATCAATTTGATGCCAATATTTGGAATTTCGTTTTGTGGGCAAAGTTGGCAAATAAATAAATAAATAATAATAATAAATAATAAATAGTGTTTTTTAGGTAGAATGCTGAAAATTGTAACGTATATATTACTGATCATTACAAAGATGAATTTGATGGCGTATTTTGAATTTTCATTTTGTGGGTGGAGTGGGCGTGGCAAAAGTGTTATTGAGAGCTAGAAGGCTGAAAATTGGAACGTAATTTAACCATTTGTTTTTTTTTTTGCCTGGCGAAGCGGGCGGGGTTCAGCTAGTAAATATATAAAATAAACCTTGGCAATATTCTTCCACACAAATATGAATTTACTCAATTTTTTATTAGATCCAAAGAAATGTTTTTAACTAAATTCACTACCCTATTTCTAGTAAATGAACCAATTACTATGGCTTTGAAAGAAGGAAACTTTACTCAGACTTAGTTAATTTTCCTAATTTTATGGAAATTTTTACTGAATTGGAGTAAAATTGTTGAACTAAATTGTAGTATGCATTTTAATCAGATTTAGGAAATCTTTTTTTTGTGGGTGTAGACTTGCCAGGGAAGGTTGTATCACAGACATTAGAAGCAGTATCACTGCTCACTAGAATATATCCAGTATGAAGACAACTGCACAATAATTAGATGATAGAGCCTAGCTGTCTCTGATACTTCCCCATACTTACCTTATTGAATTCCACACCCTCCCCTAAATCCATATATAAAAAACGCGAATAAAAAACGCAACATTTGCCAAAACTGTCTGCTAGTGCTACAGTAATTAACGCATACATAAATATTTCTTTAACGAATTCCCATTCGCATTCCCTTGAAATGCATTATTACTTTTTTCGTTTCCACACAGATTTGCTCTACTTGCAGCTGCTGCGGCTGCTGATTATCCGAAAAGCTATTCAGGGAATTTGTTAAAAGTTTGCCAGGTTTATAACATTCGATCACAGGCAAAACCACCCCATTTTGAATCCATATCGCATATGCATGCACCGTCTGGCCATCTCTGCATATGGGATGGATAAAAGGTCAGCATGGAACCCCTTTTTTGGGAATTTGTAATACAGAGGGATTTTTACATTTTAAAAAATTGTAAGTAACTATAATTTTCCCAACATCAGCAAGATCTCCGCAGCAGCAGCAACAAGCATGTGCGCAGTTGCAAAGGGTCCATCGTGTATGAGTAGCGTTGCGGAGTGATGGAAAGTGAAAGTCTTAATTTGGTTGTGGATTTAAAATGAGATCAATGTGTAGAGCAGAAGAACGAGTTCGATGCTGGAAGAAGTGCGACTCATTCTTGTTCCTACGTTCAGATTTTGGCGCAAAATTTCGTGTTTCCACACGAAGTCTCTTAGTTATTTCCGGTTACTCATATTGTGTGTGTTGCTTGCCTCTATGTTTTAATTATCACAGATCCACTCTGGCCAATAGAAATTTGCAAATAATTGACTGCTGAAATAATTTATTGCGAAACGAAAATTGTTTCGTGATTTTTTTTTTGAAAGATTTAGTTCAACACAAAACCGGCTAGCCCCCGACTAGATTTATAAATCATTATTAAATTAGAAGGCAAGCCACAACTTTGAGTGAGCCGGTTTAATGTACATAATTTACATAAATGGTGCATCCTATTCCTATGATTGTTTTGTTACAACCTAACCTAAGGCCTGAGTTTAATGGATTTAAAACAATTAACTTATTTCAAGAAAATCATCTCAAAGTAATTTGTGGGATGAGCCAGTTCGCTTTTCTGTTTCCACACATTTAGTTATGCCTGTGAAGATGATGATAGCCGCTGATATTCGTGGAGGAAATAAATTAAACCATAACACCGGTTTTTGTTGTTGTTGTTTCAATCCCATCCCTCCATCCATCCAAAATTTATTGTGGCAACGATATTCGATGACACATGAGTACGACGAAATAGTTGGACAAAGCTTTCCAATTCCAAAAAAAGTGAATGTATGTACGAGGTTGGATCCCGAAAGTAACGGATCTAAAATATCGAAAACAATGACAGACAATAAATAAACTGTGGCAACATTAGGCCAGTTCGATTGGGATTAATATTTGTATGGAATTTACTCGCTGATGAACAAGAAGGTTGCTTGTTGCTCTCTTAGTTATCGATTAAGGTGCTGCCAAATTTGCTCCTACACTCAGAAATATTGCATTCCTAAATCTGATTAAAATCTATACTACAAATTTAAAGAAAATCGAGTTCAATAAAGGGTTTCTAGAGCGGAAAATGTCAAATAGGGAGGGAGATTTGTATGGGGGCTATATCTAAATCTGAACCGATCTTACCGAATTTCTGCACAGGTGTTTCTAGTCGGATTATAAGATGTTGTGCCAAATTTAAAGAAAATCGAGTTCAATAAAGGGTTTCTAGAGCGGACATGTCAAATTGGGAGCGAGATTTGTATGGGGGCTATATATAAATCTGAACCGATCTGACCTAATTTCTGCATATGTGTTTCTAGTTGGATTATAAGATGTTGTGCCAAATTTAAAGAAAATCGAGTTCAATAAAGGGTTTCTAGAGCGCAAAATGTCAAATCGGGAGCGATATTTGTATGGGAGCTATATCTAAATCTGAACCGATCTTACCGAATTTCTGCACAGGTGTTTCTAGTCGGATTATAAGATGTTGTGCCAAATTTAAAGAAAATCGAGTTCAATAAAGGGTTTCTAGAGCGCAAAATGTCAAATCGGGAGCGAGATTTGTATGGGGGCTATATATAAATCTGAACCGATCTGACCTAATTTCTGCATATTTGTTTCTAGTTGGATTATAAGATGTTTTGCCAAATTTAAAGAAAATCGAGTATAATATGTGGTTTCTAGAGCGCAAAATGTCAAATCGGGAGCGACATTTGTATGGGGGCTATATCTAAATCTGAACCGATCTTACCGAATTTCTGCACAGGTGTTTCTAGTCGGATTATAAGATGTTGTGCCAAATTTAAAGAAAATCGAGTTCAATAAAGGGTTTCTAGAGCGCAAAATGTCAAATCGGGAGCGAGATTTGTATGGGAGCTATATCTAAATCTGAACCGATCTTACCGAATTTCTGCACAGGTGTTTCTAGTCGGATTATAAGATGTTGTGCCAAATTTAAAGAAAATCGAGTTCAATAAAGGGTTTCTAGAGCGCAAAATGTCAAATCGGGAGCGAGATTTGTATGGGAGCTATATCTAAATCTGAACCGATCTTACCGAATTTCTGGACAGGTGTTTCTAGTCGGATTATAAGATGTTGTGCCAAATTTAAAGAAAATCGAGTACAATATGTCGTTTCTAGAGCGCAAAATGTCAAATCGGGAGCGACATTTGTATGGGGGCTATATCTAAATCTGAACCGATTTGCCTCAAATTAAATAGCGTTCGTTCTTGATCCACAAAACTTATTTGTGCCAATTTTTGTTAAGATCGCACTATAATTGCGACCTGTAATTTTATTACAACAATAGATGGACAGACGGACATTGCTAAATCGACTCAGAAAGTGATCGGTAACAATGGGCCTATCTCGCTTCCTTTTGGGTGTTACAAACAAATGCACAAAGACATAATACTCTCGTGGAGTGTATAAAAATCAGAAATTTTTTGTATGAAAAATTTAGGAAATTTTAACTAAAAAATGGTGTTTTTCCTAAAATCAAGTTAATATGTTTACAGAAATTTATGCCGAGTTCTTCATACATTTGCCCTTTAATGAACTTATAAAAAAATCACTTGAAGTTGTTTAGAAAATTCTTGAATATTAATCTAAGAAGCAATTCTCGTTCGTTTACAGGTACATATTTCTTAAATACTTCAAGTATTATTCTAAGCAACCACTGCGAAGGCGCCTATCTTGCCTTCGCAGCAAACATGGAGGAATAGCTCAACTCTTTATGGCAGAGCTATCATTGAACTTTTGAGAAATATTTCATGTTGTAATTTTTTGTATTAGTTTTGCATACACCGAAACAAAAGCATTTTTTAATTAAATTGAACTTATTTTAAGTTCAAAAAATTTTCCTCAGTTTAAGTAGAAATTTACTTGTTTTAAGGAAAAAAACTAGTAAAAACGGCGTTAAGTTTGGCCGGGCCAAACTTTATATACTCTCCACCATGGATTGCATGCCACAGAGGTTGTCGGTTTTCGTAGAAGTGCAGTAATATTACAAGAAAATATTTTTTTTTAATATAGCCAAACCAAAACAAATACAAATATTGAAAAAATAATTTTATAAATAATTGTAATATTTTAATTATTTCAAACCATTATTGATTTCAAATCAAAAAATAAATATTCTTATATTTATATTTTCAAAAAGCTTAAATACCATAAATATTGGTAGATAGTGGGTGCTACAGTTGGTTGTATTTCCATTCTATTTTAATTCCAAAAGTACAAAATTTGAAAATCCATTATCAGACGTACATAGTGCAAAATAACCTAACTTCATGATTCAACCAATTTTTGCCGTAAAAGAAAAAGTACGAATTAGGAAAAAAAAACTTTTATTTTGCGTGGAATGTGTACACCGAATTCCATGATTCCAACTGCGCCCATTTGGTTGGTACAAATTTTCCCCCTTGACGTTTATACGCAATTAGAATTTCATCATTCTAGCTGTAGTCGTTTAGTTGGTACTATTTTTATTACTCTGTACCATTGTATCCCTTGAATTTCATGACTCTAGCTGCGGTCATTTGGTTGGTACTATTTGTATCCCCTTTTTTCATTTTAACCCCAAAAAGTGCGAATTTTGAAAAATCCGTGTATTTTACTTGATTATGCAATCAGAGGAATGTATACACCGAATTTCATTATTCTAGGTACAACCGTTTTGTTGGTACCATTTTTATCCCTACGTACCCATGGTATCCCTTGAAAGTACGAATTTGGAAAAAAACTTTTATTTTTCATGTCTACGTAGTCAAAGGAATGTATACTCCGAATTTCATGACTCTAGCTGCGGACATTTGGTTGGTACTATTTTTATACCTTTTTTCATTTTAACCCCAAAAAGTGCGAATTTTGAAAAATCCGTGTATTTTACTTGTCTATGTAATCAGAGGAATGTATACACCGAATTTCACGACTCTATTATTTTTATCCCTTTTTTTCATTTTAACCCCAAAAAGTACGGATTTCGAAAAATACTTTTATTTCACGTGTCTACGCAGTCAGAGGGGCGCATAAACCGAATTTCATTTTCTAGATGCAGCCGTTTGGTTGGTACCATTTTTATCCCTCTATTCCCATTTTACCCCTTAAAAGTACGAATTTGGAAAAAAATACTTTTATATTACGTATCTACTCAATTAGAGGAATGTACACACCGAATTTCGTGTTTCTAGCTGTTGTCGTTTAATATGTGACATTTTTATCCATTTTTTGTCCCATTTCACCCCCTACAAATAAGAATCACTTTATGGTGCACGTTTTTGCTATAAGGGGAATGCGCATACCAAATATCAAGCAAATATAAACAGACATATTCAAAAAACATGCTTAAATACGCTAAAATATTAGGGATTATTATGGGTATTTTTAGTTCTTGTGAGGGAAAATTTTTTCCCTTTGGGCCGATTTCGCTCCGTTTCAATTCCAACCGATCTACGGCATTTATGGAAAATTTGAATGTTCTAGTTCTTTCGTTTAGATGCTAGCGTGCTTTCAACAGACGGACGGACACGGCTAGATCGTCTTAGAATTTTATGACCATCAAGAATATATATACTTTAGTGGGTCTCAGGTCGATATTTCAAGGTGTTACAAACGGAATGACAAAGTTAGTATACCTCCATCCTGGAGGTGGAGGGTATAATTAGCAAAAATGACCTCAGTGTAAGTAAATATTTACTTGATTTGAGTAAAAATTTAGATAGTTTTAGGAATGTTTCAACAAAATTTTACCTAAATTTAGTAAAAATTTACTTGGTGTACAGAATCCTACCAGTTTGGTGGTCCTGTTGGTCTCCCCTAGACGGAGTCTAGAGGAGACAATTTAAAAAACAAAACCAATTGCATTTTCTAATAATTTATTTATTTGGCAGGGACTGTCGTCTGTTTCAGTACAAGGTGAGTTGACAACTAAAGAAAAAAAGATCAATACCAGTCATGTGTTCTTATTTCGAGATGTAGGCGGCGCTGACTGATCATATGATGGATCGTCAACACTTGGTTTTAGGAGAGAAATACTGGAATTATCCTCAGTTTGAGTCAATATTTATTTGATTTGAGGGAAATTAAACTAGAATCAAGTTTAAAGCATGTACATGAGGAAAAGTTTGAACTTGATATGAGGTAATATTGTTTTGGCGCTATACGATGTTCAAATTTCGTAAATTTTAGTTCATTTTAACTCATTATAAGGTTAACTTCTTTCTGAGTGTATGATCTAAAATATTGATCAAAGAATTGGAAAGACGAAATCAAAAATTCACAAAAGCATTCAAGCCAAAAACGACTATTCTTCTGAGTTGCTGGAAATATGCTACAAAGCGAAATAAAATCTTTGAAGAAGTGGACTTCTCTGAAAGCAAATTGATTCGAATTTTTAGAAAAAAAATAACAATTAAATTGGCATTCGCTTCGAATTTTTGCCGCTTCTTTTTTTCCATGCTTTATATAAGGTTACTTTCTATATATGTTTGTGTGCCACAAAATTTGAAATCAATTTTTGAAAGCTTTTTTCTCAACCAATTTTGCTCAAATTTTGCACACTTAATCATTTTCGATGACAATACAAGGAAATGGAAAAATTTGACCAATTGGACAAAGGGGCGTGGTACCTCCCATACAAACCACAAATTAAAAATCTATTATTTCTGCTCCTGATAACGCAGTAATTTTTCCTTCTACAAAAGATAACTAAAAAAGAATTTCTAGGCCCAATAGAATTCTGCTTGCATAAAGCATGGATTTGAAAAAAAATTTTTTTTTTTGATTTACTAGTTCGTGTTGCTTTCACTTTTTCTTGTAATTTATTAAACGGTCACGCCAGAATGATCACCCTATCTAGACTCACTTTTTACTACATACTTACGTCAATCATAAGTTCTGGTATTACTTCGCCTCTCAACCTTGTCACTCTCCTCGCTCTCTTTCCCTCTCTCTAGCTCAGTCTAGCTGGGTATATTAAGGGATTTACCTTAACAATCAGTTGCAGCGAAAAAAATGCAGAGTCACAAATATTTCACTTTTAATTGAGAACTGCATTGACAGTTGTTCTCGTATATTGCATGTACTTTGAATGTACTATCAGGAGATATTGTCAGACTCATCGTATATGGGTATTTCCACAGAAAGGTCTACAAAATTGAAAAACGGGGTTTACACGAATGTTTTATTATTTTACTCGGAAATATATGTATTGTATTTATTAAATAAATTAATAGTAATTATGAAGTTTTTGGCAATAAATGCAAACGTGAAAAAAATGTCGCGTACCGGTTCTCTACTAAGGGCCACTGTTAAAAGAATTTTTCCTTTTTAGTTAAAAACTTGTAAAAACGGCGTTAAGTTCGGTCGGGCCGAACTTTATATACCCTCCACCATGGATTGCATTCCACAGAGGTTGTCGGTTTTCGTAGAAGTGCAGTAATAATACAGGAAAATATAATTTTTTAATATAGCCAAAACCAAAACAAATACAAATATTGAAAAAACTATTTTATAATTAATTATAATATTTTAATTATTTCAAACCAAGTTTCTACGCAATTAGAATTTCATCATTCTTGCTGTAGTCGTTTAGTTGGTACTATTTGTATCCCTCTATACCATTGTATCCCTTGAAAGTACGAATTTCGAAAAATCCGTTTATTTTCCGTGTCTACGCAGTCAGCGGAATGTATACTCCGAATTGCATGACTCTAGCTGTGGTCATTTGGTTGGTACTATTTGTATCCCCTTTTTTCCATTTTAATCCCAAAAAGTACGAATTTCGAAAAATTCGTGTAGTTTACTTGTCTATGCAATCAGAGGAATGTATACACCGAATTTCATTATTCTAGGTACAGCCGTTTGGTTGGTACCATTTTTATCCCTCTATTCCCATTTTACCCCTTAAAAGTACGAATTTGGAAAAAATACTTTTATATTATCTATCTACTCAATTAGAGGAAATTATACTCCGAATTCCATGACTCTATCTGCGGTCATTTGGTTGGTACTATTTTTATCCCCTTTTTCTATTTTGACCCCAAAAAGTACGAATTTCGTAAAATCAGTTTTTTCCGTGTCTACACAGTCAGAGCAATGTATACTCCGAATTTCAAAAATCGTACTTTCAAGGGATACAATGGTACAGAGGGATAAAAATAGTACCAACTAAACGACTACAGACAGAATGACGAAATTCTAACTGCGTAGAAACGTCAAGGGGGTAAAAATGGTACCAACCAAATGGGCGCAGCTGGAATCATGGAATTCGGTGTATACATAGATGCATAGACACGCCAAATAAAAAGTTTTTTTTTCCAAATTCGTAGTTAGGTTATTTTGCACTATGTACGTCTGATAATGGATTTTACAAAATTTGTACTTTTGGAATTAAAATAGAATGGAAATACAACCAACTGTGAAAATTGGAATTTTAGTAAATAATTAAAAAAATATATATATAAATCCATAAAATTTTTTCGTTGATTTTATGCATAAATATGCCTCAATACACACAAAAAATAATTTTTTAAGTTTCGAATCGATCGATATCTCCTTTAGTTATCGATATCTCCCTTAGTTCTTCGCAGTTGTCTATCGCATCATCTATTTCATCAGCCATGTGTAGAGAACACATTGTTTCTTCGGGGTTAATAATCCAATCTCGAAATAATCCAAACATATAAAAAATCAAACAATTTACAGTTATCGAAAATTTTCATTTTGATTTTACGGCCTGTTTTAAGTTTTCAATAAAAGTATTTTCTTCGATTTTTGCAATAACGAAAGTTATCGAAAATTTTAAAAATTTCGTTATTTTTATTTTCATTCATTTTTATTTATTTTTTTTTTAATTTTTATGAACTCAATCATTTTACAAAAATACAATTTTTTTTTTCGTTTTTTTTTTCAAAATCTAACGTCCGATGACTCGATAACTAAGCGAAATATCGATAATATGTCCAGTAAGATAGTTATCGAAAATTTTTATTTTATTTTACACCAAAAAATTCAATATTTTTTCTATAAAAAATCAAATGATTAGCAGTTATCGAAAAATTTTTACTTTAATTTTCCTACCTATTTTAAGAATTTTTTTTCGATATTTTTAGTTTCGATAATTTGAAATTTTGATTTTTTTGTAAAAAATATATAAACGATTTTTAAATGTCGATATTTCGAAGGTGTTAACGAAAAATGTTATTTTATTATTTCTATATTTCTCTATTGAGCTCATTGTACAAAAATGCAATATTTTGTTCGATTTGATCAAATTTTATCATCTGATAACTAAGCGAGAAATCGATAACATGTCCAGTAATAGTAAGATAGTTATTGAAAAATTTTATTTTTACGTTTTTTATATTGAAATCATAATACAAAAATTGAAAAATTGACGTCCGATAACTCGATATCTAAGCGAAATATCGATAAAGTATCCAGCATAACATTTTGAGGCCCTCTATCAAGTCAAAAGTGAGATCGTTGGGTCCCGGATACTGTTTCCATTTATTTTTCTCCGATTTTTATATTGAGTTCATTTTACAAATAAATTTATTTATTTATTTTTTAAACTTTAACATCCGATAACTAGTCGATATATCGATATCATCTCCACCAATTTTTCATCTTGTTTTGAGGTTCTTTCACAGAGCACTCTTGCCAAAATCTTTAGAAAATCTTCTTCAAAATTTGCATCCTGCTGGTTAGATAAAACACATCTAATGTGTTCCCCTTCACCGCCATAAGGTCTAAATCGCGCGTGTATATATGAGTGTGTTTTCCTCAAAAAAAAAAACACAAAAACAGAATAGAACCAACAAATAGAGTAAAACAGATTGGAAACAACTTTTGTTCGTCGTATAATTATGACAACAACAACAGCGACAACAAAAACAACAACATTTTGACATTATTAACTACAATGTGAATTTGTTAATTTTTTATGACATTCCGCCGCTGCACATAAAAATTCATTAATAATTTGTTTTGTTTTGTGTGTTGGTGGTTGGCTGGGGGGTTGTGGTGATGATGCGAACGGCTTTTTGATGAAAAACGTGTTCAACTCGATTAGCAAAAAAAAATTGCCATCTATTCGGCCATGTTTGTTTGCATGATTATATAGCACCTATTTCATTCCGATCGATAGACATATTCGAACAATAGATCAAGTTGCAGCAGAACTCAATTATTTGTTCATAAATCATTTTATGATAAACGAAAATAAATATAATTTTTAGTTGTCGTTGGCTGGATTATAAAGGTCGTTGCGCAACATGTGAAACATAATGAAAAATTAAACGGAACCAGTGAGAGAAGGCAAAGCTAAGGCGGATGCGTGACGACTTTGCTACAGCCCCTACACGGGACTTTTACAACCAGTTTGGAACAATATTAAGTTCAAAATAAACTCTACAAGACAATTTTAGCTAAACTGTCAAAATTGCAAACAGTTTGTTGTAGTGACAGCAAATTTGCTGTTATAGCAGACAAACTGTCGACAGCTGACAATGTTTGCCTTGGATAATTTGCTTTTATTTTCAAGTGTAAACTATGCTCTTGGCCACATATGTCCTTTCTTTTTTGTTGATATACCACTGTGCAAATTGCATTCCTTGGGGCTTACCTGTGTACTCCTATCGTCCCCCACACACCAGCTGTGTTGAAGAGTCGCGCGTACACCGGGGCAATCACGAACGTTAGAAACCGAAATAAAAATAAATCGCAGAACGTTTTTTTCTTTTTCTGCGTTTATCTTATCAATGTTAAGTACCAAAAATAAATTAACCAAAGTTCTTGAAATAAGCCAATTTGAATTGTGACAATCTACGGCCAAAAACCAAAGAAGAAACAAATCACAAACTAAACGTGTAGCTAAAAGAAAGAAAAAACACGAACAAAACCAACTTAAATTATAATTGCAAATGATGGATGATAGGCATGGCACGGCGAACGAAGGCACTTTCTTTTATTATCGATTTCAAAATACTCGTGCATATGGTTGGTTGTTGGTGGGTTCCTCGTATACAAGACGTTGGTATTTTTCCACAAACGAGCAGGAATAGACCCCCTATCCCCCCGTTTTCACAATTGAGTATTGATTAAAACACACATTTGTTATAAATATTTTCGAAGCAAAATCAATGATTCCTAATTTTTATGTTGTTACGAATTTACTTAGCATGTTTTGATTTCACTTCAAATAAAACACTGTTTGATTACTTATTTTCCTATTAATAATAATTCCTTTATTATAGACACAATCCCTTACACGAGAGGCTCTCACACCAACTGATTATAAGATTATATGAGTGTAGGTCGGAATCTGTCATGTGTAAATCGTCCTTTTGTCATTTCAGCTCGATTTCGCAGGCAGTCTGAAAAGGCTATTACAAAGGAAATTTTTTGTGTGGTAATCGGAAGGAGAAGAACCGCACTCAACACACACTTTGTCCAGGAGATCGATTTACATCGTGGGGAGAAGGAACAATTTATGGCATTTACTGTTTGAAAATGATATCATGTAAATGTTGGCCACGGCTACGCCTGAGATAGTCCATTCGGAAGATACAATTCTGGAGAGCCAATTCACTGAAAAATAGCAGAGTCGCCTGGCTTCAATTCTTGAATTTTTTACGCTTAAGAGCCCAAACACAATGCTACACGCTGGCGGCGGAGAAACAAAAAACAAGAGAGAGAGAGCGGCTAACGGCTAGAATTGATACATTTTTCATGAATTTTTGTATCTTAATTTAAAAAATTTAATCATTTGAAATGTGCTGGGGAACAAAAAAAAAAGACTAGAGACATTATAGTTAACCATAGCGTGTTGTACATACTATTTGAATAGTAGAAATTTTTTACAAAATATAACATTCATTTCAATAAATTTGTCCTCCATCACAATTTTATACTATAATTTACTATCAGAAAAATAAAAAAGACCTAATTGGGCTTTAAATTAATCATTTATGTTGAATAAAATTAAAACTAGTTTAGTGGTATTCTTCTGGATGCTGGCATTCAGATGAAAAGGGTTACTTTGTGGATTTTTCAGTAATATGTGGCAACGCCATTTTTAGAACTTTGAGAGAATGAGAGAGCGCCGCCATGGAAATAGAATAACATCTATTCTGACGGCGAGACGCTAGCCGCAGCGATTTTTCATCACCCATAGGAAATATAGGGTGTTTTTTATTGGGGTATAGAACGTTAAGTTGGCATCACTTTTTTAACTGGCGGCCATTTTGTCAGCTGTCAAGTGATTAATATTTAGTTTGGTTTGCCATTTCATCATGAACAGGTTGACAAAAGAACAACGCTTGCAAATCGTGCAAATTTATTTCGAAAGTAATGGTTCAGTTCGCGAAGTTCACCGTCACAATCGAATTATTGAAGGAAACATTCGATGAGCGCATAATTTCGCGGAATGGACCTGTCAATTGGCCACCAAGATCGTGTGATTTGACACCATTGGATTATTTTCTTTGGGGATATGTGAAGTCGCTCGTCTACGCCAACAAACCAGAAACGTTAGGGGACGTGGAAGCCAACATTCGTGGCGTTATTGGATATATTGGACCTGTAGAATTGGCTATATTCGAGCCAGCCGCGGCGGCCACATGCCCGAAATCATATTTAAACATTAATGGCATAAAATTATCCTTCCAATAAAGCCAAATTGATGGACATTAAAACGATTTTCTTGTGTTTTATTTCAATTCGAAGTTCTATACCTCAATAAAAAACACCCTTTACATGTGTGAGCGGCCGCCGTCGCCGCCGCCAGCCTGTAGCATTGTGGTCGGACTCTAAAGGTTGATATCCTTACGTAAAATGCGCCATGTTGTCGAATACGACGAGCCAAGCTGCAGAGAACGACGACGAATTGATTCGCAACGGTCTTCAATTTGGAGACGCTGTTGTGGTGTGAGTCTTTCCATGATGGCTTGCCAAACGATACCTACTTCAATTGACAAAGCAGTTTTCAGCAGGAGTCACGTCAATAGAAAATCAATCCTCACGATGAATTACCCGATACGTAATTCGTAACCAGTGTGGTGATAACTCATCAGTGGAATTTCTGTATAGAGTGCTTGTGTTAACATGTCGTACATATATGTATTTATCTATATTTAAATTTTATTTATTGTATTTATATATTTAAAAAGAAAATATATACATACTCGGCTGATAACAACATGGTAACAAAAGCATTCTATGCAGAAGTTCCACTGAAGAGTTATCCCCACACTACATGTGAAATACGTATATCGAAAAAAAGTGTATAGTTGAGTGTGATTCTCATCACACATTTGTTTTTTTTTTTTCAGTAAAATTGTTGGCATTAGAGCACCAAAGATCGAATGAAAATTAAAAATATTTTTTGATATATTTTTTAATTCCGAATTAAATTCCATTGACCAAAATTCAATATCATCTGATCTAGTAGAATTTTTTCGAGTTTTGTAAAAAATTATATTAAAATTGAAAATCGAGCAGTCTGGAAATTAGAAATTATCCAAATTTCGACTAATTTTTCATATTTTTCGATTTAAAGAATAGTACATTTATTATATTTTGCTTTTATATTTTTGACATATTTTTTTCGAAATTTCGAAATTTTCAACTTGTTCATGGAAAATCTTATTTATCCTTATAACAGATAAGTGGACTCTTTTTTTGTTTTTATTTTTGACATATTTTGACACATTTGTTCACAATTCGCATAAAATTCTCTTGTATTACAGATTTACAACTGTTTTTAGATTTTGAAAATTAAAAAATAATAATAATTCCTATTTTCGACTTTGTTTAGCATTTAAGAGCTTTTGCGCTCAATTTTTTTACTAAAAATTTTCTAAATTTCTTTAATATTTTTTATTTTGGCTATAATTTTTGTAATTTTGGTAAACATTGTTGAGGCAAGGACCCAAGGAAAATTTAGACGTATTAACATTTGAAATCTGACAATCGGGTTAATTTTAGAAATTAGTTGACTAATTTTATTATTTTTCGATTTAAAAGAAGAAACTCTGGTCTGTCTCTGCAATAACTAGCTACAATGGTCTTAGTCCCCTGGCTCAATCCCTGAACCCAAGATTAGAATATAAATTTACTTTGTATTGTAATTCACGAAAAATAAATAAATAAATAAAAATATTTATTTTTATTACAGATTTGTAACACAATTTCTTTTTTTTACTTTATCGAACTATTTGTCATGCTTTTTAGGAATTTTTTAATTAATAATTGTTTTATTATTAAAAATTGTAGTTTCCTATTTTTTATAGCTTTAAAAATGTTTTTGTGTCAAACCCTTTTTGAAAAAATGTATGACTTTGGACCAACATAACTTTGAACTTTCTTCAAAAACCTTTAAACAACAAAATACATATAAATAAATCAGATTTTTACTTTCACAACGCGAACTGCTCATTTTTTTAGTATTTTTATACCCTCCACCTTCAGGGTATACTAACTTTGTCATTCCGTTTGTAACACCTTGAAATATCGACCAGAGACCCTATAAAGTATATATGATCAAGAATATATAAAAATAAAAATCATAAAATTCTAAGACGATCTAGCCATGTCCGTCCGTCCATCCGTCTGTTGAAAGCACGCTAACATCTAAACCCAAGGAGCTAGGACGTCCAAATTTTCCATAAATTCGTCTTATAGTCGTTATAGTTATTTCCTTCACAAGGACTGAAAATATCCATAAAAATCCCTAATATTTTAGAGTATTTAAGCATATTTTTCAATATGTCTGCTTGTACTTATTTGATATTGGGTATGCGCATTCCCCTATAACAAAAAGGCGCACCATAAAGTGCTTCTTATTCGTAGGGGGTGAAATGGGGCCAAAAAGGGATAAAAATGGTACCTACCAAACGACAACAGCTAGAAACATGAAACTCGGTGTATACATTCTTCTTATTGAGTAGAAACATAATATAAAAGTACTTTTTCAAATTCGTTCCTTTAAGGGGTAAAATGGTACTAGAGGGATAAAAATGGTACCAACCAAATGGCTGCATCTGAAATAATGAAATTCGTTGTATACATTCCTCTGGCTGCGTATACACGAAAAATAAACTGATTTTTCGAAATTCGTACTTTATGGGGTTAAAATGGAAAAAGGGGATAAAAATAGTACCAACCAAATTACCGCAGCTAGAGTCATGAAATTCAGAATATACACTCTTCTGACTGCGTAAACACGACAAATAAAAGGTTTCTTCCAAATTCGTACTTTCAAGGGATACAATGGGTACAGAGGGATAAAAATAGTACCAACTAAACGGCTACAGCTAGTATAATGAAATTTGGGGTGAACATTCCTCTAATTGCATAGACACGTAAAATAAAGAGATTTTAGAAAGTCGCAGTCTTAAAGGGGTAGAATAGGAAAAGGGGGATAGAAATGGTACCAACGAAATGGCCGCAGCTAGAATCATGGAATTCGGTGTATACATTCCTCTAACTGCATAGACATGCAAAATAAAAAGATTTTCCAAATTCGTACTTTTTACTTTTACGGCAAAAATTGGTTGAATAATCCATGGATCCTCGACTTATTTAATTTTTTTCGACAAAATTCAAAATGTTGACTAAAGCATACTCAATTTAAATTGATAATACAACTTTAACTTGAGCAAATACAAATTGAAATTGAGATAATTCCTATTTAAATTGAGAATATACAATTAGATCTTGAGAAATAAACAATTGCAAATGAGGAAATACCAGCTAACATTGAAAATATATAAATGTGAAGAAATAAAAATATCACCATGCCTCTTGGAGAATAGGAAAACACTTGGATCGCTCTGAAATGCCAAATTCTCGATGTCTAAATACCCATCTCATTGGTGGTATTTCATCGTTAGGAGTTTTACAGATGATTAGGAGGCGTGGATCATTTAAAGCTGCGTTTGACTTGAATAAGTGATTCGTTGCTCCACGTCTTCATGCTTTGTAATATTTGGTGCTTAAATGAGAAAGAATAAGAATTAAAGCATTATGCTCACCAAGGCGTCTTTTACACTTGACGTCGGCATAAAAAATGGTGTACGCGTCGTCACACCGAACCGCTATGAAATTCATATTCACTACGCGTCTACGTCAAGACGCACGCCTCGGTGTGCGTAAAGCTTTCAGCATCGCGCACACTAATGCCTTTTATTTTTGGCGCTGCGTTTTATTATGGTGTATGCTTTATTATTAGGTGTACGTTTACTATTCTCATGGGTTGCCGCTAAATCAGCTGTGCAAAAAACGCTGCGTCCAAGTTTTGTCCTGCACTCACCTTTAGATAGGATCATTAACTGGAAATTCCCCTAAATTTTAACATAGTTTTGTGGTGGGAAAGGTGTAGGTCCCTCTCCCACTTCGTAACAGTTATTAACACAACTTGCATGTACTATTTACATTGTTGCCAGAAGAAGGTGGTACTTATGTATACTTCGTGTTTACATTGTTACGACTCGTTGACATGCACGCTTACACATGGTCGGTCGGTCGGTTGGGTCGGACCGGTGTCTGGCAATAATTTCAGTGCGGTTTCCTTTTGTTGTTGTTGTTGTCTGTTCGTGATTTTGCTGTTCCGTTCTTCTTCCTCGAAATTCTGATTTCTTTGAACGCAATTCTCTCACTAATTTTTTGTTGATTTGTTTTGCGTGTTCTCGTTGAATGTCTACATACATTAGGTGTGTTCGAATGCAGGGTGGGGTGATGTGGAGCCTGAGGTTTGATGACAGTGGATGCGGGAGTGGGGGGTATGTAGTGTGCTTGGTGTTAGTTTGTGGTTGGCGGTGGCGGCTGCGGCGTCAATATGTTGTTGACTTTTTAATTTCTATCTCTCTACCACCTTTTTGGTGGTTTTGCTTTTTGGCGTGATGTGATTTAGTTTTTGTTGTCTGCTTTTAACAATAGCATGGCAAAAATGGTGATAATCAGCAGAACAACGAACACCCTCAATCACACACATGACTCTGAAGAATTAAACATCTTCAATGCCACCGAACGGCTCGAATCGTCGTTTTTCGCGTAGCCGATGATCGAGTGGAAAATTTTTCGTGGTTTGTGCGTTTTATTGTGCGAACTGTTGAATGACATGTGTGTCAGCAGAATTGATGTACATTAAGATGGAGTGAAAGAAGAATGTTGCATGTTGGATTACTTTATTACTTTTTTGTGTGCAACACAATTTTTTTTATTAAACTTGTTTTATTTTTTAACTTAATTCTAACGAAGAAAGCAAGAGCTCTATTAAGGGGGGAGAGTATGATATTCGAGGCCCCAAAATCTGGCCATAAATTTAGATAGAGCACTTCAAAATAAAAAAAATGGTCGTATGTTTTTCCCTTCCAATAGTCTTAAAATCGAAAATTAGAAGAAAAAATCTATAACTTTTTTAGTTACCGATAATCAATAATTTCCATAGTTATGATAAAATAATCCTGGGTCCTTGTTTAATTTAATTTTTTTTGAAGAACTTAAAAATGTTTACTAGAACGAAAGATATAGAATTTTGGCCGATGTATTTTGAAGCACAGTGCGCCGGCTAAATAAAAAGCAGCAATTGCGATGTTACTCCCATTGAAAGGACTCTTGGGCTAATATTTTCAAATTTCTTTACATTGAGTGGGGTTATTTTTTGAATTTTCTATAAAAGCCAGCTTTTTCTGATATTTTTGATTTCGATAACTCAAAAGTTATCGTAAGAAATCGAGAATTTTACCCGATGGGGTTATTTTTTGAATTTTCAATAAAAGCCAGATTTTTTCTGATATTTTTTATTTCGATAACTCAAAAGTTATCGTAAGTAATCGAGAATTTTACCCGATTTTTTTCAAATGAGAAAATTTAAAATTTTAATTTATAGTTTCGATAACTAAGATAGATATCGATTATTTTTCTTTTTCATTTTGACCACATTTTACACAAAAAAACACAATTTTTGGATCATTCCATTTTTTCGATTTCGATAACTCAAAACTTATCGCAAGAAATCGAGAATTTTATCCGATTTTTTTCAAATGAGAAAATTTAAAATTTTAATTTACAGTTTCGATAACTAAGATAGTTATCGATTATTTTTCTTTTTCATTTTGACCACATTTTAAACAAAATAAAACACAATTTTTTGGATCCTTCCATTTCTTTGTAATATCGTATCGTAAGTAATCGAGAATTTTACCCGATTTTTTTCAAATGAGAAAATTTTAAATTTTAATTTACAGTTTCGATAACTAAGATATTTATCGATTATTTTTCTTTTTTCATTTTGACCACATTTTACACAAAAAAAATCTATAAAAGCCAGCTTTATCTAATATTTTTGATTTCGATAACTCAAAAGTTATCGTAAGAAATCCAGAATTTTACCCGATTTTTTTACAAATGAGAAAATTTAAATTTTTAATTTACAGTTTCGATAATTAAGATAGTTATCGATTATTTTTCTTTTTCATTTTGACCACATTTTACACAAAATAAAACACAATTTTTTGGATCCTTCCATTTCTTTGATTTCGATAACTCAAAAGTTATCGTAAGAAATCAAGAATTTTACCCGATTTTTTTTTTTTCAAATGATAAAATTTAAAATTTTAATTTACAGTTTCGATAACTAAGATAGTTATCGTTTATTTTTCTTTTTCATTTTGACCACATTTTACACAAAAAAACACAATTTTTTGGATTCTTCCATTTTTTTTTTGATTTCGATAACTCAAAAGTTATCGTAAGAAATCGAGAATTTTACCCGATTTTTTTTCAAATGAGAAAATTTAAAATTTTAATTTATAGTTTCGATAACTAAGATAGTTATCGATTATTTTTATTTTTTTCATTTTGACCACATTTTACACAAAAAACACAATTTTTTGGATTCTTCCATTTTTTTTATTTCGATAACTCAAAAGTTATCGTAAGAAATTGAGAATTTTACCCAATTTTTTTCAAATGAAAAAATTTTAATTTATAGTTTCGATAACTAAGATAGTTATCAATTATTTGTATTTTTTTTCATTTTGACCACATTTTACACAAAAAAAACACAATTTTTTGAATCTTTCCATTTTTTATTTCGATAACTCAAAAGTTATCGTAGGTCACACAATTTCTTGGATCCTTCCATTTTTTTGATTTCGATAACTCAAAAGTTATCGTAAGAAATCGAGAATTTTACCCGATTTTTTTCAAATGAGAAAATTTAAAAATTTAATTTATAGTTTCGATAACTAAGATAGTTATCGATTATTTTTATTTTTTTCATTTTGACCACATTTTACACAAAAAAACAAAATTTTTTGGATCTTTCCATTTCTTTTTTAATTTCTTTAACTCAAAAGTTATCGTAGGTCACACAATTTTTTGGATTTGACCACATTTTACACAAAAAACACAATTTTTTGGATCTTTCCATTTTTTTTTTATTTCGATAACTCAAAAGTTATCGTAGGTCATTGAGGTTTTTACCCTATTTTTCGTTTTTTTTTTTCTTCAAATGATCTATTGTTTTAATTAAGAGTTTCTATAACTAAGATAGTTATCGAAAATTTTTATTTGATGTTTTTGTTTTTTATTTTTAATTTTGAACACATTTTAAACAAAAAAAAAACACAATTTTAGCCTCCGATAACTAGGTATATAAGCGTGTTATCGATAACATATATATAAAATGCAGGAGTAGCGATGTTACTCCCATTGAATGGACCTGCTGATTACTGAATTGTGATTTTTAAATTTCTTTACATTGAATATCCTATATTTTAGATTTCGATAACTCTAAAGATATTATAAGTAGAGATTTTTACCCGATTTTTCCGCTTTGTTGGTGAATGAGAAAATTAAAAAAATAAATAAAAACAAAAAAAATAAAAAAAAACTTTGTTATTTTACGGTTTCGATAACTAGTTATTAAATTTTTTTACCACATTTTTACACAAAAAATATTTTTTTTTTCGATTTTTTTTTCAAATTTAACTCGCTTAATTATCGAGTTATCGTTAACATGTAGACGATTTTTTTCTTATTTTCAAAAATATTTCCATATATATATTTTTTATTTTTGATGAAATGTCAACCTCCGATAACTGGATAACTAAGCAAGTTATCGATAATATTTAGACAATTTTTTTTTCTTATTTTGAGGTCCTCTTGCCAAAAATATATTCAATTCTGGGGTTCCTGTATATCGTACACTTGTTCAAATTGGAATTTTTATAAAAGAAAATGTACCCTAAAATAATTTTAATATCGTTTTCGCGTTTAGAACACCAAAAATACATCAATGCACACACCGCTTCGGATATGTTTTGTAAACTAGTGTTTTTCCTGCAATCTTCTTTTTTTCACTCCATCTTAATGTCCATATACACATAGTGGGTTAGTCCGAAAAAGTGACATACATTTTTAAAGTTGAAGTTTTGATTACACGAAAAAAATCGTTCTACAGAAGACAAAAAGAAAAAAAGTTTCTTCAATGATGGATAGGAATGCAAGTGTTTTTTATATATTTTTTCATTATTAAGTAATTTTATTTTGAAAAGGCCGTAATGCTTAAGAATTGGTCTAGATTTGCACGTGCACAATGGCATTTAATTAAAAATATTTTTTTATGCAACAACGGCTTTAAAATGCCTACAATGCAACATTAAATTATTACAAATAATACACACATACAATGTATATATGCATACGTATTATTATTGTATTAATAATAAGTATGAATGTTGGTCAGTTGGCCAGTTTTTTTACAGCAACCGCAACTTTGTATTAATAAAATGTGTTAATCTGTAAGAAAGTGTCAATAGAGAAAGTGTAAATAGGACAATGATAAATGTTCTAGTTGTGAGTGGAGATAATAATTTCGGGGGATTACATGTGGGAAATTTGTATGATCCATTATTTAATTGTGCAATTAGTCAACTATTCTATTATTAGAATTAATTATTCAACAAATTCAATTACACAATTGTTCGATTGTCTATCTATTTATTTATTATATTGTTCAATCTTATACATTATGCAATTATTTAATTGTTAAAATTTTCAATTATTAAATTTTTCCTTTATGTAATTATTCAATTATTTAATTACAGTGAGGCCTTGCTTAACGCAACTAATGAAAATATCAACAGTTGCAAAAACCGCGATAGTTGCGATAACAGAGTCAATTTTTTTGCAGGTTTCAAATAAAAATATTGAGTTCTAAATATAAATGAAACACTATACTAATTTTTTTAATGAGAGCCAGACATGATCGTGCTTAAATAGTTATACTCATCTTCAACTTCCATAGTTTTTATTAAAAATTTGATAGAAAATTAAAAATAAACGGGTTTTCGCATATTTCCTCACTTTGTACTTTTTTAAAAACGATGAAAAAATTACTCGATTTTCCATGTTTTCCAAAAAAACTCCCCAAATTGTGGATTTTTATTATTTTTTTTACAATTTTTATCTGTTTTGATGAATTTAGGTATTTCAATTTGACTTCAATTCGTAAAATAATGAGAAATGTTAACTTGAAACCCGAATTCCCAAAGTGGGAAAAATGCGTTCCCAAATTGGGGATTTTTTAAATGGTCAGCATGCTTTTTTGTTACCATTTTTTACCTACTTTGACGAATTTTAGGTATTTTTATTGGACTTCAATTCATAAAATAATGAGAGATTTGCACTGGAAGGACAAAAACTTGTATTTTGCCAAAAATTTGTTTTTTTTTTAATAAAAACTTCAATAACTCAGCCAATTAATAAGGGATGTTTAAAAACCAAACTGCGTTTTACTCCTTACTAAACAGTAAATTTACAAGTGATACGGTTACCAAACAAAACAAAATAAAAAGTTACTAAAAATTGTTTAAAACAGGTGTAAAACAGGCAAAAGCACACAGATTTCTTAAATAAGCTATATATCGATCAAAAGCTTCAGGTTTCTTCTTTTCAAATCTGATGAGATGAGTAAATATCGGCTGACAGCAACTAAGTTACTGACTTATAATTGTTCTAAGGAACACATTTTCCCAGGGGTTTTCAAAACACCCGAATCCCCAAAAATAGAGTAATTTTAGTAAAAAAGTCCAAATTGATTGGTAACCAACAAAGATGTTGGCTTTTAACCCTAGAAAGATAACCCTATTGGAAGCTACGGAAAAGATAACCATACGTCTGTGGGACGTATCATAGTTTTTCTTTATGGTGACAACATTTTTGGAAATATTTTTTACCTTTTTTGTACTTACATGGATTCTTTATATATTTCTTTATTATTTAAATGCGTTATTGGCTACTGTAGACGACTGAAAAAAACAAAAACAGCAACGTGTTGCACAAACATTCGAGAGAGGGAGAGCGAAAAATTAAAAAGGCATACGTCTCTCAGACGTAGGTTATCTTTCTAGGGTTAAGTGCGTAAAGGCACGAAAATCCGTAACTCAAGATTTTTCCGCCAAATTCCAATTACAGATTCTTATTCTATTCGACAATAATATCACTTAGCAGTGTTTTTGGACTGTCGCACAGTGTGATTTAATAATATAATAACTTAATTTTTTTAAATATTTAATTAATACTTTATTTAATTGTACAATTAATTAATAATTTATTTAATTGTATAATTATATGAGCGCCCCGGTAGTTGAGTTGATAGCGTGCTCGGCTATCAGCGTGGGGGTTGTGGGTTTGATTCCCACCTGAGGCTCTGGTCTGTCGCTGCAATAACTAGCTACAATGTCCTTAGTCACTCCGGCTCAATCCCTGGACCCACAATTAGAATATAAATTTAATTTGTATTGCAATTCATAATAAATAAATAAAATTGTATAATTATGTATTACTAGCAGTACCCGCTGCTTCGCACGCGAAAAAGCAAGGTATTTGATATTATCCGTCTCTGTTTTAGGATAGTATTTATTTGATTTTCTTTTCTAAAATAGTAAATTGGAAACATAGCACTCATATACAGTCAAAGGAATGTGCTTGTCGATGTGCACTGTTTTAGCTGAACTTCCTTCGTATATTTATTTTTTATCATTTTCTACCCAGTTTTAACAAAAAATTACAAACGCACAGCCTTTTCTTCGAAAAAAAAGCCATTTTGATGGCGCTTCTACATGTTCAGAGGAATTTACATACTAAATTTCATGATTCTAGCTGTAATCCTAAAGTTGGTACCATTTTTATCCCTTTTGTCCCACTCTCCCCTTTCTACGTTGTCAGAGGAATTTATGCACCAAATTTCACGACTGTAGCAGCAATACTTTAGTGGTACTATTTTTATTCATTTTTGTCCCACTCACACCTTATATGTATAAATTTCAAATTGAGCATCTACATTATCAGAGGAATTGACACACCAAATTTCACGACTATAGCTGCAATAATTAAATTAGTACTATTATTATTCCTTTTTGTCCCTCTTAACCCTTAAGAGTACAAATTTTGAAAAATCCAATTTTAATGTGCTTATACATGGTCAGAGTAACTTACATTCCAAACTTCACAATTCTTGCTATAATAATTTAGTTGATACTATTTTTATCCCTTTTTGTCCTGCTCAAATTTCGAAAAATTCAATTTTACTGCGCTTCTACATGGTCAGAAGAACTTACATATCAAATTTCAAGATTCCAGCTGCAATACTTTATATGGTACCATTTGTATCCCTTTTTGTCCCGCGCAACCCTTAAAAGTACAAAATCCATTTATATTCCGCTTCTATGTGGTGAGAAGAATTTACATACCAAATTTCACGATTCTAGCTACAATACTTTAGTTGGTGCCATTTTTATCCCTTTTGTCAAAAAATCAATTTATATTGCAAGTCTACGTTGTTAGAGGAATGCAAATACCGATTTTCAGGATTCTAGCTGCAGTTCTTAAATTGGTACCATTTTTATCCCTTTTTGTCTCTTTCCTCCCTTTAAAGTATAAATTTTGAAAAATCCTTATTTGTAGCTCTTCTGCATGGTCAGTGCAAGGGACACGCCGAATTTCATGTTTCTAGCTACTGCCGTTTAGTCAGGACGAAGGTTCGATGTTTATCCCTGTTTGTCCCATCTTACCCCCTAAAAGTAGTCGACGTCTACTTCATATTTGGGAACTACCCTGAAAATTTCATGAGTCTGGCTTCAGCCGTTTGGTCTGTGGACTGGTCAATGATAAGTCAGTCAGTCAGTAATGCAACTCTTTTATATATATAGATTTATTAAAATGTTTAATTATTTAATTATTTAGTCATTTAATCAATTAATTGTTAAGTTATTTAATTATATAAATATAGAATTATTTTAATTATTCACTTTTTTAATTATTAATTACTTAATTTAATTTTTTATTATTTTATTATTGGATTATTTAATTTAATTCAGTGGATTTCCGATTTAAAGAATATTATTAATTTTTAACATACTTAATTATTAATTTATTTAATTGTGTAACTGCATAATCAATTATTTATTTAATCACTAAATAATTTAATTATTTAATTTTGTAGTTATTTAATTAGATAATTATTTAATTATATATTTATTTTTAATCATTTTAAAATATTTCAATATATATCTTTGAATAATTAACTGTTCTATAATAACACTGACAGGATTTTTTTAAGCTGAGCAATACCATATACACGTGAACATATACTAAACATATGTATATAGGGGATCTGTGTACTCAGTTTAAATTTGGTCATATTTTTACCCTTTTACAGGTCTTTTAACTTCTAATCGATATAGATTTTTAAATAATTTATTTTCCAAGTCACACATTGGCGATAATGGATATCAAATGAAAGAGAAATACAGTAATTTTCGCTTATAACGAACCCGCTTAAAACGAACTTTCGCCTAAAACGAGCCAATTTCAAAAGCACGTGCTTTATTTCTAATAAACCATGAAATTTTTGTCGCTTATTACGAACCCGTTTAAAGCGATCTTTCGGTTATAACAAACTTTATTTGCATTCAAAATTTGTTTATTTTTCGGTTAAAACGAACCCATTTGAATAAAACATGATATTTTTGCGCTGGCAACACTGTATTACGCAGTGTTTTAGTTTTCCTATGTTCTCGAATCAGGGATTTCCCTAAGTTTAATGGTTGTTTGTGTGAAGGCGATGTACAGACAGCAGTTGAAAATTACAAAGCTAGAAGATGGACTAGTAGCAGTTGGAAAGAAAGAAAGTGTTTTTCTTTAAAAGAGAATTATGAAATAATTAAACGATTACAACAATGTGTAAAACAAAAGCAAATATGTCAAGAAATGGGCCTCAGCAAGTCAACAATTGCTACAATTTGGAAAAATAAGGACTTGGTGCTAAATAATTTTGAGCAAAACTCCTCAAATGTAAATAAGGTTAAAACCCCTTCTTTCATGGAACTGGACCACTGCTAACTAAAATGGTTTAATGCCGTTTTACAAGCTAAAGCACAAGAATTTGGAAAAAAGCTTAACTACTGCGATATTAAGTGCAGCGAAAGTTGGATTGTTCGATTTAAAAGACGCCACAACATCACTAGTGGAAAAATTGTTGGAGAGGCGGCTGAAGTCAATGTTGATGTGGTCAATGATTGGTTGCAAAATAAGTGGCCAGATATAAGAACAAATTATAAATATAAGGACATATTTAACGGCGATTAAACTGGTTTATTTTATAAACTCACTCCCAATAATACACTGCGATTCAAAGGTGAGACCTGTGCAGGTGGTAAACTATCAAAGGAACGGCTAACAGTGCTCATAGTAGCTAATATGACGGGTACAGAGAAAGACAATGGGACTATAATTTACGCCGTGCGAATCGAACAATTATACTTCTGGTAGACAACTGCCCAGCTCATCCAGATACAAAGAACTTAGAGTGCATTAAATTAGTGTTTATGCCCCCAAATACAAGCTCAGTTTTACAACCTATGGACCAAGGTGTCATTCACGCATTGAAAAGTAAATATCGCACTTGCTTCTCTCAAAAATTGTTAATTCGGTTGATATGGGTGAAGATAACTTTAAAGTTAGTATACTGGACGCAACTGGACAACGAAGAGCCAATCCGAGTCACAACTGCCCTGGATGCAATGTGTAGCGTAAGCTATGTAAGAACTTTTCTTCAGTCACGCGACACTCCACAACAAATTTTTGATCACTTGGCTCAAGTAGAAGTGTATATAAATGAAACTAATATTGGTACTAAGCAAACTCAAATAACTGATTTTTTTAAAAAACTAATTTTTTTATACATATGTATTAAAATATCCCAAAATTGTCTTTAATAAATCAATGCATGTGCACTTACATACAGTCGCTTTAAGCGAAAAATAATTTATATCTGTTAAAAATACTTACAATTTCCTGATTATATCTGCGTAAGTTTAGCATTAATAACCATTTTAATTTTCCTCCTTAAAAATAAAAATTAATAAATTTTAACGATTAAAACTTCAAATAGTTGTTAATGCTAAACTAATACATACAAATACATGGAGTTTGAAGTATTTTTAACAGACGCTGTACTCTTTCATTTGATATACATATGACACGGAAAAGTATGAAAATTAATTATTGAAACATCTATATAATTTGGAAATTAATAGTCCTATAAAAATGAGACAAGATCACCAAATGGAAAAGTCCATAAAGTATTGTCGCACGGTGTATCAATACTCGATTTAACGAACATGTCAGCCATGTTCAATGATCGGGGATCCACTGTAATTTTTTCAATATCAAGAACATTTTGCCCTGCTACTCACACATACCGTGTCTCACAAACCAGATGATTGAAAAAATCCATGATCTGAATTAACTTTCAAACATTCCCCCCCACCCACAAAATGATTCACTTGAGGTAATTTTTGATCTCTATACATGATAATCATAATTGACTCACTTGCTGTTGTTGTTGATGTTGCGGTCATCCCTCTCCCAGACGACGGCCGATGTTTTTGCGCTGCATCTATTAATTGTGAATGAATAAATTTCCATTCAATTACGGATGTCATCGCGTCACCGCCGTTGTTATGATTGCCAGCAGCGGCACGGCGTTTTATACAACACACACACACACACCCACAGCTACAGCTCATAACAAATCTTCGACGGCGGTCAAGAGAGTAAGAGTGTAATGATTCATGGGCCTTCTTATTTAACAACAATTAATCGTTCACATTTTTTTTGCTGTTTAAAAAAACAACGCAAATTATAAGTCTACAACAGCAGCAGCAACAACAAAAATATGACATAAAAATTCGAAACATCAACAACTGAGAAGAGACTCAGTTAGAGACAGAGACCGTGAGAGACAGTTATAGAGCGAGAGCCTTGTTCGATAATATTACATCATATCGATATATCACAAAGAGATAGAGAGAGAGGAGAACGACGTTGAGTGTGTGTGATACACAGATTTTTTTCGAGGCAGAGAAGATCATCGTGCCAAAGGTGGTAGTAGGTGGCAGTTTGTTTGAGAGGACGTTCGATTGCGAGAGAAAGAGACAAGATTAAAAAATAATAAGATAAATGTAGGTGGGTGGGGGTGGGGTTGCTGCTGCAGAAACTAATAAACAATTCTTTATAGGAAATGTTGCGATAAAATAGACAAGACACATTTTTTTTTTTTTTTTTGAATACTTCGTCGGCGCACATTTGTATTTGCACACACGCACACTCTTTTTTCGCTTATTGTTTTTATGTTTTGGTATTTTCTGTTTGTGTTTTTGTTTTGTTTTTGAATTTCTTCTTGCTGCTTTGCCCGAACATTTGTGTAAACAACAAGTTGGTGGTAAATTAGACAAAGTAGAGAGAAATAACAATAACTAATTGACGCAATAGGCAACAAACACTGTGTTATTCGTATGAGCGAGTTGCCACGCCAAAAAAGAATTGTTTCCACGAATGGTATACCTTGATGATGATTCAATTAGAGTTTGCAATATAAATTGATAAAGCAACAGAGTACATAACTATGTACCTATGGACGTTGCATTTTTAAATACACTCATAAATCTTTTTACGGGATTTCGCTCATAACGGATTTTTTGATTCTATTTATGGTACATATGGTCGTACGGCCCAAAATGAAAGCTTCCTGAAAGCACAAGCCAAACCACAATTAGATCCTCTTCATATTGTGATTGATTCTGAAATTATTGAACAATTTTGATATTGAAGCTATTTTTGCAGAATTTAGTATTTTAGATAAGTAGTTCTAATCTATCTAATCTATATTTATTATTTTTTAACCGAATCATACGAAATTTTGAAAATGTGGCTTGTTGCAGATCGATCATATATATGGTCGATCTCAACTGATGGATTTATGACAATGCTATAAAATATATAATAGATAAATCCGATAGATGGCGGTATCGTTTTTGTTATGGTTGTCAAATGAGTAGTAGTTTTGTGTACTCCGGACGAAGCAGCAACACTTGCTCAAATAAAAATTAAAAAATCCAAATTTATGTTGTTTCTATAAATTGTCTCCTCTAGACTCCGTTTATTGGAGACCAACAGGGCCACCATACTGGTTGGAATGATTATTATTGGACTTAAAATATGAATAATTCATGTCAGTCTGATAGCGTTAGCCACTAGATAAACTAGCCGGTTGACATCTAATTTTACTGTCTCTCTCTTTACTTTCCCAATTTCTCCCTTTATCTCTCCTATCTGACACTTAAAAACTATCTTTAATTGTCTTTATGTCAAGGCAGGCTCTGGTGCCTTTTCTGTGAAACGTCCCATTACTGAGCGAATGCGGGTTATATGGTAACCACTTCCGTAGGAAATAGGACCTGGGTTGTTGTATATTTTCGACAGGGTAATGACAATTTAAATACTTACCTTTAAGAAATTGACATGAATCGAACGTTGATAATCACAAACAAAATTATAAAAAGTATTGAACAAAAAAAAAATCAACCCAGGGGAATGACAAAAGTAAGTGTGGAAGTTCATTACAAAAGACGAATTGATTCAGTATATTAATATTGTAAGAGAAAATCTTATCACTTGCATATGGACATCTCCCAAAAAAGGTCTACCAAAAAAATGAAATCAGAACACAAAAATAGCTTTTAACTTTATTTTTCCTTATTTCGACAACTTTTTTATTATGAATCTTGAAGTTAAATTGTTCTCTTTTATTTTTATTAAAAGTTGAAGTGTTATAACGAAAATGACTAAAATTTGTTTACTACGAGTGGAAATTTTTGTCACGTCCGTTTTGTGCGTCCGTATTTCTGCTGTACCTAATTAAAAAAAGAGATAATTCTCATATTTCATAAATCTACGAACAAAATATATCCTCTGACCTTAATTTACATGTATATAAGGAAAAACAAAGTTCTCAAAAAATCGCTGAGCTTTGTATATTTCTATAAGACCTTCAAAAGTACTTCTGTTTTTTGTCGCGTCCGTTTCGATGTAAAATTGTTTATAATTTTGTACTAATTTGTACTAAATCCTGACGATATATTTTTAAAATGTATTACTCTTTAAGCACTTTAGAACACTAAAAAGGCTGATAGACTTTTTCAGTTTTTTTCTTGTTTTTGGCGTAGTTTAAGGCGTGCGAATGTCGCGTCCGGGCCACTGGGAGATGCCCATATGTAATGTTCCTTTAAATTTCAATTACTACGCAAGTTTGAATTTTATTTATTCATTTTACTTCAGGGACAAGAAATAATCATCCATAAAAATAAAAATGGATTAATAATTGAAATCAAAAATTACACATATACCTACAAAGAAATTGAATAAAAAATGATTTAAAAAATCACAAGATTTTTAAAATGTCCCAGACTCTCATTGTATATAGTTGCTTCATTCCAAAGGTTTTTCATGACTACCATTTATAAATGCCGGGAAAAATTTATCTATATCCTCTAGATTTAGTATTATTTGAGAACCAACGTAATTATTGTACTTTTTTATAAAAAATCTAACAATTTCCAATTATTATTTTCAATTTTTAAAAATGGGTTGCAGGTCTAATAATTTCTATTTTTCTTCACATAAGTTGGGCGTACATTTTTCGGGAACATTGTACAATATGCTGATATTTTAAGTATTTGTTCAAGTTCCTGTTAAAAAAAAGATTTTCTGTCAAAATCGAAAATCAAAAGAAAAAATATCGATAACTTTCATAAAAATATGTTTTCAATTATGCTTTTGGATTAATCAATTTTGTAAAATTTTCCAAACTTCAACGTCCGAAAAATCGATAACTAAGCGTAGTTAAAGTTTGAAAAAAAAAAGATTTTTCTCAAAATCGAAAATCAAAAGAAAAAATAGCGATAACTGTTTTAGTTTAATAAAAAATTTAAAAAAATCGATAACTGTTTTATTTTTTTAATTATGACCTAATTTTAAAAAAGTTCAATTTAAAAAAAGATTTTCTGTCAAAATCGAAAATCAAGAGAAAAAATATCGATAACTTCCATAGTTATCGATTGTGGAAATTCGATAGAAATATGTTTCCAATTGTGCTTTTGGACTAATCAATTTTTCAATTTTGTAAAATTTTCAAACTTCAACGTCTGAAAAATCGATAACTAAGGGTAGTTAAAGTTAAAAAAAAAGATTTTTCTCAAAATCGAAAATCAAAAGAAAAAATAGCGATAACTTTTTAGTTTAATAAAAAATTAAAAAAAAATCGATAACTGAGATTGTTATCGAAAATTTGTGTTTTCTTTTTTCCGTTTTATTTTTTTAATTTTGACCTAATTTTAAAAAAGTTAAATTAAAAAAAAAGATTTTCTGTCAAAATCGAAAATCAAGAGAAAAAATATCGATAACTTCCATAGTTATCGATTGTGGAAATTCGATAAAAATTCCACAAAATGATTAATAAGGGTAGTTAAAGTTTGCAAAAAAGATTATTCTCAAAATCGAAAGTAATAAAAAAATAGCGATAACTTTTTAGTTATCGATAACTTCCATAGTTTTCGATTCGATAAAAATATATTTCCAATTGCATGGACCTGCTGTTTTCTGTGCTTTTGGATTAATCATTTCAAATTCTGCACGTTGGGCGGGACGCTTTTTCGCGAACATTGTACAATATCTCGTTAACCATGGAAGTTATCGATATTTTTTCTTTTGATTTTCGACAAATTTTGGTTTACTTTGTTTGCTTATTTTTCAGTTTTCTATAAAATTATATATTTTCCCGATATTTCGTTTTCGATAACTCTAAATTTATCGAAAAATTTACCCGATTTTTTCGCTTTCTTTATTCAAATTTGTTAAAAATAATTAAAAAAAATCGATTTTTTAAATTTTCAATTTCGATAACTCAGATTATTATCGAAAATTTTTATTTTCTTTTTTCCGTTTTTTTTCTTAATTTTTCAAAAAAATCAATTTTGTAAAATTTTTCAAACTTCATTGTCCGAAAAATCGATAACCTAAGTATGTAGAAGTTAAAATTTGAAAAAATAGATTTTCTCTCAAAATCGAATATCAGAAGAAAAGACTTCTTAACTTCTATAGTTATCGATTGTGGAAACTCGATAACAAATATGAGTCCAATTGCATGGACCCGCTGAATACAGAATTGTGTTTTTGGGCTAATCACATCAAATTTTTCACATATGTAGGTTGGGACCTCTTTTTTTCGGGATTATTGTAAAATGTCACTATAACTATGCCAGTTATCGAAGAATTTTGCTTTACTGTTTTTCCTATTTTTCAGTTTTCTATAAAATTCATTATTTTCCCTAAGTTTTTGGTTTGAATAACTCGGAAAGTTACTGACAATTTTTACTCGATTTTTCAATCAAAATAGCTAAAATAAAAAAATATATATTTTTAATATTGAATTTCTACGACTAAGATAATATATTTTTTAATATTGAATATATTTTTTAATATTGAATTTCTACGACTAAGATAGTTATTTTATTTCCTTTTTTTATTTTATTTTTTTCATTTTTACTAATTTTACATTTTTTAAATTTTTTAAAAAAATTTTAGATATCGATAACTGCCTTAGTAATCGACAACTTCTATAGTTATACTGATTAGTGTATTGTGCTTTTGGACCAATCATATCAAATTTCATCACGTTGGGTAGGGGCACCTATTCCGGGTACATTGTACTATATCTCTATAATTACGTCAGTAATCGAACAAAGTTGCTTTACTCTTTGACTACTTTTGAGTTATCTATAAAATTCGCTATTTTCCAGATATTTTTGGGTTCGATAGCTTGTTTTTCCTTTTTTTCTTCATTTTAGCTAAAAATAAAATATAGTTTCGAAAATTTTATATTATTTTTTCATTTTATCTAATATTAAAAAAATAATTTTTTCGTTTTGTTTGGTTTCGTTATTCTAGTTATCGAAATATTTTATCCGATTTTTTTCGTTTTTTTTATTCAAATCAACTAAAAATAACAAAAAAAATTTTAAAAAATATTTTTTTTAATTATCAATTTTGATGTACTAATCGATGATAATCTAGAAATTTATATATTTTTTCCATTTTATTACATTTTTTTATTTTTTTGGTTATTTTTTATAGTTATCGAAAAATGTTATCAGATTTTTTTCGTTTTTTTTCATTCAAATTAGCTGAATATAATAAAAATGAAAAAATCAATTTCTTAACATTTTTTTTAGTTATCGAAAAATGTTACCTGATTTTTTTCGTTTTTTTTTCATTCAAATTAGCTGAATATAATAAAAATGAAAAAATCGATTTTTAAGATTTATTATCGATAACTAAAATAGTTATCGAAAATTTTTATTTTATTTTTCTTTTCGACCTTATTTGACAAAATGCATTTTTGTCAAATTTTCCAAATCATTAACGTTCGATAACTCCATAACAAAAATCTATATATCTATAATATGCTGACCATTTTTTCTTATTTTGAGGTCCTCCTTTACAAAATATTGTCAGTTCTTGGAGCCTCGGATGTCGTTTTAAATGCAAAAAATTCCCAAATATGCCTAGATAAGCAATTATTCCCAAAAACCACAATTAATTATTTCATTGTTCGATGATAACATATTACGATTAGAAGTAGCTGTGCTATCTATCGATGTAATACCTGCAGCGTCTGGATGCCTCAAATGGAGATGTTGTGTCAAGTTCTAGAACTTAATTGAAACTTCTTCAATCATGGCTACAAGTTATTGATTAGATAGTACAATGTGTTCATATATATATTCTAACAAAAAAAATGATAATAATTTTTATTTATTTCTTTCTTTCTTCCCTTTCTCCTTCCTCTTCGTCTGGCGCGCTGCGAACTTTAGGTGCATCTAAAAAACACAACAACAAAAAATCGTTTTAAAACAATAACAACAAAATACTTAATACAAATACACACCCCACACAATAACTGAACGAACAGCGATAACAGTTGAATTAAGAAGAAATAAATTTGTTTAAATTTATTTTTGTTGTACACAAACAGTGAGAAGAAACTATGGTGAACAGTAGTAGTAATAAACCGCCCAAGATGAAGCTGAAGCAGGCGGGACAACAGCAGCAGCAGCAAGAAAATGTTGCACAGTCATCAGGCAACACCAGCAACAGCCAACCACAGAAAACGAAGGCGGCGACACTGACAACAGCAACACAACAAAATGAGAAGGCAAGCCCCACCACAATCACCACCCCAACCACCAGCACCACCAACACACAGAATCAGAATGGACAACAGACAGCAAAACAAAACAAAAACAATCAACAGCAACAATCACAGAAGGCTCAAAGCAACAGCAATAGGAACGGCAACGGCAACACTAATCAGAAAGGTCGCAACAGTGTCATTAACAACAACAGCAACAACAACACCGGCAGCGCTCCCAAATCCCAAAACAAACAACAACAACAACCCCAAAAGAATGCTGCCCCCAAATCCAACAAAAACAAACAACAGCAGGGCGGCAACGCCGAAAACGATGCCCCCAAATCGGGCAAGTTTGTCAAGTCCACATCGTATCGCAACTCCTCGCACAGCTACGCCCAGACGGTGGGCAGCTCGAAGAGAACGTACAATAAACCCCAGCCCTTGGCCGCCTTCAATGACAACCTTCCATTGCCCCGCGAAAAGGGCAACAAACAGTCGCGAAATGGCGCCAACAAATCGGCCGCAAATGAAAATCACAATCCCAACGCAAATCGTGGTGCCAGTGACAAATCATCGAGCATCAGTCCTGGCGAACTGCTAACGGCGGCGCTCACCAAGTCCTGTGCCAAATGTCTGAAACCCACCTCGGTGAATGATCTCATGGAACAGTCGTCGTCGCTGGGCAACAACATAAATCCCAAACAATTCCGCAAATCCAAGTCGTACGTCAACTCGTCACGCTACTCATCAAATGGTGATCTGGCCCAGAAGTCCTATGGCACATCTTCAGCTTCGTCCACCGCCTCGTCGTCGTCCTCCTCCAATCATCACAACCACCACCAGCATCGCCATCAATACTATCGTTCGCAGAGCGATCGTCGCAATTCATTTGATCGTCATTTTGCCGAGCGCAATAAGAACTTCGTGCCGATTGAAGCGCCACCAAGGCCCATTTTGGCCTCGTCGAATATTGCCGCAGTTATAGCCGATACGGAGAAAATGGTGATAATCGAACGTCTGGGGAAAGGTCGCACCACGTATCCCATAATGCAGGTGAGTGTCTTTGTTTGGTTTCTTACAATTACCGGACATTCCCAACGGGGGATTTACGGCAAAACGGGAGTATGCAACGAGATAATGAGCAAGAGGAAGGGACTTTTTGCTGAGTATACATTTAAATGTTTACTTCATTTGTTTATAATTATTGTAGACAATGATGAGATAAGGCAAGGAAAATCCCCCTGGAAATCACATCATTTGTTGTAACAGGTCTGCAAAAAGTTTTGAAATTTAATTATTGAAAAATTAAATAATTGAATAATTTATTGAATTGAATGATTCATAATTTAAAAGAAAATTATTTTTTTCCAAGCGGACATTGAAGTTTGCGAAAATCGATTTTTTTCTCGAAATCTGAAATTAAAAGAAAAAAATCGATAACTTTTTTAGTTATCGATTACTAAAATTGAAAACTTCCATACTTATCAATTGTGGAAATTCGATAAAACATGGGTCCGGTTGCATGGACTAATCATTAATAAAATTTAAATTTTTCCAAGCGGACGTTGAAGTTTTTGAAAATCGATTTTTTCTTGAAATCTGAAATTAGAAGAAAAAATCGATAACTTTTTAGTTATCGATTACTAAAATCGATAACTTCCATACTTATCAATTGTGGAAGTTCGATAAAACATGGGTCCGATTTGGATGTGGGCACCTTCGATAACATCGATAACCACAGCAGTTATCGAAAAAGTTTACTATACTTTTTTGCCTATCTTTGAGTTTCGGGGTTTCTCGATATTTTTGGTGTCGATTTTTTTTACCTCGAAAATTGTTACCCGATTTGTCACTTTTTTCCCATTCAAATTAGCTAAAAATAAATACAAACTTCAACAACTAAGTGGGCGTTAAAACGATATTTTCGCAAATTAGAAGAAAAATCGATTACTAAAATCGATACTTATCGATTGCGGAAATTCGATAAAAAATATGTCCGATTGCAAGGTCCTGCTGGTTATTCAATTGTGCTTTTGGACTAATCATTTCAAATTTCTTCACGTTGGGTGTGGGCTCCGGGAATATCGATAACCACAGCAGTTATCGAAAAAATGTACTATACTTTTGTTTGCCTCTCTTTGAGTTTTCCTTAAAATTCAGTTTTTCTTGACACTTTTGGTATCGACAACTCTAAAGTTATCGAAAATTTTTACCCCATTTTTTCACATTTTTTCTTTTCAAATTAGCTAAAAATGAATACAAATTTAAGAAATTGTTCTTTAATTTTCAATTCCATAATTGAATTATTTAATAATTTAATAAATTTTTCAACTTTTCCGAACTTCAACGACCGATAACTTTAACAGCGGACGTTTGAAGTATAAAAAATGGATTTTTTCTCAAAATCGCAAATTAGAAGAATAAATAGATAATATTTTAGTTATCGATTACTAAACTTCCATAAATATCGATTGTGGAAATTCGATGAAATATAGATCCGATTGCATGGACCTGCTGGTTACTCAATTTTCAAATTTCTTCACATTTGGTATGGACCGCTTTTTCGGGAACATCGATAACGGCAGTTATCGAAAAAATTTACTATATTTTTGTCTATTTTTGATCGATAACGGCAAAATCGAAAAATGTTGCTATATTTTTTTGTCTATTTTTGATCGATAACGGCAAAATCGAAAAATTTTGCTATTTTTTTGGTATATTTTTGAGTTTTCTATAAAGTTCAGTTTTTCTCAATAGATTTGTTTTCGATAACGCTAAAGTTATCATGCCATTTGTAAATAAATTTGCATTCTATTAAATATAGATGCAAAATGGTCTTGAGCCAGGACAATATCCCAGTTCAAATCAAAAATTATCGAAAATTTTTACACGATTTTTTCACATTTTTTCCTTTCAATTAAGGTAAAATCCTCAATTGAATATTTTAATAGTTTTTTATTTTTCCAAACTTCAAGGACCGATCTTGAAGAGCTAAGCGGTTTCACAAATTAAGAAATAAGAAAGAAAAATAGGAAGAATAAGAAAAAATTCGATAACTTTTTTAGTTATCGATTACTAACATTGATAACTTTCACACATATCGATTGTGGAAATTCGATAAAAAATATGGGTCCGATTCATGGACCTGCTACTTACTCAATTGATCATTTCAATTTTTTTCACGTTTTATAATTTTATAATTTTATAATTTTATAATTTTATAATTTTATAATTTTATAATTTTATAATTTTATAATTTTATAATTTTATAATTTTATAATTTTATAATTTTATAATTTTATAATTTTATAATTTTATAATTTTATAATTTTATAATTTTATAATTTTATAATTTTATAATTTTATAATTTTATAATTTTATAATTTTATAATTTTATAATTTTATAATTTTATAATTTTATAATTTTATAATTTTATAATTTTATAATTTTATAATTTTATAATTTTATAATTTTATAATTTTATAATTTTATAATTTTATAATTTTATAATTTTATAATTTTATAATTTTATAATTTTATAATTTTATAATTTTATAATTTTATAATTTTATAATTTTATAATTTTATAATTTTATAATTTTATAATTTTATAATTTTATAATTTTATAATTTTATAATTTTATAATTTTATAATTTTATAATTTTATAATTTTATAATTTTATAATTTTATAATTTTATAATTTTATAATTTTATAATTTTATAATTTTATAATTTTATAATTTTATAATTTTATAATTTTATAATTTTATAATTTTATAATTTTATAATTTTATAATTTTATAATTTTATAATTTTATAATTTTATAATTTTATAATTTTATAATTTTATAATTTTATAATTTTATAATTTTATAATTTTATAATTTTATAATTTTATAATTTTATAATTTTATAATTTTATAATTTTATAATTTTATAATTTTATAATTTTATAATTTTATAATTTTATAATTTTATAATTTTATAATTTTATAATTTTATAATTTTATAATTTTATAATTTTATAATTTTATAATTTTATAATTTTATAATTATACTGCAGAAATTTTACTATTCAATAATTTAATAATTGTAATACCATTTGTGGAAGTTTATTGAAAAAAACTTTCTGGGAAATAAAGCACTTATATTCAGTTTTTTTGCTGGGAAACATTACAAAATCTACGAATTATTCAATAATCACAAGCAATCACCCTTTTCTATTATCGAAATCCGATCGATTTCATTACACATTTGTCACCTGGGTCATCATCTCATCTAGACTACGAAGAGAACTCATGGCTAGCTTCAAATCTGTGTATATTTCCAAAATATTTGTGGACTTTGTGCTTTGGGGCCACACTAGTGGACTTTTATTTATGTTTTGAGGACTTGTCAACAGAATGACAACCCCTTGTCCGTTGCTGAAGTGTGGCGTGCTTCAATAGTTTCGAATGAAAACGGTGCGATGAACGATTGCTCAGGGCAAGTCAATATGCGTAAATTTTATGGAAATGCTATACAGCGCAAATTAATTCGTAAAGTGTCGTTCAACAATGTGGAATAAATAACATTTTAATTGCGTACTTCCCATTTGTCATTGACTATTGATGAATGAATGCGATGGACTTTAGGGTCGGCGCCCGTACAAACAAGAATCAAGTCATTCATTAATCGATTAAATAAAGATACTATCAGAACGACTTTTTTCTATGGATTTTTCTCTAAATTTTATAAATTTAAATTTTTATAAAACTTTATAAATTTCAATATTACCAAACAAAACCTTTAAAATTCCAATCCAAGTTACATAGATAAGATATGAATATATTTTTGAGCTTGACATTCAATCTGAGTATAGAGAAGCTAATCAAGAAGTGTTATCTTTGCTTCATCACGTAGATTGGAAACAATTTCAAATGCCTAACAAGGGTATTGTTTACGACTAATATGAGATGGATTTAAAAGAAAAAAAGAAAACTGGATATCATAGTGGTCCGTTGGACGTTTTTCTTCTTTTTGGTGTCCATTTAAATTTCTCTCCAATCTTGTCTACATGTCTAATGCCCACTTTTGGTTTGGTTGTTAATTTTTAAAATAATTTTAAATCACTGCCAACATATGATCTTAAATACCCATCCAAAATCTGGGCATAAATGTTCTCAGCCAAAGTCCATTGGCAGTTTTTTCTTTTTAATATAACTTGTTCATTCAATTATTCTTTGTTAAGAGAATTAAGATCAGCCGCCGAAATTCATTAATCAATGGCAGCACGAGCCATGTCTTAATGACTGAACAATTTTACACCTTTTTTTTTTTGTTCGGAGGCAGCACGCCAAAAATTCCCTGGACTGGCCTCACGCGAGAGCTATTTGTTGGACCCCCAACATGTTATTTGTTTCGTTATCACTTTTGATTTCGTTCAGCAAAATAAAAAGAGAAAAAAAATGAATGGCGTTTCGTTTTTCGAAATCCAAAGAAAACCCGTTTCGAAAATCCCTAAACATTTGAAGGGGCTGTTGGCGGCGGCATCTAAACCAGAATAGCACTCAGCTAATTTGAATAGATTTGTTTTAGTCATTTAAATAGCATTCGAAATGACAAAAAACAATGCACCCAACCAAAGCAAAACCTGAAAAACTCAAGTCACAAATCTCGGAACGTTTTCTCAACAAAACAAAAAGAAGAAAAGAAAAAACTCACTGTCTGAACAGCACGTTTTTCGTTTCACTTGAAACCGCCTCTAATCGAGATCAAGCTAAGCATCAGCATCATCTTCATCATCAGCGTCTTCGTCGTCAAGGTTGTCCGTATCTCTTTAACCACAATTTCCGTAAATTTGTTTGGCAACAAACGAACACGAAAATGAAGATGACGCCGTCGAAAAAGTCATAAACAGTGGATGGTGGTGATCAAGTTCGATTTACGCAACAGCAACGGCCTAAATGTTCGCTCGCTCGATCGAACGCAGCCGAGACATTTCAAAAGCCACCATCTTATATATATTTTTTGAAAATTATCGCATTGACCGCTCTTGACCGCCTGCAACAGCTTTATAGTTACGTATTATATTTTAAAAAGATTTTTGAATATGAATATAAATATGCCACAAATTATTGTGCTTATTGCTTTGCCAAGAGGGGGATTTTCTATTTGGTTGTAATCTCATTGACGTGTCTTTCGTGGAAATGCCATGAAGTGTAATTAAAGCGCAAATTTCGCTTGAAATCTCTCAGCTACAGTCAAAAGATTATATTCTCATTAAAGATGACATGTTCGCAGAAATGCTAACGTTTTTCAAACTTATTCCCATGGGTGCAACTATTTGTAATGAGATCCGGTGCAAAACGTTATTTTTCAATAAAATGTTTGATTCAAAGCAATACTTTTGGGGGAATAAATCAGCAATATTGCTAGATAACCTTCTGGAGGAAAACTAAAAAAAATATCAGGGTTTTCCAACTAGAGGTGTTATGTCGAATCACCCGGTATTTCGGTAGCTGTCACTTTTGAAGCTTTTATTCTTTGACATTTGACAAGTAGAAACTACGCCATTTTTAAAAATGTAACGATACACGCTTCAACAACGCAATGAAATAATTAAAATTCATGAATGAAAATGATCCGGAATTCCATCGAAAAATCATCTAGACTGATGAGGCCCATTTCCACCTCGGTGGCTATGTCAACAAGCAAAATTGTCGCATCTGGGGCTCGGAAAACCCAAGAGTTATTGTTGAGAAGCCTCTCCATCCTCATCGTGTGACTGTTTGGTGCGGTTTATGGTCTGGCGGGGTCATTGGACCTTACTTTTTCGAAATCGAGGTTGGATCAACAGTTACGATGAATGGATTGCACTATCGAGAGATGATTAATGATTTTTTCTGGTCGAAGTTGAATTGGGGTATTTATCTGGACAACGTTTACTTTCAACAAGACGGCGCTACGTGCCACACAAGCAACGAAACCATTGCTCTTTTGCGGGAAAAGTTTCCGGACCGTGTTATCTCTCGAAGAGGTGATCGCAATTGGCCACCGAGATCTTGTGATTTAACACCTTGCGACTTCTTTCTGTGGGGTATACGTGAAAGAGAAGGTCTACGCCAACAGCCCAGCGAGTCAAGACCTCAAAGATAGAATTCGTGAGGCTATCGAGGACATAGGGCAGCCACTTTGCGATTTGGTTATGGAAAATTTCATGAAAAGAATATGGTGTAGTTTTGGACCTTTCCTTATGGGGACCACCTTAAGGGTTGTATATAGAGGGTAGGTATGCTTTGAGAAAATATTGGGACTGAAAAAATATTGGGGGTTGGTCATACATTTGACTCCCCTGGGGGCCTCATTGGGGCAGTCAGAGCGGTGGGAATAAATTAAAATAATTTTGTATGCGAAAACCATTAAGGAGGAGGGCTAGGGGGTAAGTGTGTTCGGAAAAATGTTTGCGGAGGGAGAATTAATTGAGGTCGGTCTTACATTTAACCTACCTAGGGGCAACTCTGGGGCAGTTTTGGACCTTATTGTCACAACAAAAATTATAGAACCACTCACTTATTTTCCTATATAGGAAGCTTAATAATGTTTTGACCACCCCTAAAGTTGTTCTGTTCCTTTAGCGGACTCACTTATTGCCAGCTCATCTGCTATCTTATTCCCTTCTACATTACAGTGTTCTAGCACTGTTGGGCCGTTGTCTAATTTTGTTTTTTTACAGAACTCAAAAATGTCTACTAGAACAAAAGTTATTGAATTTTGGCCGATGGATTTTGATTTTGAACCACTGTGCGTTGTTCCTTATCAATTCAGTGGCGTTGTAAATTGGTACAATTTCTGCCTGAAATATACTATATTCGTCCCAGAGCTTATAAGACTGTCTGATGTTAACTTATTTAGACACCTGCTCCGGAGTCCACATCCATCTTAGATCAGGTTGTGAAGAGCCCGTATTAGCCAGACAACCCTTTCTGGGATCTTTATCGGGTGAGTTTTGTGAAAAACAGTTTTTTTTGGCCATATCCGAGACACCCAAGGGGTCATGAAGTAGTACTCGACAATTGATTTCCAATAAAATCCTGAAATGTCCAGTCTGCCTCGGCCTTAGGAGCGCTGAATCACAGCTCTTTGCCTCCACTCATTTCATATAGTCCTCTATGGCGAGGAAATGTAGATTTATATACAGTGCAGCCTATGGTGTGAAAACTTTTGGGCTTTACCGAGAGTCTTACGACGATTTCCACTCACCGTTTCCCCCACAAGACATAGGTTAGAATGGATCTTACGCTTAGTCTTAGAGCCCAATTCTTTCTTATACCTGCAGGTGTAGTAGGTTGTGTTTATCTTCCAAAGCAATTTGCTACCCGAAGCACTCCGAAAAACACTCGCTTCCCTAGCCTGTGTTAGCTCTACTCCGTCTATTGGTGTAGAGTACCAATTCCGTTTTGCTCGGGTTAACCACGAGCCTTTAGCTCCAGCCCTATGCGCTGTTTGCATGATCTCGCTGATGGTTGGGAGAAAACTTTCCGTTATCAAAATGACGACATCGTCATCGTAGACCGGAAGCCTTTACTATCAATTTTTTTTAAGGAAGACCGCTAGTAGCCATAGGAGATGTGATAATACCCCCTCCTGGTCGTCATTCTCCTCGAATTTACCTCAGCTAAGCAAGAATTGATCTTCCTACTGTTAAGCCTATTTTCAATGCACTCTACAAAGACTCTAGGCACTTCAAGTCCTACAAGTGATTCTGTTATTGTCTATATTTTCAAATGTTATAATAACTTCTCATTAGTTCATTTGAAAACTTGCTAATGAATTAATTAAAAACTCCATTGTACTTGCTGCAAATCTTCTACTTGCCTGTCGCCTAACAGCGTGAGAGTTAATTTTTAAGTACTGAAGTACACCGAAAGTACAATATATAGTCGTACACGGATTTCTCATAAAAATACAATTCTGATTTATGGTTTTTCAAACACTAAATATAACAATAAAATCGATTTTTGCCAATATCGCCAATATTTCCCGAAGATTTGATTAATTTCGAATGGAAGATATATATTTTTGATGATATATTTTTTAAATATTTGTAGGGATGATTTATTTTTGGCTGAAAATATTATTCATCCATTATTTTGGTTTTAATTTTTAAAGTATTTAACGAAAAAAAGTTCAAAATATACAAATATTTCCAATAAAAAGATACAATTGTTTCCAAACATTCATACACTAGATATTTTTGCCAAAATCGCCAATATTTCTCCGAGATGATAAAAGGAAGATATAACAAAATACTATTTTTATTAATTTCTCTTGTATTGTTTTTTAAGCATTCATACGAAATATGGCAACAAAATCATTTTTTGCCAATATTTCTCCAAGAAAATGAAGATTTGACAAAATATTATTTTTATTAATTTCTTTTTTATTGTGTTTAAGCATTCATACGAAATATGACAATATTATGTTTTTAATATCGCCAATATTTCGCCAAGATTATAAAATGAAGATATGACAAAATATTATTTTTATTAATTTATTTTTTATCGTTTTTAAACATTCATACGAAATATGACAAGATTATTTTTTTAATATCGCCAATATTTCGCCAAGATGATAGAATGATGATAGTCAAAATATAATGTTATTTCTTTAATTGTTTTCCAAGCATTCATAGGAAATATGACAACAAAATCATTTTTTGCCAATATCGCCAAATATTTCTCCAAAATGATAAAGGAAGATATGACAAAATATAATTTTTATTATTTTCTCCAATATTTCTCCAAGTTGATACAAGGGAGATATAACGAAATATAAATTCGATTAATTTCCTTTTTTAATGTTTTACAAACATTCATACGAAATATGACAACAAAATTATTTTTTCCCCCAATATTTCTTCAAGAAGAAAAAAGGAAGATGTGGTGAAATATATTTTTTATTATTATTTTCAAACCGATAAATGGAAGATATGTCTTCATGAATATCTATCATTCAAATGTTTGTGGGTATAATTTACTTTGGTCTGAAAAATATTATTTATCCATAATTTTTTCATTTTTGTATTTCCAAAAATTAGAAATTGTTTCAAAACATTCATAGAAAAAATCAATTTTGAAACCATATCACCAATATTTCTCCAAGAAGAGACATGGAAGATTTGACTAAACATATTTTTTTTATTATTTTCCAAATATTCCTACAAATAACAAAATTATTTTTTGCCTATATTTCTCCAAAATGATAAAAAGAGGATATGACAAAATATAATTTTGATTAATTTAATTGTTTATTGTTTTCCAAGCATTCATACGAAATATTACAATATTATTGTTTTTGTCAATATCGCTAATATTTCTTCAAGACGAACAGAATTTTTTTTTTGCCAATATTTCTCCAAAATCATAGAAGGAAGATATGACAAAATATATTTTTGATTAATTTAATTTTTTATTGTTTTCCTTGCGAAATATGACAACAAAACTATTGTTTTTGTCAATATCGCCAATATTTCTTCAAGACGAAAAAAAGAAGATGAGAAAATATATTTTTTATTATTTTTTTCAAAGCGAAAAATGGAAGATAGATCTTCGTGAGGATATATCATTCAAATGTTTGTGGAGATAATTTATTTTGGGTTGTCAAACTGAATAATAATTTTAATTTCGTTGCATTATTCGATTGAATATTATATACATATGTACATATATTTTTTTCGATAATCCCATTCGATTTTGTAGATCATTTCCAAATGTCATTGCTTTTAAAATAGATTGGAATTCATACAATACCGCTATAAAAACCGGTTTAAAAGTAATAAAATTGCCCAGTTTTTGATAAATACTCTACATTCTGCTGCCCTGCCAGCTTTACCATTACCAATATGCAATATCAAAAAATGTTTGAATGAAAACAAAAGTGAAACCTGTTAATTTGTTGATTCATTTTGAAAAATTGTTATCATTTAATCGCTCGGCCGCCGTCGATTTCACTGTCGCTGTCTCTGCCTCTGTTGCAGAGATTTTAGTAACAAATAAATTATTATTTGTTTTTGAGTAGTTTCTAAATTTGTTTGTTCGGACAATTATTTGAAAACAATCAAAAGATTGTATTTCTCATCGTCAAAAAAAGACCACACAAATTATTTAAACAAATAAAAAGTTGCTCTGTTATTCTAAGAAAACACCAGAGATTATCTTGCGGATAGAGATAATCTTGAGAAGGTTGATAACGTATAACATATTTGGGAATCATATTTAATACAAAGTAGTGACGATGTCTGGGTTATCACCACCCTATGTGTGTTTGTTTCATTCACTCTTACCCACGTGCGGTAAACATAAATGGAAGCAGGAACAGTGCTGGGGATTCAATTAAGGTCACATGTATAAACAAGTAAAGAGAACGGGCCACATTTTTGTAATTTTTTTTTTGTATGTTCCTTTTTTCCACGACCCACTTTACTGTACGCCGTTTAATGTCATTAGGCAGCATTTATTTAATCGTCGCCTCATTTGTTTTGCTTTAGTTTTCGCTACGTTGTCACAATTATTTACCGCAGATCGCTCATTTATGTATTTTTATCGCAAACAAAAAATTAAAATAGAAACACGTTTCTGTTGGTGGCTACAGCGCTGCTGTTGTTGTGGTTGTTGATTTTCTTCTTCTTCTTCACCAATTCCTTGGTCAAAAATGAATTTTGCGTATTATTTCCTAAGTTTCCTACCTTCATATGTACACACATACATATGGATGTATGTATGTACATATTTTGCTGACGGTGGGCATGAGTTTGCTTTTGTAGCATCGCGTAACGCGTTAACGACGTTAACGTAAAAAGTGCGAACGACGAACGATTCAATGCCATACGCACGCAGCCAAGTAATCGTACACCTGTGGGTGAGATTCAAGAGGGAGAGCGGGTGGGAGAGTGAGAGATATCACCCCGCCACACACCACCCATAACATTCTACTGACCTCCAAATGTTTTCGTCACACAGTCACACACGCACACACACTCACTCATACTCACGCACATTTTGTTCATCTGCTACCAATGTTTTTTTCTTTCGTTCGCGGTTGTAAAGTATACGCAACACAGTTTCTATTTTTTTGTGTTTTCATTTTTCGGCTCGTGTTCGTCTTTTTGGCGCTCTTGCTCTCCTATCTCTCTCCGTCTCCCTCTCTAATTATGTGTGCCGAAAATGTTTGGCGCGTTTATAAGAAAACATACTTATTTGTTGTTGCTATTGTAACGGTTGTGTGTTACGTGCGTGTGCAACGAAAACAATAATCCACGTGGTGATGGTACAGTGTTGCCACATGGTCATGGTACTGCGTTTGTGTTGTGGCATTTTTGTAACTTCCCCCAGCCAGGGAAGTATGGCTAGTGAAGAGACGTGACAAGGTGGCCGGCAGGCCGCATTGTTACAGTGGGAGACAATTTGACAGTTCTTTTATGGGACCTGAACCAAGACCATATACATTAGGCTGGGTCGTGGTCCATGCAAATGGAAAACAATTTCCAGTCACCCCACGAAAATAAAGTTTGGATTGTTTAATGATGCTTTGCAAAATATTTCGGTACTAGATCAAGCCATCTGTGAGCTAAACGCTCCTGGAAATACCCCTAAAAATCATGTTTTTCCCGTATAGTTTTTTTTGTGCTTCATTTTTGTCAAAAATTCTTTTCTGAAATTATAGACTCTTGAAAGCACTTTAAATATAAATTTTAATTCATGCCTTAGAGTAACTTATTGGTCGAATTATGGGACCTTTGTCATTTTTCATAGTATCAACTGAAAAATTGTTTGTATTTGGTGTCAGTATTTTACAAAGAAAAAAAAAAAATAGCGGCATTCAATACCTTTCGAATGATGCCTAAATTATGAACATCGGAAGGAATCACTCATTTTTGTAAAAATAGTTTGAAAATTTTGGCTCTGAAAAGTCATCTCCTGTCTTAAATTATTTCACAAATATGGAGTCAATGACGTAATTTTTTGTCCGATATTCATCATTTAGGCATCGTTCGAAAGGTATTGATTCCTTCCATTTAATTTTCATAACAACTCTTACAAAATGTTTCCAAGAAATATGAGTTTTTAGCTGTTACCTTGAAAAACCACAATATTCTTAGACAACAAGATACAAATTTGTATTTAAAGTGCTCTCAAGGGTCTATTAATTCAAAAAAAAAAAAAAAAAAAAACAGAAAATTTGGACAAAAAAGCAACATAAAAAATTACACGGGAAAAACATGATTTTTAGAGGTGTTTTCAGGAGCGTTTAGCTTACAGATGGCGTAACCCAGTGACGAACTATTTTGCAGATCATCGTTAAACAATCCAATCTTCATTTGTGGGTCGGTCACCACATGCAATTTATTTTCTTTCCCATCCTAATATACTAGGGATTAGTTGATTTTTTCTCCTTTTTACTAGACTATTAATTTAGATGATTTAATTATTTATTTTCACACTTTGCGATTCATACGCATTTACATCTTCAGTATTTTCTACTTGCCGTGGCCTATTAATAGTACTTAACAACGAAAGTTCAAAATAGACTCGAAAGAAAGGACAATTTTTCGTTATTGTTTTCCAAGCATTTATACAAAAAATATCGCCAATATTTCTCCAAGATGATAAAAGGAAGTTATGACAAAATATAACTTCAAAATTTCGAATGGAAAATATATCATTCAAATATTTGTAGGGAGATGTTATTTTGATCTGTAAATATTATTCTTCTACTATTTTTTTCTTTTTTGCTGTACTTAGCAAATAAATATACACGAATTTCCAAAAAAAAAAAAAAAAAAAACAAAAAAAAAAACAATCATATTTTGCCAATATTTCAATATGATAAAAGGAAGATATGACAAATATACTTGTATTAATTTCTTTTTTATTCATTCATTGCATATGGCAACAATATTATTTTATTTCAATATCGCCAATATTTCCCCAGGATGATAAAAGGAAGATATGACAAAATATTATTTTGGTTAACTTCTTTTACCGTGGTGCAAACATTCATACGATATATGACAACAAAATTATTTTTTTGTCAACATATTTCTTCAAGAAGATAAAAGGAATATATGACAAAATATAATTTTGATTAATTTCTTTTGCTGTTTTCCAAACATTCATACGAAATATAACAACAAAATTATCGCCCATGTGCTGACAACCGCATGATTTCCAAACCGCATTTTTTTTTGGCGATTTCGAGATTCTAAATTTTACATTTCTATTTAAAATTGCTATGTTTAACCAAACATCTTCTTCATTTATCCGCCAGTAAAGAAAGAAAACTGAAAACACTTGTTTAAAGTAAAAATGCGAAATTTAGAGACTCGAAATCGCCAAAAAAATGCGATTTGGAAATCATGCGGTTGTCAGCACATGGGCGTATTTTTTTGTCAACATCGCCAATATTTCTTCAAGACGAAAAATGGAAGATATGACAAAATATTATTTTGATTAATTTCTTTTGCTATTTTCCAAACATTCATACAAAATATCACAACAAAATTATTATTTGCCAATATTTCTCCAAGATGATAAAAGGAATTTACTCGCTTAATCCTCAAAGGTCCAAATGGTTCCAGCGGACCCAGTTTGAAAGTTTTTGGATAACAGAAGGAGACATTAATTATTGGTGGGAGGTGTCACTATTTTGTGAACCATTAAAAGAACATGTGAGGCGTTTGCACCTAAACAATCGAGTTGTGTAAAAATAAGATTAAATTAGAAGTGTATTTTATTGTAAGAAAATCAGCTTGAACCTTAGAGGGTTAACAATCGGACAAAGGTCCAATGATTCCTCCAGCCCAAAAACCACACCACACAGTGACACGTTGAGGATGCATTTGCTTTTCGTGAATCACTCGAGGATTTTCCGCACCCCAAATGCGACAATTCTGCCTATTGACGAAGCCATCAAGATGAAAATGGGCCTCGTCACTGAAGATGATTTTATCGCAAAATCAGCATTTTCATGTTGTCTCTCCAATACCCAATTAACGAACTCCCTTCGCTGTCCATGGTCAGTTGGCTTCAGTTCCTGAGTCAATTGAACTTTGTATGCATGAAGATGCAAATCTTTCGTCAAAATTCGCTGCAAAGTGGATTTGGAGACACCAATTTGCTGAGCTCGGTGTCGATCATAATTCTAGATGCAGTGGTTTGATTGGTACCAATTTTTCCCCTTTCTCCCCGTTTCCCCTAAAAGCACAAATTTCGAAATTTTCCTTCATTTTGCACGCCCATACAGTCAGAGGAATGTACACACCGAATTTTATGATTCTAGCCTCAAGAATTTGGCCGGTACCAATTTTATCCCTTTCTGTCCATTTTTCGTACTTTTACGAATATCGAAAGATCTCGTTATTTTTCCGAATCTACTCAGCCGGAGCAAAGTGTAGCCCGATTTTTATTATTCTAGCTTCAACGTTTTGATTGGTACAAATTTTATCCCCTTTCTCCCGGATTCCCCTAAAAGTACAAATTTCGAGCATTTCCTTTATTTTGCACGTCTATACTGTCAAAGTAATATACAAATTTATATATTATTATTATAGCTGCCGCCATTTGATCGATACCAATTTTATCCCTTTTTGACCCTAAAAGTACGAATATCGAAAGGTCGTTTTATTTTTCCGATCTATGCAATCAGAGCGAAGTATAGCCCGATTTTCATTATTCTAGCTGCAGCCGTTGCTTTGGTACTAATTTTATACCCCTTTCTCTCGGTTTCCTCTAAAAGTACAAATTTCGAAAAAATCCTTTATTTTGTACGTCTATACAAACACAGGAATATACACACCAAATTTTATTGGTGTGTATATATTGGTACCATTTGGTTGGTACCAATTTTATCCCTTTCTGTCCATTTTAACCCTAAAAGTACGAATATCGAAAGATCGTGTTATTTTGCGAATCTACGCAACCAGAGCGAAGTATAGCCCGATTTTCATTATTATATCGGCAGCTTTTGCTTTGGTACTAATTTTATCCCCCTTTCTCTCGGTTTCACCCTAAAAGTAAGTGTTTTTGAAAATTTCCTTGGTATACCGCCATTCTATGGTGGAGGGTATAAAAATATACGAACTGGAATTTTCTGCAAATATTTTGTGTGTGTTAATGAAACTTACTTTCAGCTTTTCAGAGCTGATGGAGACATCACATAATTAATTCAAATTACTATCTGGGGGAGTTTACACTTACAGATTTATAATACAACATGAATATAGATTGGAGCAAAAAAAAATAAATATTCTAGCATTTTTGCAATAAAAATTAAACTTTATCAATTCTGTAGCATAAATGAAGCAATATTTTTGTTTAATAGGCTTTTACAGAGTTCGAATTGAAGTTGAAATTGTTGAATGACTCCTCAAGTGTAAACCCCTCTTTTGACATATGAAGGGATCCTAAGTACAATTATTAGTACAAAGCCAATTCCCTGCATGAGTTCACTCTCGTGAACTCCCCCTGGCCGTTCTGCACACTATTTTTTATTCCTAAAGATTCATGTTGATTCAAATATTTCGGTGGCGGGAGGGCACAGTGATGATTTACATTCATAAATTTATGCTAATGTTATAAAGTTTTTTGTTTTGTTTTGTTTTTGGCCTTATACTAATTGATTTGTTTATAAATAAAGGCCTACGCAAACATTCACTCACGTATGACTGTTATGGCGGTGGCCGGCCATCTTCATTTGGGCCAAAAGAAAAGACAAAACGATTTGAACTAAAACCAAAAACACGTTTTTTACTCGGACACTCTGTGTATCCAAAAGGCCACCAAATTCCGTTCTTCGTTTTTCTTCTTCTTTCAAATAAACAACAATTTCATAACCGAAATAATCTGTTGCCTGCCTTGGGCAGGGGATTTTTTCTGTTTTAGTTGTTGGCGAAAATCAGCCAACCCTGTCTAGAATAAATTAATTTCATATTGTTTATATTAAATGGGGTCAAAAGAGTAGACAAAAAAAAACAGAAACACTGAGTGAAAGTTTTAGCCGTAGGCAATTTGGTATTACATTATATGTTGTGGGGCTCACTGCTGTGTCAATACGATCACCCGCCGCTATCCCATTCATGAAAATGATTAAATGTAATCTTTTGCATTGGTTTATACACTAAAACATATACAATAAAAATTGTAAAATATTATTAATTGGAATATGGATTTTTTCCTGATATTTTTAGTTACGATAACTTGAAGAGTTATCGAAATTTTCATTCAAATGAGTTCGAAATAATAAAAAGTAAAAATCGATTTTTTAAATTTTCAATTTCGATAACTAAGATAGTTATTTTGTAGTTTTTTCTGTTTTATTTTTGATTTTGAGTTAATTTTATTAAAAAATAATATTTCTTCGATTTTTTTTTCAAACTTTAACTCGATAAATAAGTGAGATAACGATAACATGTCCACCATTGACTAATTGAAATATAGATTTTTTCCAATATTTTTCATTTAAAAAAGTTCAAAATAATAAAAAACAGAAAAAATAGAATTTTTAATTTCGATAACTAGTTATCGAAATATTTTATTTTAATTTTTACTGTTATGTTTTTGATATTGAACTCATTTTACTAAAAAAATTAATGTTTCTTCGATTTTTTCAAACTTTAACATCCGATAACTCGATAACTAAGTGGGATAACTATAATAGGTCCACCAATGACTAATTGGAATATCGATTTTTTCCAATATTTTTCATTCAAATGAATTCAAAATAATAAAAAGCAGAAAATAATCGAATTTTCAATTTCGATAACTAGTTATCGAAATATTTTATTTTCATTTTTACTGTTTCGCTTTTGGTATTGAGCTTATTTTACTATTTCTACGTTTTTTTTTTCAAACATTAAAGCTAGATATTGATAACATCTCCACCATGGACTAATTGTAATATAGACTGTCTCCGATATTTTTAGTTTCGATAACTCGTAGTTTTCGATATATTTTCATTCAAATGGACTCAAATAATAAAAAAATCGATTTTTTTCAATATTCAGTTTCGATAACTATGTTTATAATAAAAAAATATGTTTATTTTTTCTGTTTTGTTTTTGATGCTGAGCTCATTTTACTAAAGAAAATATTTCGTCCGATAACTCGATAACTAAGCTAGATATCATGTCCACCATTGATTAATTGTAATAGATTTTTTCCCATATTTTTAGTTTCAATATCTCGAAGTTGTCGAAAATGTTCATTCATATGAGCTCAAATATTGAAAAAATTGAAAAAACGATTTTTTCAATTTTTAATTTCGATAACTAAGATAGTTATCGAAAATTTTTATTTATTTTCTTCTGTTTTATTTTTGATGTTGATTTTCAATGTTGTCGAAAATTTTTCATTCAAATGCGCTCAAAATAATAAAAAGAAAGAATCGATTTTTCAATTTCGATAACTAGAAAGTTATCGAAATTTTTTATTTATTTTCTTCTGTTTTATTTTTGATATTGTGCTCATTTTACTAAAAAACATTTCTTTGATTTTTTTAAACTTTAACGTCCGATAACTCGATTACTAAGCCACATAACATCTCCACCATTGGCTAATTGGAATTTTTGGATTTTTTCTGAAATTTGTATTTCCGATAACTCGAAAATATCGAAAATTGTTCATTTAAACAAGTTCAAATTAAATTCGATAACTAAGATAGTTTAAACATTTCATTTTTAACGATGTCCATCATTGACTAAGTGGATTATAGACATTTTCCGATATTTTTAGTTTCGCTAACTCAATGCTGTCGAAAATTTTTCATTCAAATGGGCTCAAAATAATAAAAAGAAAGAATCGATTTTTCAATTTCGATAACTAAGATAGTTATCGAATTTTTTTATTTATTTTCTTCTGTTTTATTTTTGATATTGTGCTCATTTTACTAAAACAAATAATATTTCTTCGATTTTTTTCAAACTGTAACATTCGATAACTCGATTACTAATCCAGATAACATCCCCACCATTGACTAATTGGAAGATAGTTATCGAAAATTTTTATTTATTTTCTTCTGTTTTATTTTTGATTTTGATTTTCAATGCTGTCGAAAAATTTTCATTCAAATGGACTCAAAATAATAAAAAGAAAGAATCGATTTTTCAATTTCGATAACTAAGAAAGTTATCGAATTTTTTTATTTATTTTCTTCTGTTTTATTTTTGATATTGTGCTCATTTTACTAAAAAACATTTCTTTGATTTTTTTAAACTTTAACGTCCGATAACTCGATTACTAAGCCACATAACATCTCCACCATTAGCTAATTGGAATTTTTGGATTTTTTCTGAAATTTGTATTTCCGATAACTCGAAAATATCGAAAATTGTTCATTTAAACAATTTCAAATTAAATTCGATTACTAAGATAGTTTAAACATTTCATTTTTAACGATGTCCATCATTGACTAAGTGGATTATAGACATTTTCCGATATTTTTAGTTTCGCTAACTCAATGTTGTCGAAAAATTTTCATTCAAATGGGCTCAAAATAATAAAAAGAAAGAATCGATTTTTCAATTTCGATAACTAAGATAGTTATCCGATAACTAAGCTTGATAACTTGTCCATCATTGACTAATTGCAATATCGATTCTCGCAAATTTTTAATTTAATGAGCTCAAATAAAAAAAAAGAAAAAAATCATTTTTTTCAAATTTGATATAAAGGGTGATTTTTTAAGAGCTTGATAACTTTTTAAAAAAAAAAACGCATAAAATTTGCAAAATCTCATCGGTTCTTTATTTGAAACGTTAGATTGGTCCATGACATTTACTTTTTGAAGATAATTTCATTTAAATGTTGACCGCGGCTGCGTCTTAGGTGGTCCATCCGCTTAGTCCAATTTTGGCATTTCCACGTTTTTGAGTAACAGAGACCCAATTGGTGCGAACGGCGACGAATCGAAAATTGGTGGTCATCATTAACACTGGCCGATACAGCTGCGATATTTTCTTCAGTTCGCACTCTACGTAAGCGTGTTGGTGGTTTAATGTCCAACAATGTAAATTTGGTGCGAAATTTAGTCACAATAGCCCGAATAGCCGCTTCAGTGGGTCGATTAAACTGACCATAAAATGGAAGCGCGCAATGAACTTTCTTAACAGAGCACGCATTTTGATAATAAAATTCAATAATTTGCAAGCGTTGTTCGTTTGTAAGACGATTCATGATGAAATGTCAAAGCATACTGAGCATCTTTCTCTTTGACACCATGTCTGAAATCCCACGTGATCTGTCAAATCTCAAAAAAATCACTCTTTAGTAATCGAATTTTTTACTGATATGTTTTTTTGAAATTGTGTTCAATTTTTCAAACTGTAACGTCCATCGATAACTAGATAACGATAACATGTCCTCAATTGCCTAATTTTAATACAATTTTTTCTCATATTTTTAGTTTCGATAACCCGATAACTCGAAGTTATCGAAAATTTTTCATTCAAATGATCTCAAAATAATAAAAATAAAAAAATCGATTTTTTCAATTTCGATAACTAAGATAGTTATCGAAAATTTTATTTTTACAGTTTTGTTTTTTACATGCAAAAATTTTATATACATACATATTTTTTTATTTTTTCAATCTTTAATGTCCGATGACTTGATAACTAAGACAGATATCGATAACATGTCCACGAATTTTTCTTCTTAAAATTAGAGATCTTCTATCCAAAAATAATTTTTATCAATTTTGGTAATTTTTAACACAATATTTCTAGTATTTTTTGAAAATTTTATTTTCTTTTCGTATAATTTACAATTAAGATTTTATTATTTGAACGAATAGAAAAATATTTTTCTCGATTTTCGATTTTATATGTCCTTGGTATAAAGGCCTTTAAACGGATTGTGGGGATTATGGAACATGCCACTCTCCTCTTGTATCGACAGTTTTATGTTGCCATTTTTCTTATAAAAAAGACTGAAACAATAAATTGTACGTAAATCAAATAAAGCCGATATCTGTTTTGAACAAATATTTTGAAAAATAAATATTAATGTACGTACGCGTCCTACGTACTTAAATATGTACATATATACAAACAATATATAATATAAGTACGGACGGAATACCTATAACAAATATGTTTATTTTTTTTCTTGTTTTGTGCAAACTTTATTTAACTTCAAATATTGTTCGAGTACTGCGTTCAAAACAGAAGCAGTTCTACATTTATTTGCCCGTCTTCAATTTGTTGCTGTTGCTGTTTGTTTTGTTTTCGTTTTTTTTAATATTTCTTTTTAAGGTGGGGACTTTTTATTACGTCTTTTGCTGAACACAGAGCAGAACAGCGAAAAAAATTAAAAAAAAATAACGTCTGTTAGTGAGAGTGTTTGCTTATCGTCAACATTATTAAACAAAAAATGTATATTTTGTATATGTTTTTTTGTTTTTGATATAATATTTTTATTTACGGTAACAGGCAATATGGTCCATCCATTTAAAAGTGACAGAAATTATTATATAATACATTTATTTAACCAGCCAACCAATCGAAGACATGAAATTGAAATACATTTTTTAATTGTTCGAGTTTTTTTTTTGTTTTGTTCACAATCGATTTTAGCGACATCGAAAGTTGTCGTTGTTCTTTCTTTGTTTTTTTTTTAATAATTTTTGTTTGTCTTCTGATAAATTTATATTTACTGGAGAATTTTTTACGTGGTTATGACCTTGATGATGGCGGTGATGTTTATGATGGCTGGCTGGTGGTGACTGTCAGTGTTATTTTTAAGAAATTCCGGAAGTTCATTTATTTTTAGTGGGTGAAACGTGCAACGTGTCTACCCTAATCAAAAGAGAAGGGACAAAATGCCCAAAACTCTTGTGTGGCTTGGTAAATTAGTTCCTCATTCATTGTCCCTTTCAGTCAATTGTCATCTTAGGCAACACTTATCATTTTGGCAACACTGGTTTAAACAGCTGGCGCACATTTCGTGTTTTGTTTCACTGTCAAACATCTTCAGTTTGGTCTATAATTTAACCATGAATCGTCTTACAAACGAACAACGCTTGCAAATTATTGAATTTTATTATCAAAATGCGTGTTCTGTTAAGAAAGTTCATCTTCCACTTTTTTACCGAAAAATTGTGTTCACCGACGAAGCTCATTTTTGGCTCAATGGGTACGTAAATAGGCAGAATTGTCGATTTTGGAGTGAATATCAGCCAGAAGCATTGCAAAGGGTACCAATGCATCCAGAAAAAGTCACCGTTTGGTGCGGTTTATGGGCTGGTGGCATCATTGGACCGTACTTCTTCAAAGATGATGCGAATCGTAACGTAACTGTGAATGGTGAGCGCTACCGTGATATGATATCCAACTTTTTTTTTTTTGCCCAAAATGCAAGAGCTTGACTTGCATGACATGTGGTTTCAACAAGACTTTGCCACATGCCACACAGCACGCGCAACAATGGACTTATTGTGAGGCGAGTTCGGTGAACATTTCATTTCACGTTCGGGACCGCTCAATTGGCCGCCTAGATCGTGCGATTTAACGCCTTTAGACTACTTTTTGTGGGGCTATGTTAAAGCTCATGTCTATACAGACAAGCCCGCTTCAATTGACGCATTGGAAGACAACATTGAAGAGTATGGAAAGAGTATGCCAAAATTGGACTAAGCGGATGGACCATTTGAGGCGCAGTCAAGGTCAACATTTGCATGAAGTGATCTTCAAACATTAAATTATATGGACCGTACTATCGCTTCAAATAAAGTTTTCATGAATTTTTCTGAATTTTATGTGTTTTTCTTTGAAAAACTTTCCTATAGCTTTTAAAAAATCACCCTTTATAAGACAGAAATCTTCAACAAAGCTTACATACCATAAATATTGGTAGATAGTGGGTGCTACAGTTGGTTGTATATCCTCCTATTTTATTTCCAAAAGTACAAATTTTAACCTAACTTCATGATTCAACCTATTTTTGTCGTAAAAGTAAAAAAGTATGAATTTGGATTTTTTTATTTTGCAGTCAGAGCAATGTATACACCGAATTTTATGATTCTAGCTGCGGTCATTTGGTTGGTACCATTTTTATCCCTTTTTTCTATTTTACCCCTTAAGAGTGCGATTTTCTAAAATCTCTTTATGTTACGTGCCTACGCAATTAGGGCAATGTACACATCGAATTTCATCATTCTAGCTGTAGCCATTGCATCCGTTGAAAGTACGAATTTGGAAAACCTTTTATTTTCCGTGTCTACGCAGTCGGAGGAATGTATACTCCGAATTTCATGATTCTAGCTGCGTTCATTTGGTTGGTACAATTTTTATCCCTTTTTCCTATCATACTCTTAGACTTTCTAACATCTCTTTATTTTACGAGTCTACGCAATTAGATGCTCACACAGAATTACATCATTCTAGCTGTAGCCCTTTAGTTGGTACCATTTTTATCCCTCTGTTCCCATTACATCCATTGAAAGTACGAATTATTTTTCGTGTCTACGGAGTCAGAGGCATGTATACTCCGAATTTCATGATTCTAGCTGCAGGCATTTGGTTGGTACAATTATTATCCCGTTTTTCCATTTTAACCCCAAAAAGTACGAATTTCGAAAAATTTCTTTATTTTCGTGTCTATGATATCAGAGCAATGTATACACCGAATTTCATTATTCTAGGTAGCAGCCGTTTGGTTGGTACCATTTTTATCCCTCTATTCCCATTTTACCGCTTAAAAGTACGAATTTGGGAAACATACTTTTCTTTTATGTATCTACTCAATTAGAGGAATGTACACACCGAATTTTGTGTTTCTAGCTGTTTTTGTTTGATCGGTACCATTTTTATCCCTTTTGGGCCCATTTCACCCCCTACTAATAAGAATCACATATCAAGTATGTGCAAACAGACATATTGAAAAAACATGTTTGAATACTCTGTTGCAGATCGGTCATATGGTCGATCTCAACTGATGAATTTATGGCAATGCTATAAAATCCGATAGATGGCGGTATCGTTCCTGTTATGGTTGTCAAATGAGTAGTAGTTTTGTGTACTCCGTACGTAGCAGCAACACTTGCTCAAATGAAATATTAAAAATCCAAATTTGTGTTGTTTTCATAAATTGTCTCCTCTAGACACCGTCCAGGGGAGACCAACAGGGCTGGGTATTTTAATCCTTGTGAGGGAAAAATTTTTCCCTCTGGACCGATTTCGCCCAGTTACAATCCCAACCAATTCGGACGTCCTAGCTCCTTTCGTTTAGATGCTAGCGTGCTTTCAACAGACGGACGGACATGGCTAGATCGTCTTAGAATTTTATGACGATCAAAAATATGTATACTTTATAGGGTCTCAGGTCAAGGTGTTACAAACGGAATGACAAAGTTAGTATACCCCCATCCTGGAGGTGGAGGGTATAAAAATAAATAATAATAATAAAAAATTTTTTAATATCGTTTCGAGTTTAGAACACAAAAATTCATAAACCATTTGACAAAAAGTTTGTAAACTTGTGTAAATATTAAAAAATGTTAATTCTTTGGATTCTTTACCCTAGGAATGATAATCAGCAACCGATTAAAAAAATCCTTATTTCAGTAAGTTTCAAAAATATAAATCTTTATATAGTAAACTAGCAGTACCCGCTGCTTCGCACGCGAAAAAGCCAGGTATTTGTTATTATCCGTCTCTTTTTTAGGACAGTATTTATTTGATTTTCTTTTCTAAAATAGTAAATTGGAATCATAGCACTCATATACAGTCTATGTGCACTGTTTTAGCTGAACTCCCTTCGTATATATATTTTTTTTATCATTTTCTACCCAGGTTTTAACAAAAAAATTACAACCGCAGAGCCTTTTATTCGAAAAATAATACATTTTGATTGAGCTTCTACATGTTCAGAGGAATTTACATACATGATTCTAGCTGTAATCCTAATGTTGGTACCATTTTTATCGTTTTTGGTCCCGCTCTCCCCTTAAAGTACAAATTTCGAAAAATCAATTTATGTTGCAAGTCTACGTTAGCAGAGGAATTTACGCACCAAATTTCACGACTATAGCAGCAATATTTTAGTTGGTACTATTTTTATCCCTTTTTGTCCCGCTCACACCTTATAGGTATAAATTTCGAAAAAAATCCATTAGGAGTTTCGCTTCGGAATTTATACACCAAATTTTACCATAGCTACAATACTTAAATTAGTACCATTATTATTCCTTTTTGTCCCTCGTAACCCTTAAAAGTACAAATTTTGCAAAATCCAATTTTAATGTTCTTATACATGGTCAGAGGAATTTACATACTAAATTTCACGATTCTTGCTATAATAATTTAGTTGGTACTATTTTTATCCCTTTTGTCCCGCTCACCTCTTAAAAGTATAAATTTCGAAAAATCCAACTTTACTGCGCTTCTACATGGTCACAAGAACTTACACATCAAATTTGAAGATTCTAGCTGCAATACTTTAGTTGGTACCATTTTTATCCCTTTTTGTCCCGCGCAACCCTTTAAAGTACAAAATGCATTTATATTCCGCTTCTATGTGGTGAGAGGAATTTACACACCAAATTGCGCGACTATAGCTGCAATACTTAAATTAGTACCATTTGCATCCCTTTTTGTCCCTCGCAACAAAAGTAAAAATTTTGAAAAATCCAATTTTAACGCGCTTCTACATGGTCAGAGGAATTTACACATTAAATTTCACGATTCTAGCTACAATACTTTAGTTGGTACCATTTATATCCCTTTTTGTCGCGCTCACCCCTTATAAGTACAAATATCGAAAAATAAATTTATATTGCAAGTCTACGTTGTCAGAGGAATGTAAATACCGATTTTCACGATTCTAGCTGCAATTCTTAAATTGGTACCATTTTTATCCCTTTTTGTCTCTTTCCTCCCTTAAAAGTACAAATTTCGAAAAATCCCTATTTGTAGCTCCTCTGCATGGTCATTGCAAGGAACTCACCGAATTTCATGTTTCTAGCTACTGCCGTTTAGTCAGGACGAAGGTTCGATGTTTATCCCTTTTTGTCCCATTTTAACCGCTGATTTTATGCTAATCTTTACTCCTACTCAAGGCACCTTAAGGCACCATTGTGAATTTTCCCCTCTTATTAACAAACCGCCCAAAATTTTAACATCTTGTCCCATTGTCTGTCTCCACATAACTGCATAATCAATTTAAATTAAGCTCTTTCTTGACAACCAACTTACATGAAAAGCTCCCATTTATTTAAAAAAGCCTAAAAGTATACTCTGAATTTAATGTAATCTTTAATTTAAACTCGACTTGATACGATTTCTTGGATTTTTATTCAGTTTAAAAGAAACAACAAGACACCGACTGATGGCTGTGCATGAATCTTATCTCTCGTCTCAATACAAACAATTCAATTCATATCAATGGATTTTATTTCTATTACGTACTTTGGATTTCTTTTGTTTCTAATATTGCAATAGAAGCAGCAGAAAAAAACAAATAATTAAATTTTAACAACATTTTAATCAAAGTTTGCACAAAATCTAAACAGAAGGTCAGGGCTGGCTGGTTGGTTGGCTGTTTGGTTGCATTGCCCCTGAATAGAACGCAAAAGAAATCGCACCTAAATGCAGCGCGTTCACTTGTCATGTCGTCTTAGGTTTAGAATAGAATTTGGACAGCTCGTGAAAATCTGACTTCACATCTCAGTCGTTGACGTTAATTCTAATTCTGTAGATTTTGCCGTTTTTTTTGCTTCAACTGACAGAGATCAAGGCTCTTTTGATTGGTTCGGTTTGGTTTGGTGGGGTGACACGATGGCCAAACTTTGGTTTCTATTCCCGTTGCCTCGAAGTCAATGGATGTGGTGCCGATAAGGCGAATGGTATTAAGCATTTGGGTTCAATGGTGTTTTTATGGCATCATCACATTTCAATCTTTGATTTAAAATGAAAATGATTTTTCTTGAGTGGAATTTTTTTTTGATATTTTTTTACATTTGTATCCAAAGACAATGCCAACGAAATTTAAAAACTTTTTCCCAAAGATGGACACTGAGATGTATTTTCGGTTGTTTATATGTGAGTGCGACTATTTGCTAGCGTCATCTTCGGAGAGCTTTCATATTACTGTGTCAACTGACTCTATATTAAATTCTATAGTCTTTACTGCCTCATTTTGTAAAACTTAACGTGAAAGCTTGCGTTTTTTTCTCATCATTTTGTTGTTGTTACAGAAATAATTGACATAGGAAATAAAGCAATGCGAAAGCTCGGAATTTGCAAAATGAGACGCCGTAAGTTGGTTTGTTTACACAGTAATATGAAAGCTCATCGAAGATGGCGCTAGTAAACAGCCGAAACAGCCGTTTACAAACGCACGGAAAATGTACGTTAGTCCCCATCTTTAGCGAAAAGTTTTTATAGCCTTACAATTTCCAGTCACCTCACGAAAATAAAGTTTGGATTGTTTAATGATGATTTGCAAAATATTTCGTTCCTGTGAGCTAAACGCTCCTGAAAATACCATCTTTTTCCCGTGTAATTATTTTTTGCGTTTCATTTTTGTCAATTTGTTTTCTGAAATAATAGAGACCTGAAAGCACTTTTAATACACATTTTGATTCTTGTCTTATATAGGGTCTGCCAAATAATTTTTTTTAATGCTATAAAAAAAACTACTGAATATTTTCTCAAATTTCTTTTGGAAAATATTCTTATGGAAAATAATTTCATTCAAATGGCTGCCTCGGCACTCCACAAATAATAGTCCAACGGTTGAATAGTTGAAAAAAAAAACGTTAGATGGCGGACCCTACTACTTATTGATCGAATTATTGTTAATATTATAGCATTTTTGTGGTGATATTTTATAAAATTAAAAATTTTGAAAACCATCTCCTGTATTAAATTATTTCACAAAAATTCGAAAGGTATTGATTCCTTCTCTCTTACACCCTCCACCTCCAGGATGGGAGTATACTAACTTTGTCATTCCGTTTGTAACACCTTGAAATATCGACCTGAGACCCTATAAAGTATATATATATATTGATCGTCATAAAATTCTAAGACGATCTAGCCATGTCCATCCGTCCGTCTGTTGAAAGCACGCTAGCATCTAAACGAAAGTAGCTAGAACATGGTACATATTAAACGACAACAGCTAGAAACACGATATCCGTGGTGTGTACATTCCTCTAATTGAGTAGATACATAAAGTATAAAAGTATTTTTTCCAAATTCGTACTTTTAAGGGGTAAAATGGAATTAGAGGGATACAAATGGTACCATACCAAACGGCTCCACCTAAAATAATGAAATTCGGCGTATACATTCATGTGATTGCTTAGACGCGTAAAATAGACGTATTTTTCGAAATCCGTACTTTTTGGGGTTAAAATGGAAAAAGGGGATAAAAATAGTACCAACCAAATGACCACAGCTACAGTCATGAAATTCGGAGTATACATTCCTCTGACAGCCTAAACACATAAAATAAAAGTTTTTTTTTCCAAATGTGTACTTTCAAGGGATACAATGGGTATAGAGGGATAAAAATAGTACCAACTAAACGACTACAGGCAGAATGATGAAATTCGGTGTAAACATCCCTCTAAGTGCGTAGACACGTAAAATAAAGAGATTTTACAAAGTCGTACTCGTAAGGGGGTAAAACAGGAAAAGGGGATAAAAATGTTACCAATCAAATGGCCGCAGCTAGAATCTTGAAATTCGGTGTATAGACAAGAAAGAAAAAATTTATATTTAAAGCGCTTCCAAGGGTCTAATAATTCAGAAAAAAATTGGACAAAAATGTCACAAAAAATACACGAGAAAAACATTCATTTTAGAGATGTTTTCAGGAGCGTTTAGCTTAAAGACGGCTTGGCACAGCTACGAAATCATTAAACAATCCAATCTTCATTTCTGGAGGGTGACCGCAGCAATTTATTTTTTTCGTGAACCAACCTAATATACATATACCCTATCTGAACTCGAAAAAAATCAAGTGGGGCGTTAAATTCATCCCATTTCAGTTTCAAAACATCCAAAGTAATCCAGAGTAACAAATGTAACTGGATAATATTTGACACAAATGAGTGTAGCAAAAAATAGGAAATACTTTCTTAGGAAGACCATTTTTGTCACATCCCAAAATATCAAAGTGCACATTTCACGCTTTAGACAAAGTCATCTAGAACAACTTTCAAAAATTGGCCTATAATAATAATTTCACTAAGATAAGGTGTCCGCTTTGCTCAGAAGAAGATCATGGGTTCGAATCCTGGCTTGTTATTTTTTCTTTAAGAAATAGTATTTTATTTTCCATAAGTTTACCCATACCCATATTGCTTAGAATTTTTAAATTTATTTCAAATATTTCATTTTTTTATTAATTACACTAGTTTACAAACATTTTATCGAAGGGCCGAAGGTATAGCATTTTCTGATGTAAAGAGTGATTTTTTTGAGGTTAGGATTTTCATGCATTAGTATTTGACAGATCACGTGGGATTTCAGACATGGTGTCAAAGAGAAAGATGCTCAGTATGCTTTGACATTTCATCATGAATAGACTTACTAACGAGCAACGCTTGCAAATCATTGAATTTTATTACCAAAATCAGTGTTCGGTTCGAAATGTGTTCATGTGTTCGAAATGTTCAGCGATGAGGCTCATTTCTGGTTGAATGGCTACGTAAATAAACAAAATTGCCGAATTTGGAGTGAAGAGCAACCAGAAGCCGTTCAAGAACTGCCCATGCATCCCGAAAAATGATCTCAAGAAATGGACCGGTAAGTTGGCCACCAAGATCATGCGATTTGACGCCTTTAGACTATTTTTTGTGGGGCTACGTCAAGTCTAAAGTCTACAGAAATAAGCCAGCAACTATTCCAGCTTTGGAAGACAACATTTCCGAAGAAATTCGGGCTATTCCGGCCGAAATGCTCGAAAAAGTTGCCCAAAATTGGACTTTCCGAATGGACCACCTAAGACGCAGCCGCGGTCAACATTTAAATGAAATTATCTTCAAAAAGTAAATGTCATGGACCAATCTAACGTTTCAAATAAAGAACCGATGAGATTTTGCAAATTTTATGCGTTTTTTTTAAAAAAAAAGTTATCAAGCTCTTAAAAAATCACCTATGGCTTTATAAACTCCAAATTTTTCGTATAGACTCACACAGACAAGGTGTCCTCTTAGCACTCAAAAGGTCACGGGTTTGAATCCTAACTCGAGGGGAAAAATATTATTATTTCTTTAGAAAAAATACTATATACTATTATTATATATACTATTTTTTATTTCTATTAGTATTTTATTTTTTATTATATAGTATTTTATTTTCTATAATTTTATTGAGTTAACCCTTATTTCTTCGATTTTGTATACAGCATCCTCTGATGTATTGACATTTTTCGTATACATTCACAGAGATAAGGTGTACGTTTTGAACTCAGAAGGTCACGGGTTCGAATCCATGCTCGCGTGGAAATAGTATTTTCTTTACTATAATTTTTTAAGATTTTATTTTTTTAATTTATTTCATATAATTTTTAATAATTACTCCAGTTTACAAACATTTTGTTGAAGGGCTTTGCATAATATTTTCTAATGTATTTTGCGTTTCTAAACTAGAAACCGAATAATTGAAATAACTATTAAGATACATTTTTTTTAATTTTTCTATGGATGTATTTTTTAATTTTTATGGATATTTTTTTTTTAAATTTTATGAATAATTGTTTGTTAAAATTCTAAATTTTAAAGGAATTATTTTTTTTTAATTTTTAAATTTTTTTAAATTTTTCTGGATATATTTTTTAATTTTTATGTATATTTTTAACAACTTTATGGATATATTTTTTATTGAAATTTGAATTTTCGTCGAACGTACATTTAACATTTGTGCTATCATTTTGGAAATATAAGTCCGGCAACAGCTGTTTATATTATTTCTTTATATCTAATATTCGAACGAAAAAAAGAATATTCAGATGTAAAAGAATTATTTTTTTTAATATAATTATTTTAAAATTTTCTTAAAATTTTTTTATTGACATTTTTTTTTAATTTTCTATGATTTTTTTTAAATTTTCTATGTATATATATTTTTTAAATTTTATGTATATTTTTTAATTTTTATGATTACTTTTTTTTATTTTTTAATTCCAATTTTCGTCGAAGGTATGTACATTTAACATTTGTACTATGATTTTGGAAATATAAGTCCGCCATATGTTCAATTAAATGTAGAAGCAGTGGTTTAGGAACAGTCTCCAAAAATTGATGATTTTCGAAGAAAATCGTTTTTGCTGGCAAAAAAAATGAAAAAAAAAAATATTTTATTTAATTTAATTTTTTAATAGTTAATATTCGAACAAAAAAATGTTCATATGTAAAAGAAAAAAATACTTTTTAAGCTAATTTTTTTAATTTTTCTTTGGATTTTTTGTTTTATTTTTTTATGGATATTTTTTTTTAATTTTATTTATATTTTATTTTTTCGCAAAATTTTCAAATTTCGCAAATGTAAAAGTTAGGACCCACTTTGTAGACGCCAAAGATTTTTCTTAGATTTCTTTAATTTCTGGTCGAATTGTTTTAAAAATTTAAGAAAAACATTTATCCTTGAAGAAAATCTAAGGATAAATGTAGAAGTTATAGCCCTTCTTTGTGCGAAAAAAAGATTTTTTCGAAAAAAAAATTAATTTTTTTCCACCACAGCGTGTCTTTTTTTTTTTTGAAGAAATATCAAGAGTTCATTTCAGGTGTGGCGCCTACCCATAAGTCAACCACCCATAACAGGCTCATAGGATTTTGGTGTACATGGGAAAATTTATATGGAAAATTTATTCAGATTTTAATGAGGCTTTAATACATGGCAAATTACTTAAATTAAATTTTTGAAAATATAAAATAAATTATGCATTCTTGTGATACGACCATAAATGGAAAATATTATCAGGTTTTGCTAAAATTTCCCCTACATGGCCAATATCACATTGGGTTCTGCTAATGGTCTCCCATGGCGAGGAATATCATCGGGTTTTTATGATACCAACAAATGTGAATAATTTGTTACTGATTTTATTGGGGGTTTCCAGCACCACCATGCCAAATTCGCAGCTATCAACTTCTCATTTTGACTACTTGACTTGGTCTTTTTTATTTTTGGTTTGCTTCTTCTCACATTTTGTTTGGCTTACAAGTGTCTCACATTTTCTTTCAAGGTTGTTTGCTTGGACGCGGTGCGGTGGTGGTGGTGGCGGGGGGATTGTGAATAATTTTCATATCTTTATCTTTCGATTTGGTTTGTGTGGTGATTGGTGGTGGCTTGTGTTTTTGATTACGAAAATTAATATTTTTTGTTATTGCTGCCATTTTCTGCACTGCGCTGCTCTGCTCTGAGTTTAGTTGGAGCCATAAGCCATAATTAATAGAAATTAATAATTATTTAAGTAAGGTAAGTTGGCTATTTATGGCCAGAAGTTGTTTATTGGCTGTTGACTGGTTGCCTGTCTGCCTGCCTGCCTGCATGAATGTGCCCGGTTGTGTTTGGTATTCAATTGGATTTAATAATTCGTATCGGCGGTAACTACAAGATTCGTTCCATGTAATTTGTTTGGTTGTTTGGTAACCACCATCAGCATCAGCAACAACACCGGCGGCGGGAGCAGCAGCAGCAATTACCGACAATACCTCCATTTCCATACAAATTGCCATGGCACTCCATAAACACTTGTGCTGCTGCTACCGCCGCTGCACGGCAACAGCTCAAGTGGCCTTTTAGGTTGAATGCAGCAGCCAGCTATAGTTGTACTTAAAACAAGAATGGTATGGGGCTAAGGATGGCAGTTGCTGCGGGGTATCTAAACATTTGCATTTAAGTACGATGTCAAGTACTTGGATGATATTTTTATTAATTGTCCGTCTAAACAATGTAAGAAGTCTCGGTGGGAAAGTAACATTAGCAAGAGAATATATGACTTTTCCTCACAAGAGTGATATATCACATTTCAGGCAGAGAAATGTTCTCAGAAAGATCTTTAAAGGTCTTCAGAACATTCTTTAGAAAACAGCATTCGAAAAGTTCATTATAGAACTGTTTCTAGTTCATTGGAGAACTTTTTCTCTAAAAAAGTTCATTGGAGAACTTTTTCTCTAAAAAGTTCATTGGAGAACTTTTTCTCTAAAAAAGTTCATTGGAGAACTTTTTCTCTAAAAAAGTTCATTGGCGAACTTTTTCTCTAAAAAAGTTCATTGGAGAACTTTTTCTCTAAAAAAGTTCATTGGAGAACTTTTTCTCTAAAAAAGTTCATTGGTGAACTTTTTCTCTAAAAAAGTTCATTGGTGAACTTTTTCTCTAAAAAAGTTCATTGGTGAACTTTTTCTCTAAAAAAGTTCATTGGTGAACTTTTTCTCTAAAAAAGTTCATTGGTGAACTTTTTCTCTAAAAAAGTTCATTGGTGAACTTTTTCTCTAAAAAAGTTCAATTGAGAACTTTTTCTCTAAAAAAGTTCATTGGTGAACTTTTTCTCTAAAAAAGTTCATTGGTGAACTTTTTTCTAAAAAAGTTCATTGGAGAACTTTTTCTCTAAAAAAAAGTTCATTGGTGAACTTTTTCTCTAAAAAAGTTCATTGGAGAACTTTTTCTCTAAAAAATTTCATTGGAGAACTTTTTCTCTAAAAAAGTTCATTGGAGAACTTTTTCTCTAAAAAAGTTCATTGGAGAACTTTTTCTCTAAAAAAGTTCATTGGAGAACTTTTTCTCTAAAAAAGTTCATTGGAGAACTTTTTCTCTAAAAAAGTTCATTGGAGAACTTTTTCTCTAAAAAAGTTCATTGGAGAACTTTTTCTCTAAAAAAGTTCATTGGAGAACTTTTTCTCTAAAAAAGTTCATTGGAGAACTTTTTCTCTAAAAAAGTTCATTGGAGAACTTTTTCTCTAAAAAAGTTCATTGGAGAACTTTTTCTCTAAAAAAGTTCATTGGAGAACTTTTTCTCTAAAAAAGTTCATTGGAGAACTTTTTCTCTAAAAAAGTTCATTGGAGAACTTTTTCTCTAAAAAAGTTCATTGGAGAACTTTTTCTCTAAAAAAGTTCATTGGAGAACTTTTTCTCTAAAAAAGTTCATTGGAGAACTTTTTCTCTAAAAAAGTTCATGGGAGAACTTTTTCTCTAAAAAAGTTCATTGGAGAACTTTTCTCCAAAAAAAGTTCGTGAGAGAACTTTTCTCCAATAACAAGTTCGTGAGAGAACTTTTCTCCAATAACAAGTTCGTGAGAGAACTTTTCTCCAATAACAAGTTCGTGAGAGAACTTTTCTCCAATAACAAGTTCGTGAGAGAACTTTTCTCCAATAACAAGTTCGTGAGAGAACGTTTCTCTAATAACAACTTCGTGAGAGAACTTTTCTCTAATAACAAGTTCGTGAGAGAACTTTTCTCCAATAACAAGTTCGTGAGAGAACTTTTCTCAAAAAAAAAATCATGGAAGAACCTTTTCACCAAAAAAGTTCATGAGAGAACTTTTTCTAAATAGAAAAAAAGTTTTTTATTAACTTTTGTATAAGAATAAGATTAGTAGAAAAATTTTGTCTTAGAAAAAGTTTGGTAGAAAACTTTGGGTTAGTAAAAAGCTTTTGTCTAGGAAAAAGGTCATTATAAAACCAAGAAAATGTTCAGAAAAATCTTACCACTTTTGTCTTAGAAAAATTTTGTCTATGAAAAAGTTTAGTAGAAAACTTTTGTCTGAAAAAAGCTTAGTAGAAAAGTTTTGTCTAAGGAAAAGCTTAGTAGAAAATTTTAAAAAACATTTGAAAAGAAAAAAGTTTAGCAGAAAGCCTTTGTCGAAGAAAAAGATTAGTAGAACATTTTTGTTTAAGAAAAAGTTTAGCAGAAAGCTCTTGTTTAAGTAAAAGTTTGTTTAACAAAAAGATTGGCAGAAAGCTTTTGTCTAAGAAAAGGCATAGTAGAAAGTTTTTGTTTAAGAAAAACTTTTGTAGAAAATGTTGTTTTAGAAAAATCTTAGTAGATAACTTTTACCAAGAAAAAGCTTAGTAGAAAAGTTTTTACCAAGAAAAAGCTTAGCAGAAAACTTATGAAAAGAAAAAGCTTAGTAGACAACTTTGGAAAATACAAAGTTTAGCAGAAAGCTTTTGTCTAAAAAAAGCTTAGTAGAAAACTTCTGTTTAAGGAAAAGTTTGGCAGAAAGTTTTTGTCTAAGAAAAAGCTTAGTAGACAAATTTTGTTTAAGCAAAAGTTTAGCAGAAAGCTTTTGTTTAAGTAAAAGGCTTAGTGAAAGTTTTTGTTTAACAAAAAGTTTTGTAGAAAACGTTGTTTTAGAAAAAGCTTAGTAGATAACTTTTAACCAAGAAAAAGCTTAGTAGAAAACTTTTTACCAAGAAAAAGCTTAGTAGAAAATTTTGGGAAAAAAGCTTTTGTCTAAAAAAAAGTTTAGTAGAAATTTTTTGAAAATAAAAAGTTTAGCAGAAAGCTTTTGCTTAAGAAAAAGCTTAGTAGAAAACTTTTGTTTAAGAAAAAGAAGTTTAGCAGAAAACTTTTGTCTAAGAAAAAGCTTAGTAGAAAACTTTTGTTTAAGTAAAAGTTTATCAAAAGTTAGTTTAGTAGAAAACTTATGTCTAAGAAAAAATTTAGTATAAACTTTTATCTCAGAGAAATTTTAGTTGGGAACGTTTTCTATGAAAAAGTTCGGAAAATAACTTTTTCTGTGAATGTTCAAAATTTCACCAGAACTTTTTTGTATAAAAAAGGTCAGCAACGAACTTTTTTGTGGTAAAAATTAATCAGCAAACTTTTTTGTGGTAAAAGTTCAGCAAAGAACATTTTCTCTGCAATAACTTTTTGCTTAAAAAATTCAGCAACGAATTATTTTCTGTTCAGCACAAAACTTTTTGTATGGACAAGTTCACCAAAGAACTTTTTTCTATTGAAAAGTTCACCAGAGGGAACATGTGTGATTTCTGATTTTTTTTTTAATTTGAAATATCACTGTCAACTGAACACGTGTTGGGTGACATTACCAGATAACCTACCTCTGCTACATGTATATTTATTTGATTTTACGATTTGCAATTAATATGAATCTGCATATGGACTGAACATGCATGCATGTACACAGACCTATCTCCAGCTATGTTTCCCTCGCTGCGAGATATTTTAATTAAATTATTTTTAACGATATTGGCCTTTAGAGACATTAAACGGCGGTGCTGAAAGAAAAAAAACCAGCGACATCGAAATACACATTTGATTAAGATGCATTGCCGTTTTCAGTTTTTTTTTTTCTGTCAAGGCTATATTCTTCGGCAGTTACAAGAACGCACCCATTTTCGTCACAGATCTGCCTGCTCCATACAGAGAAGAGGAGGTTTTGTCTGGTCTGGTCTGGTTGGCTTTGCTTTGAGTTTCCCTCCCCAACCAACACCGACTGACTGACTGACTGACATTTATACAATTCGGCAATTTAAAGAAACCAAGAATTTTTCATCGGCCACAATAAAAAAATTAAATATTTTGCTGGCGGTGTGTTTTTTCGTGAAAATTGAAGTCATTGAACTTTTGCTGCAGTGCGACGCGCAGTGACTGTAGTTTTTTACGTAACTTTTTTTATTTGATTGCTGGCGATGTTGTTGTCGGCCGAACTGATAAATTTAATGTAAAAGGTTGTTGTTGTTGTTGCTGCTGCGGTGGTTGCTGTGTGGTATATTGCAGTTTCTCTTGTTGTTGCCGAGTAAGAAACCCCAACAACAAGACATTGTAAATGAACAATAAAAAAATGCACTCGAGTGCACCTTTCAAAAAATGTCTGCCGATTTTTTTTTTCGTGCCTGGTTTCGTTTCGTACGTTTGGTGGTATCGGCGTTGCAACGTTGGCTGTTTTAGTTTTCTTTGTTTCACTTGGCTTTTCTAGGTTTTTGGTTTTTTTGTTAATCATTATTATTTGACTTTTTTGGCCTGAACTATTTCAGAATTATTGGATTTTTCGCCCCCCTTTAACTGTTTTCGGTCTACATTATGATTTGCAGTAATGGACAATAAATTGTCTTAGAAAATTTATTACTTGTATATGTTTCGTTTCCCATATGATAGGGAATTCGCTTCGCTTCCTTGCACGAACTGTGGAGTAGGGCGAGTAGCAGAAACTTTATGATTACAAATAAATTTATTTTGTGTGCATATTGTATTATGATTTAGTACAGATAACGTCGTATGTTTGTCTTAACAGAGAATCTGAAAGCTCTCTGTAGATGTCGTTAGCAAATCGTCGCACTCACATACAAACCAATGATAATTTACCCCAGTCTCCATCTATTGGGAAATGTTTGTATATCCTTCAGGCTTCTATAATAAATTGTAGATGGTGATTCACGTAAAGTCTCAGTCGTTTATGTGTGAGAGCGACTAACGTCGTCTACAGAGAATTTACATATTACTTTCTTAATAGATCAACTTACAGCTTCTTCACAAAGACCATATAATTTGATATAGACTCCATAAGTTTATAACATAAAAATTATAAAAGAAGGTGATAGATGTAAATTCTCAGTCGTTTGTATGCAATTGCACTGATACACTAACGCCATCTACGGATAACTTTCAGATTACTGTCTCACCAGATATACTTACGTAGGCCATATTAAATTGTATTGTCTTTGGTCTCCATTAGTCTCATTCTCAAGACAACCATGTGCGCCAAAGACTAAAGAATTTAATTAGATACCGTAAATCTGTCTTTTGGCCCACTAATGTGAAAGCTCTTTGTAGATGGCGTTACTAAATTGTCGCACTCGAATACAAACGACTGAGAATTTCGTTAGACCCCATCTTTGAGGAAAAGTTTGAATAAACTTACGGCATCTACATTAAGTTTCATGTCTTTGATGTGGGATACAAATGTCTCCACATAAATCGCTACTGTGGGCAAAAATTCGAAAACATTTATTTTTGTAGACGAGCAAATGTTAAAGATTAGATATATCACAAAATACCTCGCCTGGTCCAACTGATTTTGATACTTTTTCTGATTTTCACCATTTGATTTATTTTTGTAAACGATTTTTTTTAAAGACTAGATATATCGCAAAAGACTTCTTCTGGTCTATGTGAGCCCCATGTTTTTTTGTTTGTCTCCATTTTTTAATTTTTTCTTTTTCTTCTTTTTCTTTTTCAGGTAAGATTTTGATTTAAAAAAATACTTCTAATACTTTTCAGGGTAAGTTTCTTAATATGAATATAAACTAGAATATTTTGTCAGAAAATGCTAGTAAAAGCGCTATAGCTACCGCCTCACTGTTGGGCAAGCTGATGTAAGGCAGTCTAAACTGGCTAGGGTTTACTATTTTCCCTAACATTTTGATTTCCCAGGATATCGAAATTATTATTTCCTGGTCTGGACAGAATATCTCAATGTATATTTTTCCAAGTATAGTAATGTATTATTTAATTAAATTCATTAATTGTATTTAGCAATTAAACATCATTTGGAAATGGAAAAATCTGAAACATCTGATTTTTGAAATTCCCTTAATTCTACAAAAAGGATCTATAACTTCTGCATTTATCATTCGATTTCGTTAGGACTTTAGATATTAGAAAATAAAATATTATTTTTTTCTATTTTTATAGATTTCTTTTTCAAAAATAAAGTTTTTTCTGGCGAATTTTTTGCTCATTTTTTTGGCTACCATTCATAAACCACGTGAATGACCTATAATTCAACTATAACCTCCAAATACAAAAGGTAGTTGACTACGTATACGACCTAAGTGTGCATAGTTGAGTGTGGTTCTCCCCCTTTCCAATATCGAACACAACATTTCCTTCGTAAGAAGAAAAAACTTGATCGAAATAGTTGGAAGTTCGAATGTCTTACATTCAAAGACACATTAAAAAACTTATTTTTTTATTCTATATATTTTTTGATTTTAGTCATGTGTTTCTTATAATTTTAAAAAAGTAAAAACTTATGTATGTCTGCAACACACACTTAGAAATTATTATCGAATTAAAATTTATAAAGAAACGACATAATTAAAAAATATTTGTATCTATCACAGGGAAGCACTTATAGGAAATTTCGGATTGATTAGAACTTTTCATTGAAATCGCTATAGGAAGTTCAATATTATGTTTAATAAATTCGCAAAACTCGAAATCTTCAAAACTCTAAGTAAGTGTCTATCAACTATTAATACTAGCTCTAGGCAATGGAAAATCGAATAGGCAATGGAAAATCCGTTGAAAAACTGATATGTTTTTTCCGGCGTCAAAAAAGTTTCGCCTGAAATTGGTTTGAAGTTTTGAAAAATTTTTAGTGCGTCTACTGAACGGAAATTACCAAAATTTTTGATGGGTCATATTTTTACATATATGTATATCAATTTGAAATTTGTGCGAAATTTCCGACTTTCGTATAAAAAGATGTGCAAAATTTCACATGAAAGAAATTTAAAATAAACTTATTTTCTGAGTTGGATGTCATTCAGAGAGAATTTTTGTTCACATCAGTCTCAGATTTGATCTTATTAAATTTGATAATTTTATTAGAATTTTCACAAATTTTAAATCTATCAAAAATTGATTTTAATGCAAAATGTGTATATTTTTAAACAAACCTATGTAAATATAGTAAAAACTTTTTTAAAGCAGAAAAATTAAAATGTAAATCCTTTTAATTCTTACAATATATATAAATGCATCTTTGTAAGCAATTGAAATTGAAATGGAATATTTGAGTCCATGTAATAAATACATTTTCCGCCAAATGTTTTTCTGTTACCATCATGGACTATTACGTAGTAGGAGAGCCAAAAAAAAAAAACACTTCCAAACAGAACTCACCCTAATGAACATTATAAAGTATGTTTTTTTTAATTCTAATTTTATATCTTAAAACATACTCAAATTATTATGAATTTGCCCGTATTATTTGTACTCTCATTCTGGAGATATATGTAAGTCCAATCACAATCGGTTATACATATATTCAATTAAAGGTAATTATCTTAACTACAGGCATTCCGAATTTCACTCTCACATAGAAACAGCGGTTTAGGAATAGTCCCCAAAAATAGAAAATTATGAAAAAACTATAAAGAATATATAAATAGAAAAAAAAACGAATAATTTGGATTCTTCCATTTCTTAATAGCTAACTATCTAAGCAGAAAACTATGCAACCTGTAAAATAGGTACGGGTTTTTAAATATAATTTTGTAAATTTTTTTATAAATAGCGCGAATGAAAACCAATAAAAACATATTATTCATAGAAATTTTTGGTGTGTTGATTTTATGAACTAGAATGCACAACATTTTTATTTTGTTGTTGCATATGGTATTGACGATTTTTTTAATTTTGAAAACTGTGGCAACCCTGTAATGTCGTGGTATTTTTATTCGACCAACTTTTGTTCTGTAAAAGATTTTGGACAATTTTGTCAGGAGAATTTTTGTTTTTTCTTAGCGCAAAAAATTAACTAAAAACTAAAAAATCTGATTTTTTCTGCAAAAAATAATTTTTTTTTCAAAAAAAGACGATTTTTTCAGAAAAAATTGTTTTTAAAAAATATAGATTTTTTTTGAAATAAAAATAATATCTTTTTTTGATTTCATCTTAGCAAATTTCCATATCTTCTTGTTTTTTTGGCGTAAATAAATCAAATGAAAATTAAAAAAAAAAATATGAACTAGAATGCACAACATTTTTATTTTGTTGTTGCATATTGTATTGACATTTTTTTAATTTTGAAAACTGTGGCAACCCTGTAATGTCGTGGTATTTTTATTCAACCAACTTTTGTTCTGTAAAAATTTTGGACAATTTTGTCAGGAGAATTTTTGGTTTTTAGCGCAAAAAAATTAATTAATAACTTAAAAAAAATCTGATTTTTCAATTAATTTTTTCTGCAAAAAATATTTTTTTAAGAAAAAAAAAAACGATTTTTTCTCAAAAAAAATGTTTAGAGAAAATATAGATTTTTTTGAAAATAAAAATAATATTTTATTTTTTTTTATTTTATCTTAACAAATTTCCATATCTTCTTGTTTTTTGGCGTAAATAAATCAAATGAAAATTGAAAAAAACATTGGCATTTTGGTTTTTAAAAAATATTTATTTGGGAAAAAAAGAGTTGGATTTTCAGTAAATCAAAATTTGGAAATACTCACTAGAATTGTCAGTGCGCGGTACCGCAATCTAAATATTAATGGAAACTCCTATATTTGTTTCTCACGTGGCTTAATAAATTTCGTTTGGGCCCGCAAAAAAATCCACCCTAATGCATATAGTTCAATGACAACAATTTGAGTTGTTAATTTTGAGTCTGGTTGAATTTTCAGAAACTTCGGAATAGGATTTTTTTCTAGACTACTTTGGAGATAAGAATAAATATTTCTTGCAATACATATTTTTCTTAGAAAAATTAACACTTTCTTAACGTCCACCTGATCTTTTTGCTTTGTTTGTCAATTCCTATTCAATTTTTCAAAGCTGATTCTGAGGTAAGAAAAAATGGAATTCTTTAGAAAAACACCTTTATTCTGAGCCCTAAAAAATCCAAATAAATCTACGAATCTAATAAGTACTTTAAATACTCAATATTTATTTATTTATTTATTATCTAATAATCAATTTATTTTATTACATTGTTTTCAAACAAATGTCTGTGTGCGCGCGCGCAAACAATTTGAAATCTTGAAAATGTCAAAATTCTTATTGAAAGCCATAAATAAATAATGTTTGAAGTTTTTGTGCATTTCATGGCGGACGTCTTCTTAAACTTGTCAAATGCCGCAGGCAGTCGACGATGAATGGTGGTGGTGGCGGTGGTGGTCTCTTTCAAGTGTTTCGATCGCACTGATCGATACATTTGAACTCGAGTTACTTACTTACTTGCTTGCTTGCTTAAATAGTCAAAACTATTATGGCGCTGATTTTATTGTTGTCTCAAATATCACATCAAAATCCATCCAAACTTCTTCAAATCATCATCATCATCATTCCAACCAATTTCAATTTATGCTCAAAACAAGACAACAATGACTAGTCGTTGTTCGTTCGTTCGTGTGGCTGTGTTATGGAGCTTCTCAATGCTTCCAAAGCTTAAATTGCGGTTTTTTGTTTTCTTGTTGGCAAAAAAGCCAAACAGACAAACAAAAATGTTGCCACATTTTGAAAAGTTTAAATTTCAAAAGCAACAAAAAAACGGCGGCTTTTTCTATATGATCTCTCCCCCGTCAATATGAAATTAAATCAAAGGCGAAAAGTAAGAAACTGAACAAAAAAAATAAATCTGTCAATCGTTTTGAATTACATCTCAAATTGTCATGTTGATGATGATCACGGTGATGATTGCGCTAACATGAAACTATTATGATTTCAATTGATTTGGCTGATTGAAGAGGGTCAGTGGCGGCGGCAGGTGTTGCGACCGATGGCGGGTGGCTAAGGCGGGCTGCATTAATTGCATAACTCCAGCCATGGTTCATGGCGAAAAGGTGTGGCTTTTGAAGAGCAATATAATTTGATTTTAAATAGAAATATTTTGCAGATATGATGTGTGGGTATAACACATAAGTGGAGCTTCAGTATAGAGTGCTTGTGTTACCATGCTGTCATCGCAAATTGTAAATTGTCATGTCACTACATTATTCACACTCCAAAGATGATTGGTTTTTCTATTCCCTTCTCGGAATATTCCAGATATTGTCTGCCCTAGAACGCGCTAGAGTTATTAATTAGTAGGGAAATTCTGCCGGTTTACAAATCACAATATCGTGTGTGTCATCATCATCCATCGCCTTTCGATAAATCCCGCTGGAGTTTGTTTGTTTGTCGGTTGTCGTCGTAACCGTTTCTTGGAAATATAGTACTCATTACTAACACATTTCAATTTGCATTCATAAAAAATAATAATAATATTCGTTTACAAAATACAAAAAAAGAAACACATGTACTTAAAATGTTGTTTGTTGCCTTTATCATCGCGAAGAAAAAACCGCAAAAAATTACCACACTTATCAGTGCATTTTTTTCGCTCTCGAGTATCTCAAACACAAACCTATTCACAGCGCAAAATATGGTTTTTAAAATGTCAAACAAAGTAAGTCGTGAAACATTTCAGCACCTACCTGCCTGTATGTAGATTGTCGCCATTATCCCATATATATATATATATATATATATATATATATATATATATATATATATATATATATATATATATATATATATATATATATATATATATATATATATATATGAAGGAGGGCAATGCTTGAAGCAAGTTACGCGAAATTAGGCGACTATACTCGACAAATATTTAAAAGTGATTAGAAATTTAAAAGTCAGGTCAAGGTTAGCTGTGAAAATCTCGTGCCTCAGGGCACTCTTCGCAAATCTCGAATTTACTCAATAATAGCTTATTCTTACAAAAAGCAAACTTATAATGGCACTTCGAACAACAGACATATTAACACTTTTGTATAAGTGCCAAACGCATTATGACGTTTGGTTCAGATTTTATTTTCAATTTTGTGCTCGAAGCCCCCCGACTATCTAGTTGCAACATAGTTACTTGTGAATGTGAAAAAAATAAATTGTTTTGAGTGAAGAGGACGCAAGGCACTCCTCACCATCTGGCTCTCGAACTAAATTAGCAAATAACTTTCTGATTCTTTTTCTGAGTTTATTTTAGCACAAATATCTGAACATATATTTTTAATTTTAAAAAAATTGCCGATTGTAGGGTTAAATATGAGGTTGTAAGCATCGTGTGGAAGCTTTAATATTGTGTGGAATATCCGCAATATTTCCAATAACGATAAATCGAAATTCCTTGACGATTTTCTATATAGAAAACATATCGACGAGATTTCTAATAAATATGAAGATACGACGAGAGTTTAAATATAAATAAAATATGAGATTTCAATGAGAGTTAAAATAGAGATTAAATATGTGAGAATTCGATGAGATATTCTATAAGTATGTAATTTCCACCAGAATTTCTAAATTTCTTTAAAATATACTTTTCCGACAAAATTTCCTATAAAGATAAAATTTCAGCAAGATTTTCTTTAAAGTTGTAATTTCGACGATATTTGCTATACAAGTATAATTTCCTATGGATGGAGGATGGAACCTCATATTTATTTCGACGAATTTTTAGGCAACATTTCCTATAAAGATAAAATTTCGTCGCGATTTTCAATAAGCATTAAGATTTCTCTAGAATTTTTAATAAAAATGGAATTTCGACGAAATTTTCTATAAATATAAATATTCGGCGAGTTTTCCTAAATATATGAAATTTCGACGTGTTTTCCTAGAAAGATAAATTTTCGACGAAATTTTCTATATAAACAAAATTTCGAGGATTTTTCCTAAAAGGCTGAAATTTCGACGAGATTTACTATAAAGACGAAATTTCGACGCAATTTCCTAAAAATATGAAATTTCGACGCAATTTCCTAACAAGACGAAATTTCGACGAGCTTTCCTAAAAAGATGAAATTTCGACGAGTTTTCCTAAAAAGATGAAATTTCGACGAGTTTTCTTAAAAGGATGCAATTTCGAACAGTTTTCCTAAATAGATGAAATTTCGATGAGTTTTCCTAGAAAGATAAATTTTCGACGAAATTTCCTATATAGATAAAATTTCGACGAGTTTTCCTAAAAAGATGAAATTTCGACGAAATTTACTATAAAGACGAAATTTCGACGAGTTTTCCTAAAAGGCTGAAATTTCGACGAGATTTCCTATATGTATAAAATTTCGACGAAATTTCCTGAAAGGATGAAATTTCGACGAGTTTTCCTAAAACGATGAAATTTCGACAAGTTTTCCTAAAAAGATGAAATTTCGAACAGTTTTCCTAAATAGATGAAATTTCGACGAGTTTTCCTAGAAAGATAAATTTTCGACGAAATTTCCTATATAGATAAAATTTCGACGAGTTTTCTATATAGATAAAATTTCGACGAGTTTTCCTAAAAGGATGAAATTTCGACGAAATTTACTATAAAGACGAAATTTCGACGAGTTTTCCTAACAGGCTGAAATTTCGACGAGATTTTCTATATGTATAAAATTTCGACGAAATTTCCTAAAAAGATGAAATTTCGACGATTTTTCCAAAAACGATGAAATTTCGACAAGTTTTCCTAAAAAGATGAACTTTCGACGAGCTTTCCTAAAAAGATGAAATTTCGGCGAGTTTTCCTAAAAAGATGAAATTTCGATGAATTTTCCTAAAAAGATGAAATTTCGACGAGTTTTCTTTCCTAAAAGGATGACATTTCGAACAGTTTTCCTAAATAGATGAAATTTCGATGAGTTTTGCCAGAAAGATAAATTTTCGACGAAATTTCCTATATAGATAAAATTTCGACGAGTTTTCCTAAAAGGATGAAATTTCGACGAAATTTACTATAAAGACGAAATTTCGACTAGTTTTCCTAAAAGGCTGAAATTTCGACGAGATTTCCTATATGTATAAAATTTCGACGAAATTTCCTGAAAGGATGAAATTTCGACGAGTTTTCCTAAAACGATATATAAACAAAATTTCGACGCCTTTTCCTAAAAGGCTGAAATTTCGACGAGTTTTCCTAAAAGGATGAAATTTCGACGAAATTTACTATAAAGACGAAATTTCGACTAGTTTTCCTAAAAGGCTGAAATTTCGACGAGATTTCCTATATGTATAAAATTTCGACGAAATTTCCTGAAAGGATGAAATTTCGACGAGTTTTCCTAAAACGATATATAAACAAAATTTCGACGCCTTTTCCTAAAAGGCTGAAATTTCGACGAGTTTTCCTAAAAGGATGAAATTTCGACGAAATTTACTATAAAGACGAAATTTCGACTAGTTTTCCTAAAAGGCTGAAATTTCGACGAGATTTCCTATATGTATAAAATTTCGACGAAATTTCCTGAAAGGATGAAATTTCGACGAGTTTTCCTAAAACGATATATAAACAAAATTTCGACGCCTTTTCCTAAAAGGCTGAAATTTCGACGAGTTTTCCTAAATGTATAAAATTTCGACGCAATTTCCTAAAAATATGAAATTTCGACGAGCTTTCCAAAAAAAGACGAGTTTTCCTAAAAAGATGAAATTTCGACAAGTTGTCCTAAAGAGATGAAATTTCGACGAGATTCCCAATAAACAATAGATTTTCTCTAGAAGTTAAAATAAAATTGTAATTTCGACAAGATTTCCAAAAACATGAGATGTCGACGAGATTTCCAGTATAGATGAAAGTTCGAAAATAATTTTATAAATAAATATAACATTTTTATTATTTCAAACCACGCTTATAAGGCTAGACTGCCAATACGTTTAAACTATATATCGAAATAATACTTCAAGTTAATCTAAAAAATAAATATTCTTATAAAGAGTGATTTTTTTGAGGTTAGGATTTTCATGCATTAGTATTTGACAGATCACGTGGGATTTCAGACATGGTGTCAAAGAGAAAGATGCTCAGTATGCTTTGACATTTCATCATGAATCGTCTTACAAACGAACAACGCTTGCAAATTATTGAATTTTATTATCAAAATGCGTGCTCTGTTAAGAAAGTTCATTGCGCGCTTCCATTTTATGGTCAGTTTAATCGACCCACTGAAGCGGCTATTCGGGCTATTGTGACTAAATTTCGCACCAAATTTACATTGTTGGACATTAAACCACCAACACGCTTACGTAGAGTGCGAACTGAAGAAAATATCGCAGCTGTATCGGCCAGTGTTAATGATGACCACCAATTTTCGATTCGTCGCCGTTCGCACCAATTGGGTCTCTGTTACTCAAAAACGTGGAAATGCCAAAATTGGACTAAGCGAATGGACCACCTAAGACGCAGCCGCGGTCAACATTTAAATGAAATTATCTTCAAAAAGTAAATGTCATGGACCAATCTAACGTTTCAAATAAAGAAACGATGAGATATTGCAAATTTTATGCGTTTTTTTTTAAAAAAAGTTATCAAGCTCTTAAAAAATCACCTTAAATACCATAAATATTGATATATAGTGGGTGTTAAAATTGGTTGTATTTCCACTCTATTTTAAGTCCAAAAGAACACATATTGAAAGTGATTCAACCAATTTTTGCCGTAAATGTACGAATTTGGAAAAATCTTTTTATAATATACACCGAATTCCATGATTCTAGTTGGAGGTGTAGGGTATAAAAATAGAATTGCGAAAAAAAATTTCGAAAAAATTTGAAATTTCGACTAGATTTCCTACAAAAAGTAAATTTCGACGAGATTTTCTATAAAAATGTCGACGAGATTTCCTATAAAAATAAAATATCGACAGGATTTCCTTAAAATGTGGCAAAAATGAAATTTCGATGAGATTTCCTAGAAAAATGCAATTTCGACCAGATTTCCTATAAATATGAGATTTCGGCAAGTTTTCCTATAAACATGAATTTTCAACGAGCTTTCTTATATAGGGTCCGCCATCTAACGTTTTATTTTTCAACTATTCAACCGTTGGACTATTATTTTTGGGGTGCCCGAGGCAGCCATTTGAATGAAATTATTTTCCATTATTAACCGGAAGGATTGTACTTTCAAATAAAAAAAGAAATTTGAGAAAATATTCAGTAGTTTTTTTATAGCATTTTCAAAAAAAAGATTTTTGGCGGACCCTATATATATATAATTACGATGAAATTTCATATACAGGCGTAATTCCAATCATATTTCCTAAAAAATTTCCAATAATGATGACATTTCGACGAGTTTAAAGATAGAGATAAATTTCTAAAAAAAAAGAAATTTCATATAAAGATAATCTTTCGACCCGATTATCTAAAAAGATGGAATTTCGACGAGATTTGCAATAAACCTGACATTTTGATAAAATTTATAATAAAAATTAAATTTCGAAATGATTTCCTATAAGATAAAATTTTATCGAGATTTTTAATTTTTTTTGGTCGCTACAGATTTACAATAAAGATGGAATTTCGACAAAATTTCCAATAAACATTAATATTTTGGTAAAATTTAAAAAAATTAAATTTCGACCAAATTTCCTATAAAATTAAATATTCGAACAGATTTCCTTCCTAAAAAGATGGATTTTCGACGAGATTTCCATTAAAATTACGACGAAATTTTCTGTAAAGATACAATATTGACGAAATTTTCTATGTAAAACTTGTTGACGAAATTGTCTATAAATATGTATGACAAATGCGTTTTACATCGGAATATGACCTCCACGTTAACATTATTGTCTTCGACGTATAAATATATTATCGTATGTATTTATCGTTTAAATAAAGTATGGTGGTCAAAGAAAAACTTTAGAAAATATTTGCTGCGGCGACACTGCAGCATTGTATTTATTGATCAATGTTTTTTTTAGAATATATAGCCAACCATGAAAGCCACTCAAAGTCTTTAACGTTTCCCGCAACTCCACGTGTGTAGGCGTAGCCAAGTGTTATTATATTGTCAGCAGGCACTCCTTAGAAAAATGCTATTCACATTCGGAATTCGCATCTCAAATCTGACAGAATAAATCGCTTGGCTTTAATAATAATAATTCAAAATCATGTCAAAAAAAAAAAAAAAACAATTTGATAAGATAATTATCACAACAATTTCTGTCACAATCATAAATGAATTTTGGCACATAATTGCATTTCTGTTCGGTTTTGTGAAAACATTTTAATCGTTTTTGTTTTTTAATTCTAGCAAAGTTGTTAGAATGGCGCCATATACTACGTATTAGCAGAGGTAATGTTTCTTTAAATGAATTACCACAAAATCATTTCATATAATAGACGTGTTTTATTTATTACAAACGGTGGTTTCCGCTTAACTATACAACGATAATTTAATTTAATAATAATCTCAAGCACATTATAGTATTCTATATAATTTCTTTTTTATTGGAAATTTTTACAGAATGTTAATGATTATTGGAAATCTCGTCGAAATTTCATCTATATTGTCGATTTTTTTTTAGGAAATCTCGTAGAAATTTCATTCTGTCTAAAGAAAATTTCGTGCGAAATTTTAAGTCTAAAGAAAATTTCATCGAAATTTTATTTCTATAAAGATTTTGTCGAAAATTTTATATTTATAGAAAATTTTGTCCACATTTTTATCTATTAGACATTTTTATATTTATAGAAAATTTCGTGCGAAATTTTTTTATTTATAAAAAAATTTAGTGTTTTGTTTATTATGTTTTATGTTTATACAAAATTTCGTGCGTAAATATTTTTTATAAGACATTTTTATATTTATGGGAAATTTCGTCCGAAATTGTTATATTTATAAAAAATTTGGTCCGAAATTTTTCTATTTATAGAAAATTTATTTATCGAAAATTTCGTGAGAAATTTTTTTCGTCGAAATTTCATATTTATCGGAATCTTCGTCGAAATTTCATATTTATTGGCAATTTCGTGAAAGTTTCATTTTTACAGGAAATTGGTCGAAGTTTAATTTAATAGGATATTTGTCGAAGTTTCATTTTTTTGTTTATAGAAAATTTCGAGTGTACTTTTTTTATTTATCGAAATTTTCGTGCGAATTTTTTCCGTGTAAATTTCATATTTATTGGGAGTTTTGTCGAAATTTCATATTTATTGGAAATATCGTCTAAATTTCATAATTATTGGGAATTTTTTTATTTATCGAAAATTTTGTGCGAAATTTTTTCCGTCGAAATTTCATATATATTGGAAATTTTGTCGAAATTTCATGTTTACTGGAAATATCGTCCAAATTTAATATTTAATTTAATTTCGTGCGAAATTTTTTTATTTATTAAAAATTTTAATATTTTGTTTATTATGTTTTATGTTTATACAAAATTTCGTGCGTAAATATTTTTTATAAGACATTTCTATATTTATGGAAAATTTAGTCCGAAATTTTTATATTTATAAAAAATTTGGTCCGAAATTTTGCTATTTATAGAAAATTTATTTATCGAAAATTTCGTGAGAAATTTTTTTCGTCGAAATTTCATATTAATTGGGAATTTCGTCGCAATTTCATATTTATTGGGAATTTCGTCGCAATTTCATATTTATTGGGAATTTTTTATCTATCGAAAATTTCGTGCGAAATTTTTTCCGTCAAAATTTTATATTTATTGGGAATTTTGTCGAAATTTCTTATTTATTGGAAATATCGTCTAAATTTCATATTTATTGGGAATATTTTTATTTATCGAAAATTCTGTGCGAAATTTTATATTTAGTGGGATTTTTGTCGAAATTTCATATTTATTGGAAATATCGCCAAATTTAATATTTTCCGGAAATTCCGTCGAATTTTTATTTTTATAGCAAATTTAATTTTTAAAGGAATTTTCGTCAAAAATTCGCTTTTATTAGAAATTTCGTGAAAGTTTTATTTGTACAGGAAATTGCTCGAAGTTTAATTTTATAGGATATTTGTCGAAGTTTCATTTCTTTGTTTATAGAAAATTTCGAGTGTACTTTTTTTATTTATCGAAATGTCCGTGTAAATTTCATATTTATTGGGAGTTTTGTCGAAATTTCATATTTATTGGAAATATCGTCTAAATTTCATAATTATTGGAAATTTTTTTATTTATCGAAAATTTTCTGCGAAATTTTTTCCGTCAAAATTTCATATTTATTGGAAATTTTGTCGAAATTTCATGTTTACTGGAAATATCGTCCAAATTTAATATTTGCAGGAAATTCCGTCGAATTTTTATTTTTATAGCAAATTTAATTTTTAAAGAAAAAAAGTTTCATTTTTACAGGAAATTGGACGAAGTTTTATTTTATAGGAAATTCGTCGAACTTTAATTTTTATAGGATATTTGTCGAAGTTTCATTATTTTGTTTATAGAAAAATTTGGGGGTAATTTGTTTATTTATCGAAAATTTCGTGCGATTTTTTTTCGTCTAAATTTTATATTTATTGGGAATTTTGTCGAAATTTCATATTTATTGGAAATATCGTCTAAATTTCATAATTATTGGGATTTTTTTTATTTATCGAAAATTTTGTGCGAAATTTTTTTCCGTCGTAATTTCATATTTATTGGAAATTTTTGTCGAAATTTTATATTTATTGAAAATATCGTCCAGATTTCATATTTATTGGAATTTTTATTTTTATCGCAAATTTAATTTTTAAAGGAAATTTCGTAAAATTACGTTTTTATTGGAAATTTCGCCAAAATTTATTTTTTTTTAGGAAATTTCTTCAAAATTTAATTTTATGGAATATTTTCCCGGGAATATACTTACCGATTTCCAAGTGGCTATTTTTTGTTGCCTAGTGTAATTGATAAATTAGGCTTGGTGTTGCATGCATGCATTTATTAACTTCCAATTGTTTTAATTAATTTTGTTGCTCGTATTTAACCAAACCTAATTTAATGTTTTCGCAATACTCACAACCCGGATGTTCATTATTTGCGAATTCGGGCCGCAAATGACAAAACATGCCGATTTGGCATTAATGCATCAGTGGAGCGTGCAATAACCTTTTTAATAAATAATATTTATATGTTAAATATTAAATATTAAATACTTAAAAGATGGCAAAAATCAACATTTAGTAACACACAAATATGCACACGTTTTCAGAGATCGCACACGCCGACGTCGTCGTCAGTAGGTTACAAAACGCCCACTCAGCTTAAATGTCAATCATATCTCGATCATCGTCGTCGTCAGAACGAAGCGACTCCACGACCGACACTCACAGTTAATGATCATCATCACCATCATTGTTGTCCCGCCACAGCCACAGTCACAGTCGTAGTTGTTATCGTCGGCGTCATCATTAGTTTGATATTCTGATGATGATGCAGCCAGCCAGCGTCAGGGACCACGGGCACAGTTCAGTGCAAATGCACATGCCCATGGTGATGGTGGTGCACCATCCGACAAACCCATCTCGCTGGCAACATGTAAAGTTCATTAACATTTACCGTTACACCATCGCATCGCAAAGCAACGCAAAGCACATAGATTGATAATATTGTTAATGTGTGATAATGAAAATAAATAAAAAATATTTAATTTTTATTACACATTGTGCCATGTAACATTAGTTTTAACTAAATTGCAACAACAGGTTGTAAAGGGTGTGGCGCTTTTGGAATGATAAGATAGTGCCAGGGCTTTTTTCAAAAACTAACCGCAACTACAGCAAACAAATGATAATGACATCTGCCGAAACATTCGAAATATATATCATCAATTCATGCACCCTTTTCCCCACAAACACAAACTACAAAGTCACTGGAACGAGCCGTTGCAAAAAATCTCACAGCTTTTTGTGGTTCAGCCATCCAATCATTGGCCATTGGATGTTTCTTGAAGCGTTAAATGGCAAATGGGCAATTTTCATAAAAATTTACAAAACACTGAAGAGCGAGAACACGTAAAAACACAAATATGATATCCGTCAAATCTAATTATCGTTCCAAATAGCCTGGCCTGCCAAATGCCTGCAAGCTAAATTGTACAACGCAACAGAATGTAATGTGGAATGTATGTTACCAATCGTGGTGATATTCTAGACAAATTGCACGTCAAACAGCCGCAATTAGTTTAAACACAATGTAATTAAGTCGATGGCTATGAAATTCGGCAAAAAATTATTGCAATGATATAAAATTGTTAAAAATTAACTATCCGTGAAGATAAACTTTAAAATTTAACTAGCAAAGACGCAAACCAACTACTTAACAGAGCCATGATGTGTGGTTTACAGAGCTATGTACATATGTTAAGTAGTTTTCTATAACTAAAAAAAATTCGCACGAAATTTGTTATAATATACAAATTCCGCACGAAATTTTCTATAAATATAAAATTTTTTCTCGAAATTTTCGATAAATATAAAAATTTCGTACAATTTTTTTATAAATGGAAAATTTTCGCACGATATTTTTTATAAATATAGAAATGTCGCACGATAATGTCTCTAAATATGAAATTTATAAATATAAAAATTTTACACGATTTTGTTAAATATAAAAATTTGCCCAAAATTTTCTATAAATATAAAAATTTCGCACGAAATATTTTATAAATATAGAAAAGTAGCACGATAATGTCTCTAAATATGAAATTTATAAATATAAAAATTTTGCACGATTTTGTTAAATATAAAAATTTGCCCAAAATTTTCTATAAAGATATAAATTTAGCACGAATTTTTTTTATAAAAATAAAATTTTCGTACGAAATTTTTACATTTTGCGAACTTTTCTATAAATATATAAATTTCGCTCATTTTTTCTTGTAAATATAAAAAATTTGGGATACAATTTCTGCAAATATAAATATTTCGCACAAAAATTTCTAATTTTTTAAAAATATAAATTTTTCGGACTGAATTTTCTACAGATATAAAATTTTCGGACTGAATTTTCTATAAATATAAAATTTTCGGACGAAAATTTCTATAAAAATTTCGGAGGGAAATTTCTATAAATATAAAAATTTCGCACAAAATTTTCTATAAATATCAAAATTTCGCTCTATTTTTTTTAAATATAAAAATTATAAAATTTTCGGACGAAAATTTCTATAAAAATTTCGGAGGGAAATTTCTATAAATATAAAAATATCGCACAAAATTTTCTATAAATATAATGACATCGCACGAAATTGTCTAAAAATATAAAATTTACGGACGAAATTTTCTATAAAGATCAAAATTTCGCTCGAAATTTTTTTAAATATAAAAATTTCGCGAGAAATTTCTGCAAATATAAAGATTTCTCACGAAATTTTCTATAGATATATAAATTTCGCATTAATTTTTTATAAAAATAAAATTTTCGCACGAAAGTAAATATAAAAATTTCGAACGAACTTTTCTCTAAATATATAAATTTCGCTCAAAAATTTTTATATATAAAAATTTCGCGATAAAATTTCTGCAAATATAAAGATTTCTCACGAAATTTTATATAAATATAAAAATTTCGCACGAAATTTTCGATAAATATAAAAATTTCTACAAATATAAAATTTTCTGATGAAATTTTCTAAATTTTTCAGACTGAATTTTCTATAAATATAAAATTTTCGGACGAAAATTTCTATAAAAATGTCTATAAATATAACATCGCGCAAAATTGTCTAAAAATATAAAATTTACGGGCGAAATTTTCTATAAATATCAAAATTTCGCTCGATTTTTTTAAATATAAAAATTATAAATATAAAATTTTCGGACGAAAATTTCTATAAAAATTTCGGAGGGAAATTTCTATAAATATAAAAATTTCGCACAAAATTTTCTATTAATATAATAACATCGCGCGAAATTGTCTTAAAATATAAAATTTACGGACGCAATTTTCTATAAAAATCAAAATTTCTCACGAATTTTTTTTTAAATATAAAAATTTCGCGAGAAAATTTCTGCAAATATAAAGATTTCTCACGAAATTTTATATAAATATAAAAATTTCGCACGAAATTTTCGATAAATATAAAAATTTCTACAAATATTAAATTTTCTGATGAAATTTTCTAAATTTTTCAGACTGAATTTTCTATAAATATAAAATTTTCGGACGAAAATTTCTATAAAAATGTCTATAAATATAACATCGCGCAAAATTGTCTAAAAATATAAAATTTACGGGCGAAATTTTCTATAAATATCAAAATTTCGCTCGATTTTTTTTAAATATAAAAATTATAAATATAAAATTTTCGGACGAAAATTTCTATAAAAATTTCGGAGGGAAATTTCTATAAATATAAAAATTTCGCACAAAATTTTCTATTAATATAACAACATCGCGCGAAATTGTCTTAAAATATAAAATTTACAGACGCAATTTTCTATAAAAATCAAAATTTCGCCCGAAATTTTTTTAAATATAAAAATTTCGCGAGAAAATTTCTGCAAATATAAAGATTTCTCACGAAATTTTATATAAATATAAAAATTTCGCACGAAATTTTCGATAAATATAAAAATTTCTACAAATATAAAATTTTCTGATGAAATTTTCTAAATTTTTCAGACTGAATTTTCTATAAATATAAAATTTTCGGACGAAAATTTCTATAAAAATGTCTATAAATATAACATCGCGCAAAATTGTCTAAAAATATAAAATTTACGGGCGAAATTTTCTATAAATATCAAAATTTCGCTCGATTTTTTTAAATATAAAAATTATAAATATAAAATTTTCGGACGAAAATTTCTATAAAAATTTCGGAGGGAAATTTCTATAAATATAAAAATTTCGCACAAAATTTTCTATTAATATAATAACATCGCGCGAAATTGTCTTAAAATATAAAATTTACGGACGCAATTTTCTATAAAAATCAAAATTTCGCACGAATTTTTTTTTAAATATAAAAATTTCGCGAGAAAATTTCTGCAAATATAAAGATTTCTCACGAAATTTTCTATAGATATAAAAATTTCGCACAAAAATTTCGATAAATATAAAATTTTCTGACGGAATACTCTCAAAAGATACATTTTTCGAACGGAATTATCTATAAATACAAAAATTTCGGACGAAAAATTCTATAAATATAAAAATTTCGCACGAATTTTTTTTATAAATATAATAACATCCCGCGAAATTGTCTAAAAATATAAAATTTATGGACGAAATTTTCTATGAATATGAAAATTTTGCGAGAAATTTTCTGCAAATATAAAGATTTCTCACTAAAATTTCTATTTTCTATAAATATATAAATGTTGCTCAAAATTGTTTGTAAATGTAAACATTTTGCACGATTTTTGTATAAATATAACATTTTCGAACGATGTTTTTTGCAAAATGCAATTTTCGAACAAAATTTTTTTATAAATATGAAAATTTGGACGAAATTTTCTATAAATACATAAATTTCGGACGAAATTTTTTATAAAAATAAAATTTTCGGACAAAATATTCTATCAATATGAAATTGAAAAAAATTCGAAAATTGCAAAATTTTCTAAATATAAAAAAATCGCACGAAATTTTCGATAAATATAAATATTTTGAAACTTTCTTTAAATAAAAATCTTTCGAAAGAAATTTTCTATAAATACAAAAATTTCGCGTGAAATTTTTATAAATTTGCAAACTTTCTATATATATAAAATATTTGCACGAAATTTTCCATAAATAAATTTTTCGTAAATACAAAAGTTTCGGACGAAATTTTCTATAAATATAAAAATTTTGCACGAAATTTTCTATAAATATCAAAATTGCGCACCGCAAATTTTGAAACTCGAAATTTCCAATAAACATGAAAATTTCGACGAAATTTCTTATAAATATGAATGGTACCAACCAAATGATATCATGAAATTCGGTGTAAGTATTACTCTGTTTGTGTCAAGGCTCAACATTAAGGCATTTTTCGAAGTTTATGAGGAAAAGGGTTCAGAATGACTGCAGCTAGAATCAAGAAATTCGGTGTAAACATTCCACTGACTGTTTCCAAGGAATTTTTCGAAATTTGTGCTTTTAGAGGAAATTGGGACGAAAGGGGATACAAATGGTACCACCCTAAAGGATGCAGATAGAATCTTGATGATTGATTTTACGGTAAAAATTTGGTGTAAACATTCCAGACGTTCAACATTAACGAATTTTTAAAATTTATGTTTTTTTTTAGGAAAATGAGACGAAAAGGAATAAAAATTGTACCAACCTAAAGGCTAAAAGCTAAAATCTTGGCATTCTGTGCAAACATTCCTCTGACCGTGTAGCCACGTAAAATAATATATTTTTTCCAAATTCATACTTTTGTAGTCAAAATTGGGCAAAAGAGATACAAATAGTACCCACCTGCATTGGCTGCATTTAAAATCACGAAATTCGGAAATCCTCTGACTGCGTAGTCTCTCATCACTAAGCATTTTTTTCGAAATTTGTGGTCGAATTAGAAAAAGGGCTTAAAGGTACCAGCTAACGATTGCAGATATAATTATTAAATTCCGTGTGTATATCGCTCTGACTATGTGGACGCGCATAATAAAATATATATTTTTTTAATTCGTACTTTTAGCGAAAAAAATAAGCGAAGGAGCTGCTGAATCATCAAATTCAGTGTAAACACTCCACTGCACCCTTTTTCGTAACTAAAAAGGATTTTTCTAAACTTGTACTTTTAGGGACAAATTGGGGCAAAAATAATAGCAATTCGGGGTGTAATTTCCACGGTGGACGCGGAAGGTAATGGATTTCGATATGCGTACTTTTCCGAAGAAAAAGGGATAAAAATTGTACCAAACGAGCAACATATAGTATTTATTGGACAACATTTATGTTGTTGTATAGTGTTTATGTTGTTTTTTAAGACACAGCTCTCCTTGTCCTTCTTGTGCTCCATCTACTACCACCTGTACTTGACATTAATGAACATCATTTGTTGTAAAACTCCCCCTGCGGCTAAAACACATCTTCAGGGGTTTCATGGGGTTTCTGCAAAATTTATTGCTGCTCGTATCATTAATTTAATTGCACGGCATTTAAGAGAATCACTTTTTTGTTTTGAAAATATTGTAGCGTTTTTTCTTCTTCTTCTTGTATTGAATTTATTAAAATTGTTAATTTTATTTTATTATGTCCCTCAGCAAAATAAATGTGAGAGAATTCCTTAGGTTAAGATGATTTATCATTATCATTGTTTTTAATGCATAAATTATATTTTTATTTTAAGTTAAAAGCACAAAAAACAGCATTCCTTGATGTTGGATTATTTTTTTGTTTTGTTTTTATTTTATTTTATTGGTTCTCTTTCAATGCTATGTATGATGGTCTCATTATTGTTATGATTTGTTCGGTTGGTTGATTGTTGCTTTTAATCGGAAGAGCAGAGATGAGGAATTGTGAACCATAAATTTTGCCAAAACATTTTATTTGTTAAGCAAAACTATTTGTTTGATCATTTAATGAGCGACCTAATGAGTGTTTTATATGGGGGAATTTGCTGTTGTTATACATTTCAAAGCCAAAGAAATTAATATTAATAATTTGTTATAAAAATTATTTTCCGCATTAAAAGTTTTCAAATGTAGCATTTCCGTAAACAGTGTTGCCTGCTGGAGGGGACTGGGGAATTGCGTGTGAATAAGTTCCGAGGGTAATTATCATTTAGAGAAAAGGAATGCTTGGGAGAGGTGTTATTTCTAAGCCAATAAAATTTTGAATTTCAATTCAACTATACCAATTTTGGCCATGTATACGTATTCATGTGCTGTGTGGGTATAACTCATCATTGGCGCCTGTGTATAGACTGCTTGGTGTTTCTATGTTTATTTTTTTGCATATTTACATTTTTGTAAATTATTCAATTTGGATGAATATTTTAAAGTTAAAATAAAAAAGAATCTGCTAAAATAGGAGATTTTTTCCAATTCTTTTTTCTACATAAATAAAGTTATTTAAATTGAAGTTTAATAATTATAAAAAACACCGTATTTTATGATAGTTTCAAAGTTGGAAAATTTTGAAATATTCATCTTTAAAAATTATATTTTTAAGATTTATAAAAAAATAAATTTGCATTCTATTAAATATAGAAGCAAAATGGTCTTGAGCCAGGACAATATCCCAGTTCAAATCAAATATTGATTACAGACCAAAAAAATTCAAACGAAAAAAAATAAAACAAATGAGCGTTGGCACGGCAGAAGTATTGCTGGGTAACTATACCTGCATATACACATACTTACATATGCAACTCAATGAGATGCTTGTAAGATGGCATTTGTACATTATTACTTGGTGCGATTTTTTAAACGCAAATTCGGCAAGTGAGTTGTGCGTTTGTGAGAATCATCTCCTTATAGAGGCTGGGTTTGATGTTGAAAAGTCGCTGCGAAGCCACTTGAAAAGACTTTTGACATGGTCGAAATCATGATCGTGGTAGTGTGCAGCCAAGTAATAAATGTCACCATGCCATTTGTAAATAAATTTGCATTCTATTAAATATAGAAGAAAAATGTCTTGAGCCAGGACAATATCCCAGTTCAAATCAGATTTATAAATAAATCGAAATTCATACCACTCCTTAGCTATTCTGAAACTAAAAGAATATTCAATTCCATCTAAAAAGGATTTTTAACTATATTTTCCTTACATCACTCACGAACGAGACCAATTTATTTTACATACAAATCAAAAAAAAAATATTTCTGTCAAAAATTAAATTCGAAGCAATTAATTTGTTTGTCCATGAAACAACAATTCCGCGAAACCCGGTTTAAAAAATTGAAAAATCGTTCTTAAAAATAAAATTGTCATGCAGAAAAATTTATTAATATACCGAAAATAATTTTAGTTTATTGATTTTTTCATCGAAGAACACTAATACACAATTTCATCACTCAATATTTCGCAGTATTTTTATACCGGTTTTTTCGAAAATGTGAGGATAACTACGCGAAAAATGAAAAGTTCATTTAGAAAATATCTTTCAATTGCAAATTGAAGTCCATTCAAAAGTTCCGAAAAACCCGGTTTTAAAAACCGAAAATCCGGGTTTAAAAACCGAAAACCTGGTTTTATAAACCGAACAACCGGTTTTTAAAAAATGATTTGAAGTAGAATATATAGTTAAGCAGGAGATAAATGTCTAGTAATTGGTTTATAACGGATGCACTTTAACTACCACCATAGGTCAGAAAATACAGACAAATTAGTAGTCTCCTCGGATGACAAATCAGAGTTTTCGCTATTTTCCCTACAAAGCAGATCAACAACGAATAAATCCTCATATATAGGGTCCGCAAAATAACTTTTTTTTTGAAAATTCTTCAAAACTACTGAATATTTTCTCAAATTTCTTTTTTTTATTTGAAAGTACAATCCTTCCGGTTAATAATGGAAAATAATTTCATTCAAATGGCTGCCTCGGGCACCCCACAAATAATAGTCCAACGGTTGAATAGTTGAAAAAAAACGTTAGATGGCGGACCCTATATAAACCGAAATTAATTTAGCTTTGTTCATATTTCATCGCTGAACACTAATTTGCAATTTCATCACTCAAAAGATTCCAGAAACCCGAGTTTAAAAACTGTTTTTTAATTTTAAACCGGGTTTCTTGAAATTGCGAAGACAAATAAATTTTGTTTTTTAATGGTTCATCGCTAAACACTAAACAAACATTTTTAAACATTCTCTGCCACTCAAGCGTTTCACGAAACCGGTTTTTAAAAATCGAAAACCCGTGGTTTAGATACTAGTTTAATATTGGTTTATTAATTTTTCACTGAATACATATCTGCAATTTCATCAATCAATAGTTCCCTAAAATTCGAGTTTAAAACCGGGCATCTTCAAATTTTTACACCGGGTTTCTCAAAAATGTGAGAAAAATTTTTAGAATTAATCCAATAACAAAACTTCTTTCCTTTCATATCAAGGATTTTTTAAATAATTTAACTTTTGAACAGACAGATGAACAACGAAAAAATAGTCATATTTGAACATAAATCAATTGTTGTTTATCAATTTATCATTGCTGGACAGTCAATTAATTCAATTCTCTGCGTTTCTATATGTCCGCGAAATCGGTTTTTTAAAAACCAAAAACCCGCGATTTAAATAAAAAGATAATTTTGATTTATAAATTTTTCATCGATGAACACTAATTTGCATTTCCCAAAAACTTCAGTTGAAACCCGGTTTTCTTTGCAATGTGTTGATTATTGTTTATTTTTAATTAAACCAACCTCAAGACACTTATTTATTATTATGCTGTTTGAAATGCAAAACAAATCTATTACAAATGTTGTCAAGTCAACGATTTCTTAATAGTTTCTTTTGTCCTAAACAATGATCTGTAATTTTACCACTCAATAGTTCCCAAAAATCTGGGTTTAAAACCGCGATTCTTTAAAAATGTAAAACAAAAATGAAAATGATTTTTGTTCTAACTTAATCCACAACCAAAACCTTTATTTTCTATTATATTTTTTAAAATTCAACACAAATCAATTACAAAATCGAATCATCAATTTTTGATTTTTTTTTATTAATCGCTAATCGCTGAACATTAACGTGCACTTAAAAGTTCTCTAACACTCAATAGTTCATCGAAACCCGGTTTTTAAACTCGAAAACCCGTGATTTAAATAAAAAGTTAATTTTTATTTATTAATTTTGTTCATCGCTGAACACAAATCTGCAATTTTAACGCTCAATAGGTCCCAGAAACCCCGGTGCAAAATCGGTTATCTTCAAAAAGTTAAACCTTGTTTCTCTGAAATGTGAGAATAAGGCGTTTATTTCTTATTATCATTTTTGTTTTTTTTTAATAATTTAATTTCATTTGTCCTGAACACTAATATCACTATCTAGTCCCCAGAAACCCGGATTTAACCCGATTTTCCTCAAAAATGTAAAACAAAAAAATTAAATTTTTTTTTTATTTTAATTTTTAAAATTATCCAAATCCAAAACCTCTTTTTCTGTCATCATTTTTAACTAGTAAATCAAAAAAATTGTTTTTTTTTCAAATCCATGCTTTATGCAAGCAGAATTCTATTGGGCCTAGAAATTCTTTTTTAGTTATCTTTTGTAGAAGGAAAAATTACTGCAAAATTTCAGTTTTTTATCTGCCATAGAACGGCATATATTCGAAAATGGGTTTTAACTTCGTATGGGAGGTGCCACGCCCACATTTCCATTACCGCCCATTTTTGTCACAACTACGCACATTAATGCTAGATGCACTTACACAAAATTACAGTAGGTGTAATTTTGGTTTTAACTTCATATGGGAGGTGCCACGCCCACTTTTGCATTACCGCCCATTTTAGGCGCAACTACGCACATTGATGCTAGATGCACTTACACAAAATTTGAGCACTATACGTGTCATAGAACTGACACTATTCGATAATATGTTTTAACTTCGTATGGGAGGTGGTACGCCCACTATTCCAATACCGCCCATTTTTGGCACAACTATGCGAATTGATGCTAGATGCACTTACACAAAATTTCAGCACTCTAGGTGTCATAGAACTGACAATATTCAATAATAGGTTTTAACTTCGTATGGGAGGTGCCACGCCCACTTTTCCAATACCGCCCATTTTTGGCACAACTATGCACATTGATGCTAGATGCACTTACACAAAATTACAGCACTCTAGGTGTCATAGAACTGACTATATTCAATAATAGGTTTTAACTTCGTATGGGAGGTGCCACGCCCACTTTTCCAATACCGCCCATTTTTGGCACAACTATGCGAATTGATGCTAGATGCACTTACACAAAATTTCAGCACTCTAGGTGTCATAGAACTGACAATATTCAATAATAGGTTTTAACTTCGTATGGGAGGTGCCACGCCCACTTTTCCAATACCGCCCCTTTTTGGCACAACTATGCGAATTGATGCTAGATGCACTTACACAAAATTTCAGCACTCTAGGTGTCATAGAACTGACAATATTCAATAATAGGTTTTAACTTCGTATGGGAGATGCCACGCCCACTTTTCCAATACCACCCATTTTTGGCACAACTATGCGAATTGATGCTAGATGCACTTACACAAAATTTCAGCACTCTAGGTGTCATAGAACTGACAATATTCAATAATAGGTTTTAACTTCGTATGGGAGGTTCCACGCCCACTTTTCCAATACCGCCCATTTTTGGCACAACTATGCACATTGATGCTAGATGCACTTACACAAAATTACAGCACTCTAGGTGTCATAGAACTGACAATATTCGATAATAGGTTTTAACTTCGTATGGGAGGTGCCACGCCCACTTTTCCAATACCGCCCCTTTTTGGCACAACTATGCACATTGATGGTATATGCACTTACACAAAATTTCAGCACTCTAGGTGTCATAGAACTGACAATATTCAATAATAGGTTTTAACTTCGTATGGGAGATGCCACGCCCACTTTTCCAATACCGCCCATTTTTGGCACAACTATGCGAATTGATGCTAGATGCACTTACACAAAATTTCAGCACTCTAGGTGTCATAGAACTGACAATATTCAATAATAGGTTTTAACTTCGTATGGGAGGTGCCACGCCCACTTTTCCAATACCGCCCCTTTTTGGCACAACTATGCGAATTGATGCTAGATGCACTTACACAAAATTTCAGCACTCTAGGTGTCATAGAACTGACAATATTCAATAATAGGTTTTAACTTCGTATGGGAGATGCCACGCCCACTTTTCCAATACCTCCCATTTTTGGCACAACTATGCGAATTGATGCTAGATGCACTTACACAAAATTTCAGCACTCTAGGTGTCATAGAACTGACAATATTCAATAATAGGTTTTAACTTCGTATGGGAGGTTCCACGCCCACTTTTCCAATACCGCCCATTTTTGGCACAACTATGCACATTGATGCTAGATGCACTTACACAAAATTACAGCACTCTAGGTGTCATAGAACTGACAATATTCGATAATAGGTTTTAACTTCGTATGGGAGGTGCCACGCCCACTTTTCCAATACCGCCCCTTTTTGGCACAACTATGCACATTGATGCTAGATGCACTTACACAAAATTTCAGCATTCTAGGTGTCATAGAACTGACAATATTTAATAATAGGTTTTAACTTCGTATGGGAGGTGCCACGCCCACTTTTCCAATACCTCCCATTTTTGGAACAACTATGCGAATTGATGCTAGATGCACTTACACAAAATTACAGCACTCTAGGTGTCATAGAACTGACAATATTCGATAATAGGTTTTAACTTCGTATGGGAGGTGCCACGCCCACTTTTCCAATACCGCCCATTTTTGGCGCAACTATGCGAATTGATGCTAGATGCACTTACACAAAATTTCAGCACTCTAGGTGTCATAGAACTGACAATATTCGATAATAGGTTTTAACTTCGTATGGGAGATGCCACGCCCACTTTTCCAATACCTCCCATTTTTGGCACAACTATGCGAATTGATGCTAGATGCACTTACACAAAATTACAGCACTCTAGGTGTCATAGAACTGACAATATTCAATAATAGGTTTTAACTTCGTATGGGAGATGCCACGCCCACTTTTCCAATACCGCCCATTTTTGGCACAACTATGCGAATTGATGCTAGATGCACTTACACAAAATTTCAGCATTCTAGGTGTCATAGAACTGACAATATTTAATAATAGGTTTTAACTTCGTATGGGAGGTGCCACGCCCCTTTGTCCAATTGGTCAAATTTTTCCATTTCCTTGTATTGTCATCGAAAATGATTAAGTGTGCAAAATTTGAGCAAAATTGGTTGAGAAAAAAGCTTTCAAAAATTGATTTCAAATTTTGTGGCACACAAACATATATAGAAAGTAACCTTATATAAAGCATGGAAAAAAATCAAATAAATTATAAAAAAAATCCGAGTTCAAAACCGGAATTCTTTAAAAATGTAAAACAATAAATTAATATATATATCTTTATAATTTTTAAATTAATTTAAAACCGGTTCCGCGAAACCCGGTTTTAAAACCCGTGATTTAAATAAAAAAATAATTTTGATTTATTAATTTTTCATCGCTGAACACTAATTTGCAATTTCTATAATTCTCCGGATTCTCTATAATTACCGGAAACCCGGGTTTATTGAACATTTCGAACTGGTTTTGTCGAAAATATCAGGATGAATAGGTTTTTTGCGATTAATTCAAACACAAAACCTTTAATGCTTTTTAGAGTTTGATAATTCAAGGCAATTCAACTGTTTTTTATTTATTTTTTGTTAATATTTTGAATCGATTTTCGTGGAATATATTTATTTTTTAACATATGTAATTTTTAAACGCCAATTACAAATATTGTTAAATCTACAATTTTTGTTAATATTTTTAACCGATTTAACCACAAAATGTTTTTTTAATTTAATTTTTAAACCTCGAGCAAATCAATTACGTTTGTTGAGAATCATTTACTTAAAGAGGCCGGGTATGTGGTTGAAAAGTCGCTGCGAAGTCACCTAAACGAAACCTTTGACAGCGTGGAAATCATGATAGTGGTAGTCTGCAGCCAAATAATAAATGTCACCATGCCATTTGTAAATAAATTTGCATTCTATAAAATATAGAAGCAGAGTGGTCTTGAGCCAGGAGAATATCCCAGTTCAAATCAAATATTACAAATATTGTAAAATCGTTGTGCATTTCGGCCATTCAGACAGACCAACACCCAAATGTCGCCATATTTGAACGGAAATTAATATTTTTTATCGAAATTTAGTCATTCAACAGTTCCAATAAACCCAAATTTTCCAAATTTTGAACCGGTTTTTCTGAACCGGTTTTTTGTTAATTAATTCTTTTTATCGCTGAACACTAATCTGAAATGTAGTCATTCAACAGTTCCAATAAACCCAAATTTTCCAAAATTTGAACCGGGTTTTCTGAACCGGTTTTTTTTTTTGGTAATTTATCCGTTTTATAATTTTGTAATTCAAGGCGACTCAATTACAAATTTTTGCCAAATCAACGATTTTTACATTTAATTTGTTTCCGCTGTACTTCCCCCAAATCAAATTGTCATTGAATATAAAAACCTCTTCAGCGAACCTCCTCGCTCACCTTTCTAATGATAGACAATTTTCTGTTAACATTTCATAATTGCCACCTTAGTTTGGAGTCTCGTCTCATCATCGTCTCACCAACAACACACAACACTGCCTTGGGAGCAAATTGTCGTTAATTAACGAAAAATTAATTTAATGTTTGTACAACAAGATTACAATTTCATTATGACGCGCGTTTATTGTTGTTGTTGTTGTTGTGTTTTTGGGCTTTTGACGACTTCTTCTTCTTTTGCCACCACCTTCAATGTGCCTCCGCGGCCTGCCTCAACTCGCGAATCTACTTGACTCCATTTAATTGCCTACTCTTACGTATGCGAGCAATTTAATCGAGCGTTATTATGAAGCGGCTTTTGAAAAGCTAAAGGTAACTTTGTTTGTGGCTGAACACATATTTTGAACTTAATTGAATGGTTGTATGCCCACCACCCCTCCCCTACTACTACGACATACTACCAATCTTACCTAAAAGGTTTCGACAAGTTTCACTATGTGAAATACAAAAATTGCTGGTACTCATAAGAAAAAGAAAAAATGAAATAAAATCGAGAACTGAAGTATCGAAAACAACAGAAAAACCGAAATATCTGCTCTGCAGCACTTGTGTTTCACAGTGGGCCAGTCAGCCAGTCTGTCAGCGATTCACTGGGTCTGTCAGTTACTAAGTCAGCCAGGCATGCGTATTGTTTTGTTGTCTTCTTTTATTGTCCCATCGCCCCTCCCCTCCTCTCCCCACAAACAATCGTCATAAAACAAAACAATTCCACATGAAATAAATGAAATGAAATAAAAACACATCACATTTTTATATTGTTGTAATCATCGGTATGGAAACTTTATAAACAACAGCCAACTCCATACAACCAACAAACTCCGGCAACAGTAACAGTTCCAACGCTGTGAAATGAGGTTGAGAGACTGCCTTCAGCAAGGTCGTTTTGGTGTATTGTTGTCGTTGTTGTTGTTGTTATTGTTTTGTTTGTATTTTCTTCATCGTATTTAAAGTTGCAATTGCTGTGGAGTACTCACACTCACTTCACTGTTTGTTTTTTTTTTGCGGTGGAGCGACTTGCTGATGGTGGTGCTGGTGGTTTTGTGGTGGCGACGTCCATTCTTTTGTTTCCACTCTACAGCTTCGAGCAGGTGTATTAAGGTTTAAGGCTGAAGTTGTCTGGTTAAGTTTTGACTTACTTCTGGCATTAAAATTCGGCTTTGAGTTTTGTAGAAATTTAAGGCAATTATATTTGTAGAATATTTTACCCGTAAAAACCCTATTTTAGGATTGTTTTTCGCCCTTTTGCACAAAAGCGACCAAAAAGACACCTCTATTGAGGAACTAGAGGGTTAAAATGTTCCTCGTAGTGTTTTAAGTAATATTTCTGAACACACGCTATTAAAATTACTTAAAACTAATTACTTACTAAAGGGTGTTTTTTATTGGGGTATAGAACTTTAAGTTGGCATCACTTTTTTAACTGGCGGCCATTTTGTCAGCTGTCAAGTGATTAATATTTAGTTTGGTTTGCCATTTCATCATGAACAGGTTGACAAAAGAACAACGCTTGCAAATCGTGCAAATTTATTTCGAAAGTAATGGTTCAGTTCGCGAAGTTCACCATTTTATGGTCGACATAATCGTCCATCAGAGCAATTAATTCGGTTAACCATGGATCGTTTTCGCACTACGTTTACTCTATGTGATAATACGCATCCGCAGAGACGTCGAACAGTGCGCACCGAAGAAACAATTGCCGCTGTAGAGCAAAGTGTTGAAGAGGACCCGAATAAATCCAACATTCGTGGCGTTATTGCCAACATACGGCCCCATATGCTCGAAAAAGTGGTTGAAAATTGGACCTGTAGAATTGGCTATATTCGAGCCAGCCGCGGCGGCCACATGCCCGAAATCATATTTAAACATTAATGACATAAAATTATCCTTCCAATAAAGCCAAAATGATGGACATTAAAACGATTTTCTTGTGTTTTATTTCAATTCGAAGGTCTATACCTCAATAAAAAACACCCTTTATTATTATTACTTAAAATGTAAAGATTACAAAGTTTCCTATCATAAGAATGTGCAAAAGGGGGAAATGTTGAACCTCCTTCAAAAATGAACTCCATACGTAAAATTTCAGCAAAACTTATCGACATTTTGACAATTTTAAGGTCCAAACAGGGGTAATGACGATTTCAACCCCTGACGATTTTAGTTTCATGAGAGTATCTTCAATCTTTCTTGGTTGAAGTATTGGCAAATTGGTCAAATCAAACATATAAAACGCTATCAATGAAAACAAATTAAATTTAAAACTATTCAAGGGAATTTTTATATGATTTGACATCAGTAACTGTTGGTTTTCTTCCAAGTTTCGGTAGTATTGGATAATGATAAATGATATAAAATATAATGTTAAAAAATTCCTGAAATTCGTCAATAATTTCATAAAGAGCAAACTTATCCCAAACACTTTTACAATGACCTATGTGATCAGTTTTGTGGAAATTTGAAAATAAATTTAAATCATTACGACAAAAATTTAATTTTATATGTAGTTTCAAAAATCAAAAATATGTTGACTGAATTTTTTTTTATTCTTTATTTTATCTCCAATATTTCGTCCCCCCTTTAATGGACATGCGCGTGGTACTACAAATTTTAGTATATAAAAAAATATATTAGGCCCAATATTACAATAAATTCGTAACTTTCAAAAATGTGTTATATCTTAAGTGGAATATTTAGTAAAAAAATTTTGGAATGAAAATTTTTACATAATTTCTAGAGATTCGATATTGCACCAAAATATTTGCTCTCACTTCCGCGAATTACAACTAATTTTCGAACATTTGCTAAAATTTCTTTTCGATGATCCATTTTCACAAGAAATCTACTATTTTCAACTGTCCAACTAACAAACTACGAAGACTACAAAGGTAGCGTTTCCTTACAAAAATAGAAATTGAAATGTGTTTACTTTTCCGCCATTGTTCAGCAGAAATCAACAAAATGTTGCATGTTGTAGACTTTTGTCAATGCAGTTTTTTGTGAATATTCAATTTCAGAAAAAAAATATTTTTCCATACCCTTTTTTTGAAATTTTCATTGTTTTCATACCTGGTGTTTATAAACTAATGGAAAAAAATTAATTTTGATGATTTTTCACTGTAATTCTGGTTGATTTTGTAAAAAAATCGAAAAAAAAAAATCGTAAAAATAGAAGCCATCATTTTACCTCTTTTAAACTCACAAAGTCGCTTAAAAATTGACCTAAGCACACTACTTTAAAATCTCAACAAAACGAATTAGTGTAATCATTTCGAAAATCAAAATAAAAGAGTTAAAATGGAAAAAACTTAAAAAATCGAACACGACTATAAAACAACACTTCCATATTTTAAAAGTAATTGAAATTACCTTCAAAACAAGGTATAACACATTATAATCGGTAAAGTATTTCAGGAGTTACAGGCGATTGAATGAACACACCTTTTGAAAAAAGTAGTATTATTTTTCACTGTTAAACGTGGAAAAAAATTTTAATTTTTTTTCCAAAAATACATATCGTTACCAAAATATCAAAAAAAAAAATCCGACTCAACTAATATTTTTTTTGGAAATCGAGATTTTTGTTTATTTTAACAAAACACAACCGCTTCGGCCATAATAAACAAAAATATCGATTTGCAAAAAAATGTTAGTTGAGTCTTTTTAATATTTTGGTAACGTTATACAATAATTTTATGAGAAGAATACATACACCAACTTTCGAAACAATCGCAGCTATCGAGGTCAAAAACCGTACCGCTTGACATGGAATGACTCATATTTATATTGTAGTTGACGACAATGTGAAAATATATATTTTGTTTTATTTTTAGTAAAAAATTAACATTAACTTTATACCGGCTTAAGCAAAAACAGCCTTTTCAACTGAGTTGTGGTTCTTATGCATTTGAGAGAATTATTGACTTACAAAGTTCGGGTATTTCCTTGAAAAGCCTCTGCGAAGCCTTCTGAAGACGATCATAACCACGGCAGGAAATCATGATAAAGTTAGTGTGCAGCCAGTAGTAAGTCACCATTACCATTTGTAAAAATACAAAAAGGTTTTGAGTCAGGGCAAGAACACTATTCAAACAAATAAACGAAAACTACATTTATAAACTAAATCCAAAAATAAGTATGAGGATTTGTGAAAGGTTTCATAATATAATAAATTGGTTTATAATGTGCCGACTATATTCGATGGAATACTTTGCAACCAGCAATTCTCATTTCCTCAAAGTGAAACTTTCATGTATTTCAGGTTTAAATCAAAGACATATTTGTTTTAAAGTTAAAGTGTTGTGACTGGCCAGTTTTTCCAATTTTCCGGCTTGAAACTTTAGTAGAAATTATGAAACTTTTTAAATATGACAGCAATGAATAAGTTCACTCTGCACCAACAATTTTGTAGAAAGTTTGTGCATAAACTTTTCTGATCTATTTTGGTGTTATAAATTCGAGAAATTGTTCATGGATATTTTTTATTTTTATACACTCCACGAGAGTATTATGGCTTTGTGCATTTGTTTGTAACACCCAAAAGGAAGCGGGATAGACCCATTGTTAAGTATACCGATCGACTTAGAATCACTTTCTGAGTCGATTTAGCAATGTCCGTCTGTCCGTCTGTCTGTCTGTCTGTCCGTCTGTCTGTCCGTCTGTCTGTCCATCTATTGTTGTAATCAAAGTACAGGTCGCAATTATAGTCCGATCTTAACAAAAATTAGCACAAGTAAGTTTTGTGGATCAAGGACGAACGCTATTTAATTTGAGGCAAATCGGTTCAGATTTAGATATAGCCCCCATACAAATGTCGCTCCCGATTTGACATTTTCCGCTCTAGAAGCCACATATTGTACCCAATTTTCTTTAAATTTGGCAGAACATCTTATAATCCAACTAGAAACACCTATGCAAAAATTGGATAAGATCGGTTCAGATTTAGATATAGCCCCCATACAAATGTCGCTCCCGGTTTGACATTTTCCGCTCTAGAATCCACATATTGCACCCGATTTTCTTTAAATTTGGCACAACATCTTAGAATTCAAATAGCAACACATATGCAGAAAATAGGTAAGATCGGTTCAGATTTAGATATAGCCCCCATACAAATGTCGCTCCCGATTTGACATTTTCCGCTCTAGAAACCACATATTATACTCGATTTTCTTTAAATTTAGCACAACATCTTATAATCCAACTAGCAACACATATGGAGAAATTAGGTAAGATCGGTTCAGATTTAGATATAGTCCCCATACAAATGTCGCTCCCGATTTGACATTTTCAGCTGTAGAAACTACATATTGTACCCGATTTTCTTTAAATTTGGCACAACACCTTATAATCCAACTAGAAACACCTATGCAGAAAGTGGGTAAGATCTGTTCAGATTTAGATATAGCTCCCATTCAAATGTCGCTCCCGATTTAACATTTTCCGCTCTAGAAACGACATATTGTACCCGATTTTCTTTAAATTTAACACAACATCTTATAATCCAACTAGAAACACCTATACAGAAAGTGGGTAAGATCGGTTTAGATTTAGATATAGCCGCCATACAAATGTCGCTCCCGATTTGACATTTTCCGCTCTAGAAACCACATATTGTACTCGATTTTCTTTAAATTTGGCACAACAGCTTATAATCCAAGTAAAAAACCTATGGTGAAAGTGGCTAAGATCGGTTCAGATTAGATATAGCGCAAATACAAATGTTGCTCCCAAATGTTTAACAAATTTTGGCCAAACTATACATATTATATTTCACCTATTTCGTTCCAGATTTCAATATACCCCATACAAACGTCGTTTCCGATTTAACATTTTTTGTCAATCACACACACAGGATGCAAAAATCCTGCCCGTTTTCACTTTTTCATCGAATTAAATTGTATTCGGATAGAAAGTGGAGTGTATCATAGAGTCGGCCCCGCCCGACTTTAGCCTTTCCTTACTTGTTTTTTACTAAATTTCCAATTACCAATTTTATTACAATTACCTTTAATATTTGTACTGTCATTTTGACAGAATAATGCATTTATTCATGGAGTTTCTTCAACCAGGACTTGATTTTTCTCGTTAGGATGCCAGTAATTAGCAAATGAAAAAAATATATTTTAATTTCTGCTTTTAATGGGCTTTTATCGCCCCAGAAAAATTAAAAAATTAAATTTTTTTAAATCCTCTTACAGAGAAGATCATAACTTTTATATCTATTCAAAAAATATTTCATATACGTATTGGTTTCTTTTTTAGGATGATAGCTATTAAAAATGAAGCAAAATATTTTTTCCACTTTTTTTCTATCAGTGTTAACCCTTTTAGTCTCGCATTTTTTCTGTGACAAATACAGAAAAATTGTTATACTTGTTGAAGAAGTATGGGTCTAAATATGGTTTTTAATAAGTTTTGGGGTTTCTAATAAATACTAAAATAATTAGCCTGCGGATTCCGGTTAAATAAAAAATGCAAGAAAATATACCTACAAATCGTAATTAAAAAAATTCTGAAAAATATGTGATTTTAAAGGTTTTTTTAGGTCGAACTAATAATGCTGCTTATAAGCAACTTTGGGGCGAAAGAGTTAAAAAACTTCTCCATAAAATCTAGCATAATATTTTCTTTTATTTATATGTAGTACCTTTTAGGGTTATCAAATATTTTTTCAAATATTTTTTGCGATTGTTTCTAAACCACGTGATACGATATTCGGCAGACTTATAGTCCTTATCTTACCTTCTGCTTATCATATCAGCGAACTTGATCGGACCATTGACAAAAATTGGAAAATATATCCATAAGAAATATTGACTTTATAAATCAAAATGCATCAATGCTAAAAAATATTTTTTTTGGTCTCGGGTACAATTTTTTTTATGAATAAATATTTTAAATGAGTAATGATTCTTATTTTCATGAAGATTTTCGTAAATAAAAAAAACTTGTATTAATAGTTTTATGAAATGTTTCATTAAACAATCACAAATTTTTGTTGTTGTTTTGTAAGTTATTTTATGTATTTCATTTCTCAGACTTTAAGAAATTCTATTATACACTTCATTGACTTTTTATTATAATTCGCATTAATTCATTTCTTGTGAAAAGTTCTTCTTCTTAGTTTAGATTATTTTTGCAAAAAGGTGAGAGTAATAGGGGCTTAAGAAAACGATCGTACGATCCTTCTTTACTCACTTATTTTAATTGATAGATATATTTGGAGTTTTTAATGTTGAGTTGATTTTTCTAAAATTAAAATAATTATTTGTTATTCGGATTTTATTTCAATGCAACAAATTTTAGTCAAAGTCTTATGTTATTTTTTCTGTGTTCTTTTTCCAAGGGATGGTTCCTTTTTTCCTACCTTATATCATTAGGTGATATAAGGTAGGTAGCTGTCCGCTTTGCACCCAGAAGGTCCCGGGTTCGAATCCGTCTCGGAAAAAAACTTTTTTTGTTGTTTTTTTTATTACTTTCAAAATAAACCATGTATAATTTTGTATAATTTAAAAATTCTTGCTTAAAAAATACAAATTTATTTCTTTAATAATGTACTTCAAATATTTCATTCTATGACAACTCCATGTTAAACTACTTCCGTATCACAAGATGAACATCTTTTTCACTTCTTTGGGTGCTCTCTTTTTGCTGGGTACGGCTGATAATAGCATGGTAACGCATACACTCTCCACAGAAGTGCCACTGATGAGTTATCCCCACACAGGATATGAAAAACATATATGGCCAAAGTGTGTACAGTTTTCCATTAACAAAAACAAAATTTCCTTCGTAAGAAAAAGTTATTGAAAGTGTCATCGCGAGGAAGGTTACTTCATTTTCGAAAAGACTTCAAAATTTCCCAGAGTTCCCATACCAAAATTGTTCGCTTAGGATCTAACCATTCACTTTTCCCAATTTTGCCTACGGTAGATTCAGTTTTTTCCTTTGCTGCTGCAGGGTACCTATCCTACGACCATTGCCGTCCCTTCTTAACAATCCATCGCACTTGTTCACTTACAGTAACTAAACCAAGCATTAATATTATTATTTTTATTTTTATGATTTTTGTTACCTTAAATTTCTGTTCAATGAGTTCCTATAATGGCCTCTTGTTGTTGTAGTACCTCTATTTACGGATGTTAAGTATTTGTTGTTTTGTTTTAGCGAAAATCGCGAAATCTTGTTGTTTATTGTCAATTATTTTTGTTTTTATGATTTGATTGTTGTTATGGTTTTTGTATTTCTTGTGCGCTTTTTTGTCGGGGCAATTCCATGTCGGTTCCATCTAATGCGATTTGAGAAGCAACAACAACTATAACAACAACACCTCACGGCGGCAATTGCTTAATTCTCGACACCATTATTTTATTATTATTATTTTTATACGTTCGTTTGTTGTCTCTGTTGCCAATGGCGTGCAAAAATGTTTTAAATTCGTTTTCGATTTCGTTGGAAACGAAGAAACCGAAAAAAATCAGAATTATTAAAGTGCAACAAATTAAAAAAATATATAAAAAACAATCGAGGAATTCTCTTCATGGCGAAAAAAAAAACTAGAAATTAATTACTCTACTTAGTTAGTTAGTTGGTTAATGATAGACGACGATGGACAGACAGGTTGCTTTTCAGTTACCAATCGAGGGGATTACAAAAAGCTGAAGAATTTCAAGAACACTCAGTGAGGTGTTGTGCAAAGGGTGGTGGTGGTGATGGCGTGATTTTTGGGCCAAGGAAAAAATCACCAAGAAACCCAAAAAATTGCAAAGAAATTAGGATTTTTTTTTTTGCAAAAATAAAATAAATTTCTGGAAGAAAACGACCAAAAAAATGTAAATTTTTTGCACGACTTCACTAAGTGAATTATAAATCAATAGATCGAAATTTGCATATCCGTTCGATTGTTTACTTTTTCGAATGAAAGTTGAATTAATTTTTTCATTTCCGCCTTCCTTTGTTGTCCGCCGGTCCAGTATCTGTTATTCCGGTTTAATTTCTAAGTTATTTATCCCAAACATCACATCCTATGCAAATTTTATTAATTTCGTTTTTTTCTCTCTATCTCTCATTATTTTTAGGTAAGCAACATGGATATTTCCGAATACTTTCATTTGAAATTTGGTATGTATAATTTATGCAATTGAATTAGTTCTTTAATTGCCGCTCATCAAATGGTCGTTATTGTTGAATATTTTGAAAATATTACAGAGTTATTTTGCTACAGAAAATATTTAAACCTGTTGGGCCATCATATCACATCATGCCATGATATCTTCCCTTGATTTTGTGGAATTTTAACATAAACATTTGTTTGTCTAATCAACGGACTTTGCTACTCATCCATCAATGTTTCTTGCCATCAATTGTAATTGCCAACGTCAAGGGCTAAAATTGCTCTAAAACCAGGTCATCGTGCTCAATTCTCACTTGAATCCGTTCGAAATCCGTTTCAAATTGTTTTTTTAGTTTTTTTTTGCCGTTTGTTGATTTAGTTATTTAATTGATCAATTTATAATTATAATTATTTTGCGTTTTTTTTTTCTTCTTTCAAAATGTTTAGAATTCTATTAGCCCGGTCAACGATATATGTGGCGGTTGTGTGTTGATATGTGCGGTGGTTCGGGTGTTGATCGCCATCATGCCATAACATACCAACACCACACCCAAGTGCCTGTCAATTGGCTTCTAACAGCACAAAAACACGCTTAATTATAATTATTTAAAAATTTCGTGTTTGTCCATGTGTGCAACTTGTTGATCTACTTTTACAATAGCCAACAACAGCGCTTAACAACAGCACACACTCGGTGCAAAAAAAGCGCTTGCGCGCATTCAACGATTCTTTGAAACGTATTAAGGACAACTACAAGTGAGAGTGAGATAGCAAATTAAAATACTAAAATCTAAAAATCTTAAAAATCTAAAAATCTAAAAATCTAAAAATCTAAAAATCTAAAAATCTAAAAATCTAAAAATCTAAAAATCTAAAAATCTAAAAATCTAAAAATCTAAAAATCTAAAAATCTAAAAATCTAAAAATCTAAAAATCTAAAAATCTAAAAATCTAAAAATCTAAAAATCTAAAAATCTAAAAATCTAAAAATCTAAAAATCTAAAAATCTAAAAATCTAAAAATCTAAAAATCTAAAAATCTAAAAATCTAAAAATCTAAAAATCTAAAAATCTAAAAATCTAAAAATCTAAAAATCTAAAAATCTAAAAATCTAAAAATCTAAAAATCTAAAAATCTAAAAATCTAAAAATCTAAAAATCTAAAAATCTAAAAATCTAAAAATCTAAAAATCTAAAAATCTAAAAATCTAAAAATCTAAAAATCTAAAAATCTAAAAATCTAAAAATCTAAAAATCTAAAAATCTAAAAATCTAAAAATCTAAAAATCTAAAAATCTAAAAATCTAAAAATCTAAAAATCTAAAAATCTAAAAATCTAAAAATCTAAAAATCTAAAAATCTAAAAATCTAAAAATCTAAAAATCTAAAAATCTAAAAATCTAAAAATCTAAAAATCTAAAAATCTAAAAATCTAAAAATCTAAAAATCTAAAAATCTAAAAATCTAAAAATCTAAAAATCTAAAAATCTAAAAATCTAAAAATCTAAAAATCTAAAAATCTAAAAATCTAAAAATCTAAAAATCTAAAAATCTAAAAATCTAAAAATCTAAAAATCTAAAAATCTAAAAATCTAAAAATCTAAAAATCTAAAAATCTAAAAATCTAAAAATCTAAAAATCTAAAAATCTAAAAATCTAAAAATCTAAAAATCTAAAAATCTAAAAATCTAAAAATCTAAAAATCTAAAAATCTAAAAATCTAAAAATCTAAAAATCTAAAAATCTAAAAATCTAAAAATCTAAAAATCTAAAAATCTAAAAATCTAAAAATCTAAAAATCTAAAAATCTAAAAATCTAAAAATCTAAAAATCTAAAAATCTAAAAATCTAAAAATCTAAAAATCTAAAAATCTAAAAATCTAAAAATCTAAAAATCTAAAAATCTAAAAATCTAAAAATCTAAAAATCTAAAAATCTAAAAATCTAAAAATCTAAAAATCTAAAAATCTAAAAATCTAAAAATCTAAAAATCTAAAAATCTAAAAATCTAAAAATCTAAAAATCTAAAAATCTAAAAATCTAAAAATCTAAAAATCTAAAAATCTAAAAATCTAAAAATCTAAAAATCTAAAAATCTAAAAATCTAAAAATCTAAAAATCTAAAAATCTAAAAATCTAAAAATCTAAAAATCTAAAAATCTAAAAATCTAAAAATCTAAAAATCTAAAAATCTAAAAATCTAAAAATCTAAAAATCTAAAAATCTAAAAATCTAAAAATCTAAAAATCTAAAAATCTAAAAATCTAAAAATCTAAAAATCTAAAAATCTAAAAATCTAAAAATCTAAAAATCTAAAAATCTAAAAATCTAAAAATCTAAAAATCTAAAAATCTAAAAATCTAAAAATCTAAAAATCTAAAAATCTAAAAATCTAAAAATCTAAAAATCTAAAAATCTAAAAATCTAAAAATCTAAAAATCTAAAAATCTAAAAATCTAAAAATCTAAAAATCTAAAAATCTAAAAATCTAAAAATCTAAAAATCTAAAAATCTAAAAATCTAAAAATCTAAAAATCTAAAAATCTAAAAATCTAAAAATCTAAAAATCTAAAAATCTAAAAATCTAAAAATCTAAAAATCTAAAAATCTAAAAATCTAAAAATCTAAAAATCTAAAAATCTAAAAATCTAAAAATCTAAAAATCTAAAAATCTAAAAATCTAAAAATCTAAAAATCTAAAAATCTAAAAATCTAAAAATCTAAAAATCTAAAAATCTAAAAATCTAAAAATCTAAAAATCTAAAAATCTAAAAATCTAAAAATCTAAAAATCTAAAAATCTAAAAATCTAAAAATCTAAAAATCTAAAAATCTAAAAATCTAAAAATCTAAAAATCTAAAAATCTAAAAATCTAAAAATCTAAAAATCTAAAAATCTAAAAATCTAAAAATCTAAAAATCTAAAAATCTAAAAATCTAAAAATCTAAAAATCTAAAAATCTAAAAATCTAAAAATCTAAAAATCTAAAAATCTAAAAATCTAAAAATCTAAAAATCTAAAAATCTAAAAATCTAAAAATCTAAAAATCTAAAAATCTAAAAATCTAAAAATCTAAAAATCTAAAAATCTAAAAATCTAAAAATCTAAAAATCTAAAAATCTAAAAATCTAAAAATCTAAAAATCTAAAAATCTAAAAATCTAAAAATCTAAAAATCTAAAAATCTAAAAATCTAAAAATCTAAAAATCTAAAAATCTAAAAATCTAAAAATCTAAAAATCTAAAAATCTAAAAATCTAAAAATCTAAAAATCTAAAAATCTAAAAATCTAAAAATCTAAAAATCTAAAAATCTAAAAATCTAAAAATCTAAAAATCTAAAAATCTAAAAATCTAAAAATCTAAAAATCTAAAAATCTAAAAATCTAAAAATCTAAAAATCTAAAAATCTAAAAATCTAAAAATCTAAAAATCTAAAAATCTAAAAATCTAAAAATCTAAAAATCTAAAAATCTAAAAATCTAAAAATCTAAAAATCTAAAAATCTAAAAATCTAAAAATCTAAAAATCTAAAAATCTAAAAATCTAAAAATCTAAAAATCTAAAAATCTAAAAATCTAAAAATCTAAAAATCTAAAAATCTAAAAATCTAAAAATCTAAAAATCTAAAAATCTAAAAATCTAAAAATCTAAAAATCTAAAAATCTAAAAATCTAAAAATCTAAAAATCTAAAAATCTAAAAATCTAAAAATCTAAAAATCTAAAAATCTAAAAATCTAAAAATCTAAAAATCTAAAAATCTAAAAATCTAAAAATCTAAAAATCTAAAAATCTAAAAATCTAAAAATCTAAAAATCTAAAAATCTAAAAATCTAAAAATCTAAAAATCTAAAAATCTAAAAATCTAAAAATCTAAAAATCTAAAAATCTAAAAATCTAAAAATCTAAAAATCTAAAAATCTAAAAATCTAAAAATCTAAAAATCTAAAAATCTAAAAATCTAAAAATCTAAAAATCTAAAAATCTAAAAATCTAAAAATCTAAAAATCTAAAAATCTAAAAATCTAAAAATCTAAAAATCTAAAAATCTAAAAATCTAAAAATCTAAAAATCTAAAAATCTAAAAATCTAAAAATCTAAAAATCTAAAAATCTAAAAATCTAAAAATCTAAAAATCTAAAAATCTAAAAATCTAAAAATCTAAAAATCTAAAAATCTAAAAATCTAAAAATCTAAAAATCTAAAAATCTAAAAATCTAAAAATCTAAAAATCTAAAAATCTAAAAATCTAAAAATCTAAAAATCTAAAAATCTAAAAATCTAAAAATCTAAAAATCTAAAAATCTAAAAATCTAAAAATCTAAAAATCTAAAAATCTAAAAATCTAAAAATCTAAAAATCTAAAAATCTAAAAATCTAAAAATCTAAAAATCTAAAAATCTAAAAATCTAAAAATCTAAAAATCTAAAAATCTAAAAATCTAAAAATCTAAAAATCTAAAAATCTAAAAATCTAAAAATCTAAAAATCTAAAAATCTAAAAATCTAAAAATCTAAAAATCTAAAAATCTAAAAATCTAAAAATCTAAAAATCTAAAAATCTAAAAATCTAAAAATCTAAAAATCTAAAAATCTAAAAATCTAAAAATCTAAAAATCTAAAAATCTAAAAATCTAAAAATCTAAAAATCTAAAAATCTAAAAATCTAAAAATCTAAAAATCTAAAAATCTAAAAATCTAAAAATCTAAAAATCTAAAAATCTAAAAATCTAAAAATCTAAAAATCTAAAAATCTAAAAATCTAAAAATCTAAAAATCTAAAAATCTAAAAATCTAAAAATCTAAAAATCTAAAAATCTAAAAATCTAAAAATCTAAAAATCTAAAAATCTAAAAATCTAAAAATCTAAAAATCTAAAAATCTAAAAATCTAAAAATCTAAAAATCTAAAAATCTAAAAATCTAAAAATCTAAAAATCTAAAAATCTAAAAATCTAAAAATCTAAAAATCTAAAAATCTAAAAATCTAAAAATCTAAAAATCTAAAAATCTAAAAATCTAAAAATCTAAAAATCTAAAAATCTAAAAATCTAAAAATCTAAAAATCTAAAAATCTAAAAATCTAAAAATCTAAAAATCTAAAAATCTAAAAATCTAAAAATCTAAAAATCTAAAAATCTAAAAATCTAAAAATCTAAAAATCTAAAAATCTAAAAATCTAAAAATCTAAAAATCTAAAAATCTAAAAATCTAAAAATCTAAAAATCTAAAAATCTAAAAATCTAAAAATCTAAAAATCTAAAAATCTAAAAATCTAAAAATCTAAAAATCTAAAAATCTAAAAATCTAAAAATCTAAAAATCTAAAAATCTAAAAATCTAAAAATCTAAAAATCTAAAAATCTAAAAATCTAAAAATCTAAAAATCTAAAAATCTAAAAATCTAAAAATCTAAAAATCTAAAAATCTAAAAATCTAAAAATCTAAAAATCTAAAAATCTAAAAATCTAAAAATCTAAAAATCTAAAAATCTAAAAATCTAAAAATCTAAAAATCTAAAAATCTAAAAATCTAAAAATCTAAAAATCTAAAAATCTAAAAATCTAAAAATCTAAAAATCTAAAAATCTAAAAATCTAAAAATCTAAAAATCTAAAAATCTAAAAATCTAAAAATCTAAAAATCTAAAAATCTAAAAATCTAAAAATCTAAAAATCTAAAAATCTAAAAATCTAAAAATCTAAAAATCTAAAAATCTAAAAATCTAAAAATCTAAAAATCTAAAAATCTAAAAATCTAAAAATCTAAAAATCTAAAAATCTAAAAATCTAAAAATCTAAAAATCTAAAAATCTAAAAATCTAAAAATCTAAAAATCTAAAAATCTAAAAATCTAAAAATCTAAAAATCTAAAAATCTAAAAATCTAAAAATCTAAAAATCTAAAAATCTAAAAATCTAAAAATCTAAAAATCTAAAAATCTAAAAATCTAAAAATCTAAAAATCTAAAAATCTAAAAATCTAAAAATCTAAAAATCTAAAAATCTAAAAATCTAAAAATCTAAAAATCTAAAAATCTAAAAATCTAAAAATCTAAAAATCTAAAAATCTAAAAATCTAAAAATCTAAAAATCTAAAAATCTAAAAATCTAAAAATCTAAAAATCTAAAAATCTAAAAATCTAAAAATCTAAAAATCTAAAAATCTAAAAATCTAAAAATCTAAAAATCTAAAAATCTAAAAATCTAAAAATCTAAAAATCTAAAAATCTAAAAATCTAAAAATCTAAAAATCTAAAAATCTAAAAATCTAAAAATCTAAAAATCTAAAAATCTAAAAATCTAAAAATCTAAAAATCTAAAAATCTAAAAATCTAAAAATCTAAAAATCTAAAAATCTAAAAATCTAAAAATCTAAAAATCTAAAAATCTAAAAATCTAAAAATCTAAAAATCTAAAAATCTAAAAATCTAAAAATCTAAAAATCTAAAAATCTAAAAATCTAAAAATCTAAAAATCTAAAAATCTAAAAATCTAAAAATCTAAAAATCTAAAAATCTAAAAATCTAAAAATCTAAAAATCTAAAAATCTAAAAATCTAAAAATCTAAAAATCTAAAAATCTAAAAATCTAAAAATCTAAAAATCTAAAAATCTAAAAATCTAAAAATCTAAAAATCTAAAAATCTAAAAATCTAAAAATCTAAAAATCTAAAAATCTAAAAATCTAAAAATCTAAAAATCTAAAAATCTAAAAATCTAAAAATCTAAAAATCTAAAAATCTAAAAATCTAAAAATCTAAAAATCTAAAAATCTAAAAATCTAAAAATCTAAAAATCTAAAAATCTAAAAATCTAAAAATCTAAAAATCTAAAAATCTAAAAATCTAAAAATCTAAAAATCTAAAAATCTAAAAATCTAAAAATCTAAAAATCTAAAAATCTAAAAATCTAAAAATCTAAAAATCTAAAAATCTAAAAATCTAAAAATCTAAAAATCTAAAAATCTAAAAATCTAAAAATCTAAAAATCTAAAAATCTAAAAATCTAAAAATCTAAAAATCTAAAAATCTAAAAATCTAAAAATCTAAAAATCTAAAAATCTAAAAATCTAAAAATCTAAAAATCTAAAAATCTAAAAATCTAAAAATCTAAAAATCTAAAAATCTAAAAATCTAAAAATCTAAAAATCTAAAAATCTAAAAATCTAAAAATCTAAAAATCTAAAAATCTAAAAATCTAAAAATCTAAAAATCTAAAAATCTAAAAATCTAAAAATCTAAAAATCTAAAAATCTAAAAATCTAAAAATCTAAAAATCTAAAAATCTAAAAATCTAAAAATCTAAAAATCTAAAAATCTAAAAATCTAAAAATCTAAAAATCTAAAAATCTAAAAATCTAAAAATCTAAAAATCTAAAAATCTAAAAATCTAAAAATCTAAAAATCTAAAAATCTAAAAATCTAAAAATCTAAAAATCTAAAAATCTAAAAATCTAAAAATCTAAAAATCTAAAATATCTAAAAATCCAGAAAAGCTAAAATTTCTAAAATAGCTAAAATAGCTAAAATAGCTAAAATAGCTAAAATGGCTAAAATGGCTAAAATAGCTAAAATAGCTAAAATTGCTAAAATTGCTCAAATAGATAATATAGAAAAGCTAGAATAGCTAAAACGTGTAAAAGCTTGTTCTTTTACGAGTCAAAAATTAGACTCATCATTGAACATAATAGGTCTGTTTTTTACGCAGTTTTAGCTTAAATTGATTTAGTCAAACGTGAAGACGCCAAGTACTTCTACAAAAAGGGCCATTACTTCTATATTTATCCGTAGATTTTTTCAAATAGACCTTGTTTTCTTCGTTAAGATGACAGATATTACAAAATGATTTTTAAAAAATCATTATAATTTGTTAAGGATTTGTTTAGCGCTATTTCAAAAATATTAAAAAATCATGATTTTTTTAAAAATTCTTTTGCTTCTACAAAGACTTTCATAACTTCTACATTTATCCATAGATCTTTTACATATAGACTTCATTTTCTATGGTAGAGTGTTAGCTATTAAAAAATAAAACAAAATAATTATTGAAGTTTTTTTTTCTATTTTTTATGGATTGTTTTCGTGATAGCATTTTTTTTGTTTTTTTTTGAAAAAATATTTTTCCATATACCGGGTGATTCAAAATAACACCTCTTTTTTCTATTTTTTATGGATTTTTTTTTCGTGATAGCAAATTGCTGCTCGCTTATACGCCATTCGAGAATTGGAATATGAAGACAATTGAAACAAAAGATTTTAAAAATTGTATATAATTTGTTAAGGATTTTTTAAGGCTAATTAAAAAAATATTACAAATCATGATTTAAAAAAAAATATTTTGCTTCTACAAAGACTGTCCTAACTTCTACATTTATCCATAGATCTTTTACATATGGGTAGTGTTTTCTTTGTTAGAATGCTAGCTGTTATAAAATAAAACAAAATAATTTTTTGTTAATTTTTTTCTATTTTTTATGGATTTTTTCGTGTCAGCAAAATTTTTTTTTCGAAAAAAATATTTTTTTTCCAATTTTTTGGGGACTGTTCCAAACCCCCAACATTTGTAGCTGTACTTTTTACCTTTAATTGATTGATATAAGTTGGTGTGATTGGGATTATATTTCCGAAATGCAAATATTAAAGGTACATTCGGCAAAAATTAAAATTTAGTAAAAATTTTTTTAAAAAAATAACAATTTTTTAGTATCGTTTTCGGCTCTAGAAATTGGAAAGTGCATCAGAAAATGTTAGACATGCCCTGGACAGAATTTTTGTTGCATAGTGTGATCGAAATTTTGAAATTTTCGAGATAAGTTGTTATCGGCGACAGCCACAGATATATTCCCATCGTCTTTTTACATTTAAACTACTTTTGCTTATTTTTTGTGGAGCATAATATTATTTTTCTTTTTTATAAAAACCCCAGATCTGTAATCTTCTGATCCAGCGGAAGTATTTTAATTCAAATACGTTCTGTCGCCTTACACGATATGTATTCCATTTTGTTTGAAAATAATTTAATGCTGCCTACATTTGAATTTATTAGCACTTATCCTTCGACTCTCGAAGACATGAGCCCCCCCACCGACATACATGTCAATATTTTTTTGTCAGTTGTGTGTCGCTTTCAAAACCGAAATGTTGTAACTTCATTAGGAAATCGATACGTTTGTGTCACCAAATCAAACCAAAGCCCAAAGCCTACCTTCCCAACCAACCAAGCAACCTACACAGGCGGCGACAAGACAGACACCCAGCGACAACAACATGAAACCAAGAAAACGACGACGTCGACGACTTTTGTTTCGGTTTTTGGGGCTTTTTTGAAAGGCATAGTTTAGTTTGTCTCTAACAACTGATCATTGATCATGGCAGCCGATGGATGGATGACTGGCAGGCAGCCAGGCGGCTGCTCATACGCCATTCGAGAATTGGATATTCTTAGACAATTAAAACAAAAAGATTCACTTTCAAAATTGTAGCATTCACTATGAATACATTGTACAACGTACTTGTAGAGATTAGCTTAAGTAGGAGGGAAGTAAGAACAAACAGAAAAAATGTAAATCCTTCCCTCCTCCCCCCACCTTCGCAACCTCTGCCGAATGAATGACAAACTTTGATTTGAAATGTTTGTCACGATTATCGGCAGCAGGCTGCCTGCTTTGCCAGCATCATTCATTCCATTCAGTTTTGGCTGTTCTTTAATTTGACATAATTTGTTGGTTGGTAGCATCTCAACGAAACACAAACACCTTCCATTTTTTTCCGGTGGTCTTTGTCTTTAGAGACTGAAAAAAAAAAATATTTCAAAATCCTCAAATCCACATACTCGAATGGATAGATGGATGGCTGGCTGGCTGACTGCTGTGATGCATAAGTTAGTCAGATGCATATTCACTCGTCCATATGATGGATGGCTGCTCTTGCGGCTTAAAGACAATTTAACTAATTGTTCAAATGCTGCTGCTGCTGCTTCTCCATGGGGGGCTTGAATTTCAATCAAAAATCTTCATTTGTTGTTTTGCAGCTAAATATGCAAATCCGAAATTGAAACTTAGCCAAGAAGATCCAGTTGTCGTCTTTAGCAACGCTCACAACTGCACAAAAAACACACACAAAATGAATTAAAATCAACAATATCATCTATTCCACTGAATTTAAGCAGACTTCAAACAATAGATTGCTGTGTATGATGCATTTGTACTGATTGCGGCAATAGTTTGTCTAGATGCGCTCACTTTGCTTAACCGCAATAGCGAAGAGAAAAGCGGAAAAAAACCCCAACCAGTGGAAAATATATTCAAACTGATGTCAGAGAAATTGTAGATTCCCTAAAAATCCATGAATCCATTACAACAAACGAAGAAAATGCATCATCTTCTACACTTGGTGCCTTAGGCTCGGTGCAGATAGAAAATTTTCAATTTACTATCAAATATATATTCGAACAGCAGACATGACACTTTTTTATATCGCTATCATCGAAGACGTCGCACAGTGGGGCCTTTTGACTTTTTTCGTTGCAAAAATCATAACTTCTGAAATTGGGAACATAATTACAAAAGTAACATTTTGTTGTAAAGAAGACATCATAGGCTTTAAGACCACGAATTTCCTATACTTCCTATACTTACTTGGAGCTTTAAATTCAGACGTTGAATATGGATTTTCTTTCTTTTCAAAAACATTATATTTCGTGTTATTTTACATTTACTTTATTGTTACCAAACTAATCATTTCTCATTTATTTTTGATCTAACATAATATATATTCACATATTTAGTAATAAAGCTATAGTTAACTATCTGAACCCCGCCCGCTTCTCCAGACAAAAAATACATACCGAATAATCAAAATTCAGGTTTATATTGTTTTTTTTTTTTGTGCTCAGTAATATATATGTACTAATTTTTATAAAGTTATTCTCAAAAACAGTTTGACACGCCCCTACCGCCCCCAGTGCTAGTTTTTTAATGTATATATTAATATTTTAATGTAGCCTATAGATCCTATCTGTATGAAGTTCCAAAAAGAGACAAAAGTTATTATAATAAGAATAGGGATATATATTTACTTTATGTGGAAGGAGCCACACCCACTTTTCTCGTACCGCCCACTTTTTCCACAAAATTGTACATTAATATTCAATGAACTCGTACAAGATTTCAAAATTCTTGTTGTCATATAACAGAATATATATTGTGTTCCAATTTTTAGAGAATATGGCACGCCCATCTTTCAAATCTCGCCCATTTGTATCTTGTCTACGTAATTGTAAACTTAACGAACTCGCAGAATTTCAAGAAACTCGGTGTCTTGTAAGAGCAAATACTATATAACTCGTTTTAATTTATTATGGGATGTGCCACGTCCTCTTCAAAAATACCGTCCATTTTCTCCCAACCACCCAGACTAATAGTGGATGGATTTACATTAAATTTCAAAACTCTCAGTGTCATAGAAAATATATTTGATAACTGATTTTAATTTCGTATGGAAGGTACCACGCCCCCTTTTTTTCCAATTTCGCCAATATTTTGCATAACTGCCCAAATTAATACCCAATGAACTCTCACAAAATTTCAAGACTGTGATGGCCATAGTACTCCAAATATGTTGCTTTTTAAAATGCAAAAAAAATAAATTTGTGTTGGAGGTGCCACACTTTTATTGTAATAACATGCCAAAAAGGCAAGTATCGGAAGCCAACTTCAATTGAATACGGCAGAGTAATCTGTACTAAATCACCTAAAAGTAATGTCTTCCAAAACTTATCAAAACTTTTTTAGTTCTATTCCACCAAAGTTGAAAAACGATCATGTTTTTACTACCGCGATTTTAGGGTAACTAAGCATCAGAAACCACCAATTTTTGTTTTATTCCATTTCATTTAACGTACCTTTCAAACGAGATCAAAAACGTAAAAATTGGGCAGATAGTTTGTCTGTAACTCAATTATGAATCTTAAGATTTTCTGTTCTGAAGAAATGAATTACCTTTGAGCGGCTATATAAACCACAATTTTTGTCCAATTTTGAATCGGGTTTCGGATTTTTGATCGGTAATAAGTTCTCTATCAATTGGTATTATCAGTTTTACCAAAAGCTTTTATCAAATTTTCGACTTTTGCCACTGATTCCTGGCAGAGGCCCCACAGTGCGACGTCAATTCTTCGTCGTATGTATGCGACTACTTGGATATACTAACGCCACCTTCTGAGAGCTTTCATAAGAAACGACAATTAAATGAAATGTAGACGCCGTAAGATTATACAAACTAACTAGAGTGCTAGGATTTTTTAACGTCATCTACAAAGAGCTTTCGTGTTACTATCTTATCTCCTTTCTTTGTTTGTGCGTAATTGTAATAACAATAAAATGTCTAGTTGTCTATTTTTAACTCTATAGTCTTTGATGAAATCCATATATATTTAAAAGCTTTTTGTTTGTTAGTACAGCGACATCTGCCTAGAGCTTTTTAGTCAATAGTCTCTCAATATGATTTAGCTTTTCTGGACTGACATATAAATGGGATGATAATATAGAAGTTTAAGAAAAATTCATATTTTATGCTGGGTTTCCATATATGTTTATTCATTTAATATCAACTTTGTTTTCTTCTCTATGTAAAACACAACACGAGCTTTCGTTCTTCTGTTATATAAAAACAATATACGCAACATTTTGTAAAATAAGGGCGAAAAATCTAAAACAAAAACTAACTTTATATATGTACCTGTACGGAATGTTAACTCCAAAAGCTTATTAGTTGGAAATATAGGATGCGGAGACATATCCGGAAGCGAGAAGTTATAGCTAAAGGACAGAAGGCCGCTAGAGAAGTTTTTCAGTTTCTCAAAACTAAGAAAGGGAAACAAACTAAGAAAACAACAAAGAGAAAGCTTTACAAGTTTCAAAAATTCTAAAAACTCTTACTAATTGATGGTTGCTCATGTCAAAAGCATTATTTTGCTCCTGCTCCCCTCTCCAAATTTACTGGCGGGTTATTTCAATTTCCCAAAAATATTTCCAAAGAGAAAGCTTTACAGCTCAGCTATCAGAAATTCTAAAAACTGCCAAAAGCATTATTTTGCTCCTGCTCCCCTCTCCAAATTTACTGGCGGGTTATTTCAATTTCCCAAAAATATTTCCAAAGAGAAAGCTTTACAGCTCAGCTATCAGAAATTCTAAAATTCTTTACCAATTGATGGCTGCTTTCGAAAAAGCTCGTGTCAAAGCATCGCTTTGCACCTAGCACCAATTTACTGCCATGCAATTCAATGTAATTTGATTGTATGAAATCGAAATGTGAGTTGTTTGGTGGGTTCTTAAGCTGTCAGGCAGTCTCAGTCGTCGGTGTTGTAGCTGTTGTTGGTCGCTGGCTGCATCAAGCGTTGAGCGTTGTGCAGTTGCGCAGCAGAGTGCATTGGCTTGGCATGGTTTATACTGGATGTTTGATTGTTGGCTGGTGGTGTTGTTGTTGCCGTTGTTTTAAACTAAATCATTCAGTTGTGTGTGTGTACTTTAGCACATGCAACGAGTTGGTTGGTTGGTTGTAATCGATGTAGTAGTTGAGGTGGTCTGTCTGTCTGTCTATACGCGAATATATGAATGTGAGCTTTTTTTTTCGTGAAAAGTGAATGTCCACCAAAAGTCCTTGAAACTTAAAACCAAACATACCAGTTTTTGTTGTTGTTATTAAGTTTGCTGGGGCAGTAGTATCATAATCCACAAAAGAGTTGTGGCAGTTTTTGGTTGCAATTACAGTTGAATGCACCAAACGGCAACAGAGACCACCAACAACTGCACAACGAGAAATATCGCCTCATAATCAGTCGAGCGACAAACCGGCCGACCGACCAACCAACCGACCGACTGACAGACAGAATTCGATAGTTGCTGTTACGTCTGTCACTTGCCGGCTGGCGGGGGGGCGGATAGGGGCATATTAAATGTTTGGATATGCGCTACGCTGTTTTCGGTTTCTATAAAAATAAAAAAAAAAAACAATATAGAAATCAACAAAAACCATAAACAAACATTTTGTTGGTGTTTAAACTGGAACCGCCGCAGCAGAACGTTGAAAAAAAAATTGGTTGCAAACAAACAAACATTTTCGAATGCTTTCAAAATGTGTATGTTGTTAACTGTTGTTGTTGCTGGGGCATACGGCCGGGTTGTGGCAGCAGCAACAGCAGCAGCCCGAAAAAAGGAATGTTGTTTGCTTTTTTGTCTGAAGTAAATGTCGTTTTTCTTTCGTAGCAAAAGATCCGTTAAAGAGCTTAACTGTCGCTTTTTGTGCCACAAAAAAGAGCAAAACAACGAAATATGAATTAATAGGTGTTTCTTATGGTTGTAGGTTCTTATTTTCTTGATAGCCAGTGTTTGTAGCACTAACCTGGGTTAGGGTATACTAAGTTTAGCATTAGTTTGGTAACATTTGCTATAGACGATGCAAGCGGAAGCAGGAAGACAGGAGGAAGGAAAGCATGGAATGACAGACATAACTATCAATGGATGAATGAGGAGTAGCAACCCATGGGTGGGAGGAATGAGAGACAAATATTCTGATGGAACGCAGAAATGATGTGAATGACACAGTTGTGAGGTGTCTAACAAGGACTGCAAGATTGGAAGATAAACTGAAAGAAGGGAGTTATTTGCAAGGACATAAGGTCCGACAAGTACCAGCAAAACAGGATAGATCATAGCAATGTCGGGATGATGTCAAATAGGATGAATGAGAGACATATATTCAGATAGAACACAGAAGTGATGTAAAGAACACCGTAGTGAGGTGTCCAAGAAGGACTGAAAGATTGGAAGACAAGCTGAAAGAAGGGCGAAAGTTATTTGAAAGGGCGCAAGGTCTAACAGGGAAGCAGGACAGCTTACATCAATGTCGGGATGATGACAAATGCTGGATACTTTAAGAAATCGATATTAGATAGTCTGCTGGCTGGTATGGTGATGCATGTATGGAAAAAGGACATGAAAATACAAACAGACGAACTCAGATGATGGGAAGGGCAATTTCCACAAATTACAATCACTATTTTAGGAGGAGAAATCCAAAATATCACAAGCGGAGATGATCAGAAAGGGGCGTTAACAAATTAGCGACAGATTATCTGGGGGAAGAATTAAAGAATGACACAAAATTGAAGTGAAGATCCTACCTACTATCCATGAAGTGAAACACTTTTGTCCTTCTTCTATGTATAGATATATTACTATATAAGAAGGTATAGAGAAACAAAGAAAATATGTGAATGCTAGATAGGTTGGGTATCTGGATGTGAGAATGAAACGAGGTTAGTTGTACGGGAGGAAATGAAACAACGGAAGGACATATCGCTGAAAAGACAGATGAAGAATAAGAAGAAGCCTTACTATATAAGGAGAGACAGAGACATACAAATAAGATGCTATGCTATATATGGATGGGAGAATGAAACGAAAATTATTGGATGGTAAGTAAGGACAAATAAAATATCGTTGAAAAGACAAACAAATGAGGGAATGACGGACAAATGGAGAAAAAGAAGAGCCTTACTATATAAGGTGGGAAACAGCTGCAAAGATGACGGGAATGATATATGGGTAGGCTATATGGATGGCAGAATGAAAGGAGGATAGTTGAATGGGAGGAAAATATTAATGAAATAATGAAAGCAAAACCAAATGAGGACTTGGCAGACAGATGAAGAGGAAAAATAAATCTTATTACAAAAGGTGAGACGCAGAGATAAAAAAAAATATGAAAAATGCTATATGGATTGGCTATATGGATGGAAGAATGAAAGGAGGCTAGTTGAATGGGAGGAAAATATTAATGAAATAATTGAAGGACACATCGCTGAAAAGATAAGATATTTAAATGAATGAAAAAAGAGAAGGTCGTATCAGTTAATGGAAGAAAGAAAGATTTACGGGCAGAATTCAATGTGATGGGAATGAAGGATGAATTGGTAAATATATGAGAAAAATCGCAATCGGTCTTCCATCTCTCTATACGTCCTGATTTTTATACAAAAATAAATAATTGTTATCGGCCCTTCCTTTATTTAATCCCAAACTGAAACCATGGGATGGAATGAATAAAGAAAGGCTGGAAAACAAGAACGAGGCATATGAAAAACGTTTGCTGTCTTAAAAGGCAGGGAAATTGATCAAATGTAAGGAAGAAGGAACGAATGGAAGATGTTGGGAAGAACGGACTGATTCAGTAGAGTAGGAACAGTGCAATTCATGAAGAAAATGTGGGACATTATGTGAACATTGTAAATGAAACACAGAAGGAAATGTGAAAAAAGCAGAAGGGATTGCAAGAAATAAGTAAAAGTAGACATTCTGGAAGAGTGAATGAATAATGGAGGGCGGGAACAGTTCAGCTGATGAAGAAGGTTAATAATGGGAGGCAAATGTGGGATACTATGAGGAAATACGTAGATAGACTGAAACGAATATGTTGAGGAAGCAGAAGGGATTGCAATGAATACAAAAATAGTCGGTAAGACAATTGACCAGATGTAAGGGAGAAGGAAGGAAGATTTAGAGAAGAACTCACCGATTTCGGAGAGCGGAAACGTACTGTTCCCGAAGATGAAGAAAATTAAAGGGGGAAATGATGAGTGAATATGTTCGTTAAAGCATTGAGGGAAACGTAGTAAGAGAGGGAAGCTGAAGGAATAGTTAGAAGTGAGGAAATATAGATATTCTGGAAGGGTGAACAGCTGGGAGAATGTATGAAGGAAAGCAGAAACAGTACTACTATTGAAGAAGGTTAAAGGAAGAAAAATGTAGGGAATTATTAGGGAATATGTTCCAAAGAGCATCGAATGAAACGAATAAGTGGTGAAGGCAGAAGGGGATCGCAAGAAATGAATAAATGTAGTTACTTTGGAAGGATGAACAACCGGACGAATTAATGAAGGAAGGAGAGCAGGAACAGTGCTATTGATGAAGATGTTTGAAGGGATGATATGTGGGAAATTGTGATGGTATATGTTCCAAAGTAACGAATGAAACGAGTATGCTGAGGAAGCAAAAGGTATTGCTAGGAGTAAACAAATAAGGATTGATAACCGGAAGAATGAAGGAAGGAAGGAAGGAAGGAAGGAATTTAGGAAGGAAGGAAGGAAGGAAGGAAGGAAGGAAGGAAGGAAGGAAGGAAGGAAGGAAGGAAGGAAGGAAGGAAGGAAGGAAGGAAGGAAGGAAGGAATGAAGTAAGGAAGTAAGGAAGTAAGGAAGTAAGGAAGTAAGGAAGTAAGGAAGTAAGGAAGTAAGGAAGTAAGGAAGTAAGGAAGTAAGGAAGTAAGGAAGTAAGGAAGTAAGGAAGTAAGGAAGTAAGGAAGTAAGGAAGTAAGGAAGTAAGGAAGTAAGGAAGTAAGGAAGTAAGGAAGTAAGGAAGTAAGGAAGTAAGGAAGTAAGGAAGTAAGGAAGTAAGGAAGTAAGGAAGTAAGGAAGTAAGGAAGTAAGGAAGTAAGGAAGTAAGGAAGTAAGGAAGTAATGAAGTAATGAAGTAAGGAAGTAAGGAAGTAATGAAGTAAGGAAGTAAGGAAGTAAGGAAGTAAGGAAGTAAGGAAGTAAGGAAGTAAGGAAGTAAGGAAGTAAGGAAGTAATGAAGTAAGGAAGTAAGGAAGTAAGGAAGTAAGGAAGTAAGGAAGTAAGGAAGTAAGGAAGTAAGGAAGTAAGGAAGTAAGGAAGTAAGGAAGTAAGGAAGTAAGGAAGTAAGGAAGTAAGGAAGTAAGGAAGTAAGGAAGTAAGGAAGTAAGGAAGTAAGGAAGTAAGGAAGTAAGGAAGTAAGGAAGTAAGGAAGTAAGGAAGTAAGGAAGTAAGGAAGTAAGGAAGTAAGGAAGTAACGAAGTAACGAAGTAACGAAGTAACGAAGTAACGAAGTAACGAAGTAAGGAAGTAAGGAAGTAAGGAAGTAAGGAAGTAAGGAAGTAAGGAAGTAAGGAAGTAAGGAAGTAAGGAAGTAAGGAAGTAACGAAGTAAGGAAGTAACGAAGTAACGAAGTAACGAAGTAAGGAAGTAAGGAAGTAAGGAAGTAAGGAAGTAAGGATGTGAGGAAGTAAGGAAGTAAGGAAGTAAGAAAGTAAGGAAGTAAGGAAGTAAGGAAGTAACGAAGTAACGAAGTAACGAAGTAAGGAAGTAAGGAAGTAAGGAAGTAAGGAAGTAAGGAAGTAACGAAGTAACGAAGTAAGGAAGTAAGGAAGTAACGAAGTAACGAAGTAAGGAAGTAAGGAAGTAAGGAAGTAAGGAAGTAACGAAGTAAGGAAGTAAGGAAGTAAGGATGTAAGGAAGTAAGGAAGTAAGGAAGTAAGGAAGTAAGGAAGTAAGGAAGTAAGGAAGTAAGGAAGTAAGGAAGTAAGGAAGTAAGGAAGTAACGAAGTAAGGAAGTAAGGAAGTAAGGAAGTTAGGAAGTAAGGAAGTAACGAAGTAAGGAAGTAAGGAAGTAACGAAGTAAGGAAGTAACGAAGTAACGAAGTAAGGAAGTAAGGAAGTAAGGATGTAAGGAAGTAAGGAAGTAACGAAGTAACGAAGTAACGAAGTAAGGAAGTAACGAAGTAACGAAGTAAGGAAGTAAGGAAGTAAGGAAGTAAGGAAGTAAGGAAGTAAGGAAGTAAGGAAGTAAGGAAGTAAGGAAGTAAGGAAGTAAGGAAGTAAGGAAGTAAGGAAGTAAGGAAGTAACGAAGTAAGGAAGTAAGGAAGTAAGGAAGTAAGGAAGTAAGGAAGTAAGGAAGTAAGGAAGTAAGGAAGTAAGGAAGTAAGGAAGTAAGGAAGTAAGGAAGTAAGGAAGTAAGGAAGTAAGGAAGTAAGGAAGTAAGGAAGTAAGGAAGTAAGGAAGTAACGAAGTAACGAAGTAAGGAAGTAAGGAAGTAACGAAGTAAGGAAGTAAGGATGTAAGGAAGTAAGGAAGTAAGGAAGTAAGGAAGTAAGGAAGTAAGGAAGTAAGGAAGTAAGGAAGTAAGGAAGTAAGAAAGTAAGGAAGTAAGGAAGTTAGGAAGTAAGGAAGTAAGGAAGTAAGGAAGTAAGGAAGTAAGGAAGTAAGGATGTAAGGAAGTAAGGAAGTAAGGAAGTAAGAAAGTAAGGAAGTAAGGAAGTAAGGCAGTAAGGAAGTAAGGAAGTAAGGAAGTAAGGAAGTAAGGAAGTAAGGAAGTAAGGAAGTAAGGAAGTAAGGAAGTAAGGATGTAAGGAAGTAAGGAAGTAAGGAAGTAAGGAAGTAAGGAAGTAAGGAAGTAAGAAAGTAAGGAAGTAAGGAAGTAAGGAAGTAAGGAAGTAAGGATGTAAGGAAGTAAGGAAGTAAGGAAGTAAGGAAGTAAGGAAGTAAGGAAGTAAGGAAGTAAGGAAGTAAGGAAGTAAGGAAGTAAGGAAGTAAGGAAGTAAGGATGTAAGGAAGGAAGGAAATAAGGAAGGAAGGAAGTAAGGAGAGCAGGAACAGTACTATTGATGAAGATATTTAAAGGGAGGGAAATGTGGGAAAATTATGAAGGAATATGTTCCATAAAGCATCCAATGAAAGTATGTATGTCCAGGAAGCTGAAGGGATTGCTAGGAGAAAGCAAATGTAAATATACTGGAAGGATGAATAACCGAAAGAATAAATGTAAAGTTGAATGGAATGATTATGAAACAAAAGTAGGAATAGAGCAGCGCAACGACATTTGGAGGTGAAGGAATAAATTATAGGAATCTACAGCAAGGACATTTGAAAGCACATTCATCTAGTTTAAAGTGTCACTCCTTCTGCATTCAGAGAAGGGTATCGCCCAGTCGTAGTTACTCGAGCACATTGCCGACTGATGTCTGTGAAAATATTTTACAGAAAAAAACCTTCAAAAAGGTGTTTTTTAACGTTTCATTTTCAACTAAAAAAGGTTCTTTTTTATTTTTTGTTTGTTCTCGAAAATTGTTACGGAGAATGGCTTGGCGTTGGTTGGTTGTTGTTGTTGGTGGTGGTGTGCCTTTGGTTGATCTTAAATCATTACAAGGTGTTTTATTAAACTGTCAGTGGTGCTGACCACCAGCAACAGTGGTGGCAGCAGCAGCAGGCAACAACACCGCAACAGCCACCAACACCGCCATCACTCACCCATGCATTCACTCACTCGGTGAGTGAGTGACCAGGGCATTAGCCAGCCATAGCCGACAATGGTGTTGCCTGCTTGCTCGCCTGCCTGACTGCCTGCCTGCCAGCCACTTGTTGTAATCTGGTTCTTGTTTTAATATGTCTCCTTTTGTGTCAACTTTTTTGAAGCCAATTTATTGGACATGTTGTATCCAAAACCAACGCCCTACTTTCAAAATGTTGTTCTTGTATTTCGTTCAGCGTTTCCATTTGTTTTCTTAATAATATTTACATTCTACATGGATAGCATTTGTTTGGTTTTTGTTTCTTTTTGTTTGTTTTTGTTTTTGGTCAAGAGTTCTTGTTGTTGTTATTCGATTGTGTTTGTTTTTTCTTCTTGGTCGTTTTAAATTAATAATAGTTTTGTCCAATATATTGCGATTTATATGGAGATATGAATGCATTGTGTGATATACATACCCAGATTAATTGTACACTCAGTTTGGACAAGGTCGTTTGAGCCAAAAACAGTTTTGTAAGAGGTGACATGGAATTCTGTACGAATGGTTGGTTGGCTAGCTTGGTCGCTTGGTTACACAATACTCGTTCGCTCGCTTGCTCGCTGGCTCAATGCTGCTGCACCCCACACCCAAATGATGGAGATCTTTTTGGCAAATCAACTTTCACTTTGCTTCTTAGTACAGTAGAGTACTAAGAAAGCTGCTGGTAATCTTGTGTTTTTCCAAGTAAGACGTCCGCTAAGGAGTATCTCCCATTTGGTAGGGTTTTACACTTAATATTTTTGTAAGTTGATCGTTGCTTCTACAGATCTTCTCCATTCCGTCTCCCTGGAGGATTCCACTGTGGTTAATCCATGTCCATTTACGATTACAGACTTCATGGGCGATGTGGAGATTGGTTGCTAATTGGTTGACCGCCCCAAAGGAATATCTCCAATTAGTTACAGGGTTATACTTAATGTATTTGTAAGTTGATTAATGTATTTGTAAGCTGAGCATCAGCTTCTACAGATCTTCTCTATGTTGTTCTCTGGCGCCCTACATTGCCACCCTATTGAGGATTCCACTGGAAGCTGGGTGTGGCCAATCAATGACCATTTGCTACACCGGATTTCACGGGCGATGGGAAATTGGTTTCTAAAAATATTAAATATTCAAGTCAATATATTTGATTTGCTTTCAGTAGACATTTGTTTACAAATACATGTAGATTTGATGCCATGGACTCAGTTACTTTCCTCGTTTAACATCCGTAAAGAATACTATTTCTCAAAAACTTATATTTATATTGTTGAATTTTCTTATCTATAAAATATCCTCAACTTCTTCTTTATTTATTTCATGAGCCACGTTGGCTCTTTAACTCGATTAAGTCTCTTGTTTGGTGGTCTCTCTCTCTCGTAAGGTCGTCTTTCTCTCACTATCTCTAGTTAGTTTTCCACTCGTTCTATGTCTAGTTAGGTTTTCGCTCTCACTATCTCTCATTAGGTCTTCTCTCTCTCTTTTGGGGTACCGCTCAATATTTTTCGTTTGGTCTTTCTCTCGTTAGGTCGTCTTTCTCTCTATCTCTCGTTAGGTCATCTCTCTCCTAGTTATTGAAGGTCGTTGATTGAAGGCTCGTGGTTCAATCTGAGATCTGTTTGTGTAAGATCACATATTGAAGGTTCGTGGACAGTGGAATTGCCATCCTTGTTATGGAAAATCACAGATTGAAGGTTCGTGGAAGAATGAGTCCCAACCTGGTTATGGAATTTTGCTGATTGAAGGTTCGTGGGCAGAAGAAGTTCCATCATTTTTATCGAAGATCGCTGATTGCAGGATCATGGACTGAAGAAGTCTCATCCTAGTAATGGAAGATCCTAGCTATGGAAGAAGTCCCAACCTGGTTACGGAATATTGCTAATTGAAGGTTCGTGGACAGAGGAAGTTCCATCCTTTTTATCGAAGATCTCTGATTGAAAGATAGTGAACTAAAGAAGTCCCAACGTGGTTATGGATGATCGCTAATTGAAGGTTCTTGGACGGAAGAAGTTCCATCCTGGTTATGGATGATCGCTAATTGAAGGTTCGTGGACGGAAGAAGTTTCATCCTGGTTATATAAGATCGCTGAGTGATTGTTCGTGGATATAAATCCCATCCTCGATATGGAAGATTACTGATTGAAGATTCGTGGAGAGTAGAAGTCCCTTCCTAGTTATAGAAGATCACAGATGGAAGGTTCATGGAGAAAATAAGTCCGGTCCTGATTATGAAAATTGTTGATTGAAGGTTCGTGGGTGGAAGAAGTTACATTCTGCTCGTGGAAGATGTTTGATTGAAAGTTCGGAGAAAGAAGAAGTTTCATCCTTCTTATCAAACACCGGGCATTATACCAAAGTTGTTGAGGGAAAAGTCCCCAGAACGCGTCTTTTCCGGAAGAGGCGAAGAGGATGATGCGATCTAGACTCACATAAACCAGAAGAGGTCCATTTTGATACAAATGCTTTTCATACCCATCATCGGAATCAAGCTGTGAGACTGACGAAGCCCTTCATCTTGTCAACGTCGTTAAATGCCAAAGTCGAATAAGTTTTTAAAGAGACCTGAACACAGTGTCACTAAACATATTCTAGCCCAGAGGTAGGGAATATTTTCGAAGAGGATCCTCGCCCTCGAAGCTTCTACAAAAGTCATTAGGCTTGATATCCAGCCTCTGGGAATGTGTACCTATTACACAGTGTCCCATCAATACTAAAGGCAATTGAAATCAACCAAGTGAAAGTATATAGCATGACCTCTTCATATCATACTTTCCTTCGGACCATCTTCGCGATTGTGTACGTCTCTAGGTGTGCCTGCCAGCTGTTCATCAGCACCAGTGCCATCTGGCTATAGTTGTAGCTTTCATGTAGTTCCAGTGGAATTTTTATGGTCATTCCAAATCTGGCAAGATCTCCACCTTAACTGTTCCTGCTCTGGTACCCTGTTAAGCTGAATGTCGACAGTCTTAGGGCCACCAAGTCCTTTGGAGTCTGGCCATTCGAGTAGATGTTGACGTCAGTGTTCGTCGCAACATTTTGGAGCACCACTCCGCTACCTTCTAAAGAGATGCGCGGCAGTCTTAAGGTCACCAAGTCCACGATCGTCACAACATTTTTGGGGCAACCACTCCGCTACCTTCTAAAGAGATGTGCGGCAGTCTTAGGATCACCAAATCCATAACAGCCAGACTATCGCAGTAGAGGAGAGTGAGGCAACCACTCCGCATCTTCGCTGATAACCATAATTTCGGCTTTTGTGTTGCCTACAAAAATAGTTAACCTCCAGTTTCTTGCAGTGTAGCCCATACCCAGCCCTACAATCAAGTTTGTAGACTTCAATGTAACATTTCAGATAACATCTTCTAGAAGAAATTCCACTCATCCAATTAAGCCATCATCTTTATGATATGATGTAGTTCTTGTTGGTCCAGAGGGAACGACAATTAAGTCTAATCGCCGGTCTAGCAGAACTTGCAATGCTTCCGTGGCAGTCGTCTTTATTGTTCCACATATGCTGATGTAGGTCATTCTCTGTACTCTTTTCAACAGATACAAGTAGAACGTATATTCAACGGTTGTCCACCAAACCAAGACGAAGAAGAGGAAGGCGAACTCGCCCAATTATTTTTTTTTTTTTTGTGAAAGTCCCCAGCGAGCGCCGAATGTCATTCTGCAGGAGTATTGGGCGATTGTAGCTTTGTTAACTTGCTGCATTATATTTTTTAAAGGGTAGTTTCCTATTTCCGGCTGTAGCACTCCTAAGATGACATTCGCAAAGCCATTCGAGGTCAAAATCCCTTCAAGGATGGAGAGGGAAAGGGGATACCCAATTGTCGCATATGAGACTGAGGTATAGACGACGGCTCCAAAATTGATTTTGGAATTGGTTCGGGTGTCTCCACAGAAAAACTGGACTAAAATGTTTACTCCGACTTGCTGGCAACTGCAGCGTCTTTCACTCGGCAGTCTTCTAGGAATCTTTGTGGACAGCCGAGCTACTCTTTTGACTCTCAGATCTAAATCTACATTTGTATGTCAGTGCGTTGGAGGAGATGCCCAGACTGAGTTGCCTGTCTGAAGTCACTCTTATATGAATCGCTGGACATATGGACTTTTATGGGAACGAACGAGAAGAAGAGTTGACGAGGATGGAATCTACTCGAAGTGCCCTCGCCACGGAGTATGTCGCAACACCAATAGAGATGGCATTTTCATGAACTACCTAGACCGAGCTAATTTCTAGTGGAAAAACTTAGACATGAGTTAAATATCTAGACGAACGAAGAGCTTCTAAGCCAGAGAAGAAGAAATGTCTCGTTTGGTCTGTCTCCAGACCAGAAACATATCGAGAGTGATACCAGTGCTGACGAGTCCTTGGTCATTTGGAAACCATCCGAGACGAATGAAGCAGCAATTCAACGATCACTGCCGAAGCACCGAAGAAGAGGAAGAAGAGGCGGTCGAAAATTTCTTTCTTCGACTGTCCAGCTCTAATAAAACCACGGCACAAGGCCATTGTGAAACAATTACTACACGACATTGACGAGATATCGGAAATTGTTATTGGAGATCTAATCAAATATCTCAATCTTTCAGCCTACACAGACTTTTCCGAACGGTGTGGTATTGTTTAAACGAGTGCCTTAGGGCACTACTCGACGCTCCCAACCAACCAACCAACCAATCAGCTTGCTATTTCTCTCTTTAACTTCTCATTAGCTCCCTGGTTAATTTCTCTCTTGCATCTCATTACTCTCGTAGCGTCTCCAATATTCCGCTTCTCTCTATTATAAATGTTGTTCTCTCGCTTTGATTGTTCCTTATTTGAGAGGTTGGCTGTGTGATATTTCTTTTGTTTTCGCATCATTTTCGAACATAGATTCATATTTTTGGCTACGACCACTTGTAAAGTTGTTTTCCTTTCATTCACGATTTTATTATGTGATGACTTGTTTGACCGTTTTCGCGCCCCATCCATTCAAAGAGGTTCGCATAGAAGAGTAGTATTTTCTCTCTACATCAGCTATTTTACAGAAATGGAGGATTTAGTCTTCAGACAGAGATCTTTTGAGACCCGCAGCAGCATAAGACATAACGATTAAAGGTTTATCAACTCGATGTGGGAGAAACTCTCTCGATTTCTCCATTTCGCCTCAATCGTAAGAGAACGTGTGATATTTCAAGCGATGCAGATAAACAATCTTTATCACCCCACCTCATTACATTTAGAAATTCATCTTCTATTGCAAACTTGAGGCATTGCATTGCTTTGAAATATTTCAATCGTCGAGAGAAGGTCCCTCGCGCACAGCGTGAGAGTACCTTCATATCTCGACGATTAACACTCTTTGCTCTGGCCATTAAAATGTCATTACGTTCGGGCTGCTGCTGCCGCTGTTGCTTTGTGCAACTCTACAATGTTTGCATTACATGAAACAACTTGTTTGCAACATTGTTGCAAATGATAGGCGAACCAAAAACGAAAAAAACAGCCTCGTAACGACTACGAGATCTGTGCAGCTTAGCAACCAAGGGGAAAGCAACAACAAGAGTGCATAAATAACATTTTGCTTTAATTATGCTTTTTCGATAATGCAGAGCCCAACCAGATGCTATCAACTAATTGCAATAATTTATTATTAATTGAATACTTTAGCGCATAAAGTACTCGCGCAGAGCTGTACATTTGGCAATTACAAATGATCGAGCGAAGGCTGATTGTTGTAGGTTGGCAATACTTTAGACCATGGCGATAAGTATCATTTGCATTTACATGCTTATTATATCATCTGAGGATCAAATGTGTGTATAAATCAATTGGCATCAAAGGTCATCTATGAAAAGAGATACATTTAAATCAAAGTAATTTGTAGGTGTCGTTTGATATTTCGCAATGTAAAATATTCATATGTAAAATAATTTGCCAAATCGGACATGTTTTGGAACTCTATACAGAATATTTAGAAAATATCTGGCAAATACTTTTGAGGTAACGTATGAGAAGATTTGTAACCACCAAAACATGTTGAAGGTCTGATTGAGGTGGTCAATCATCGCATACTTTTTAAGGAAGATCGCATATCGAAGATCGTTCGTCGACAGAAGAAGTTTTATTCTGGTTGTGGAAAATACCAGATTGAAGGTTCGTCGAGCGAAGAAGTCAGATGCTGGTTATGGAAATAGCAGAATGAAGGTTCGTGGTTGTGGAAGATCGTTGATCGACGGTTCTTACCGAGAAGAAGTCAGGTACTGGTTATGGAAGATAGCAGAAGTTCCGCCCGGTTATCGCTGATTGAAGGTTCGTTGACAGTGAAAGTCCCATCGTTGTTATGGAAGATAACAGATTAAAGGTTCGTGGTCGGAAGAAATTCCCTTCTAAAGAGTGATTTTTTTGAGGTTAGGATTTTCATGCATTAGTATTTGACAGATCACGTGGGATTTCAGACATGGTGTCAAAGAGAAAGATGCTCAGTATGCTTTGACATTTCATCATGAATAGACTTACTAACGAGCAACGCTTGCAAATCATTGAATTTTATTACCAAAATCAGTGTTCGGTTCGAAATGTGTTTCGCGCTTTACGTCCGACTTATGGTCTACATAATCGACCAAGTGAGCAAACAATTAATGCGATTGTGACCAAGTTTCGCACTCAGTTTACTTTATTGGACATTAAACCAACCACACGAATGCGTACAGTGCGTACAGAAGAGAATATTGCGTCTGTTTCTGAGAGTGTTGCTGAAGACCGTGAAATGTCGATTCGTCGCCGTTCGCAGCAATTGGGTTTGTGTTATTCGACCACATGGAAGATTTTACGCAAAGATCTTGGTGTAAAACCGTATAAAATACAGCTCGTGCAAGAACTGAAGCCAAACGATCTGCCACAACGTCGAATTTTCAGTGAATGGGCCCTAGAAAAGTTGGCAGAAAATCCGCTTTTTTATCGACAAATTTTGTTCAGCGATGAGGCTCATTTCTGGTTGAATGGCTACGTAAATAAACAAAATTGCCGCATTTGGAGTGAAGAGCAACCAGAAGCCGTTCAAGAACTGCCCATGCATCCCGAAAAATGCACTGTTTGGTGTGGTTTGTACGCTGGTGGAATCATTGGACCGTATTTTTTCAAAGATGCTGTTGGACGCAACGTTACGGTGAATGGCGATCGCTATCGTTCGATGCTAACAAACTTTTTGTTGCCAAAAATGGAAGAACTGAACTTGGTTGACATGTGGTTTCAACAAGATGGCGCTACATGCCACACAGCTCGTGATTCTATGGCCATTTTGAGGGAAAACTTCGGAGAACAATTCATCTCAAGAAATGGACCGGTAAGTTGGCCACCAAGATCATGCGATTTGACGCCTTTAGACTATTTTTTGTGGGGCTACGTCAAGTCTAAAGTCTACAGAAATAAGCCAGCAACTATTCCAGCTTTGGAAGACAACATTTCCGAAGAAATTCGGGCTATTCCGGCCGAAATGCTCGAAAAAGTTGCCCAAAATTGGACTTTCCGAATGGACCACCTAAGACGCAGCCGCGGTCAACATTTAAATGAAATTATCTTCAAAAAGTAAATGTCATGGACCAATCTAACGTTTCAAATAAAGAACCGATGAGATTTTGCAAATTTTATGCGTTTTTTTTTAAAAAAAAGTTATCAAGCTCTTAAAAAATCACCCTTTAGTTATGGAAGATCGTTGATTGAAGGTTCGAGGATATTCTGAATGTGCGATTGATGTGGACAGAAATCCTATACTTTTTAAGGAAGATCGCATATCGAAAGTTCTTCGACAGAAGAAGTTTCATTCTGGTTGTGGAAGATCCCAGATTTAAGGTTCGTGGAGAGAAGAGGTCAGATGCTGGTTATGGAAATCGCAGAATGTAGGTTCGTGGTCGGCTGAAGTCCCTTCGTGGTTGTGGAAGATCGTTGATCGATGGTTGTTACAGAGAAGAAGTCAGGTACTGGTTATGGAAGATAGCAGAAGTTCCTTCCCGGTTATGGGAGATCACTGATTGGAGGTTCGTGGACAGTGAAAGTCCCGTCCTTGTTATGGAAGATTGCAGATTAGAGGTTCTTGGGCGGAACAAATTCAATTCTAGTTATGGAAAAATCGCTGATTGAAGGTTCGAGGAGAGAAGAGGACCCATACTGGTTATGGAAGATCGCTGATTGAAGGTTCGTGGACAGTAGAAGCCCCATCCTAGTTATAGAAGATCGCAGACTGAAGATTCGTGGACAGAAGAAGTTTCACCCTGGTTATGGAAGGTCGCTGATTGAAGGTTCGAGGACAAAAGAACTTACATCCTTCTTAGTTATAGAAGATGGAAGGTTCATGGAGAGATTATGGAAGATGGTTCATTAATAGATCGTGGATAGTAGAAGTACCATCCTTGTTGTGGAAGATCGCTGATGGAAGGTTCGTGAACGGAAGAAGTTCTATACTGTTTATGGAAGATCGTTGATTGAAGCTTCGTGGAGAGAAGAATTCTGATCCTGGTTATGGAAGATCGCTGATTGTTGATTCGTAAGGAAAAGAAGTTCCATCATAGTCATAGAAGATCGCTGATTGTTGGTTCGTAGATGGACGAAGTTCCATTCTGGTTATGGAAGATTGTTGATTGAAGGTACGAGAACAAAAGAAGTTCCATCCTTCTTATCACAGGTCGCAGATTGGAAGTTCTTAGGGAGAAGAAGACCTATCCTGGTCACGGGAGATCACAGATTGAAGGTTCGTGGAGAGAAGAAGTCCTCCGATACTGGTTATGGAAGATCTTAGATTGAAGCTCCGTGAAAGGAAGAAGTTCCACCCTAATTATAGAAGATCGCTAATTGGTGGTTCGTGAGGAGAAGAAGTCCCATCCTTCATCGCTGATTGAAAGTTCGTGAGGAGAAGATGTTCCATTCTGGTTATGGAAGATTGTTGGTTTCTTAGGGAGAAAAAGACCTATCCTGGTCACGGGAGATCACTAATTGAAGGTTCGTGGAGAGAAGAAGTCCCCCGATACTGGTTATGGAATATCTTAGATTGAAGCTCCGTGAACGGAAGAAGTTCCACCCTAGTTATAGAAGATCGCTAATTGTTGGTTCGTGAGGAGAAGAAATCCCATCCTATATCGCTGATTGAACGTTCGTGAGGAGAAGAAATTCCATTCTGGTTATGGAAGACTGTTGGTTGAAGGTTCGAGGACAAAAGAAGTTCCATCCTTACCAAAGGTCGCAGATTGGAGGTTCTTAGGTAGAAGAAGACCGATCATGGTTATAGATGATCACTGATTGAAGGTTCGCGGGGAAGAACAAGTCCTCCGATACTTGTTATGGAAAATCTTAGGTCAGTGAATGGAAGAAGTTCCACCCTGGTTATAGAAGACCGCTAATTGGTGGTTCGTGGATAGAATTCCCATCCTGATTATGGAAGATGGTTGATTGATAGTTCGTGGAAATAAGTCCGCTACTGGTAGAAATCCCATTCTTGTTATGAAAGATCCCAGATTGAAAGTTCGTGAGGGGATGAAGTCCCAACCTGGTTATGGATGATCGTTGATTGAATGTTCGTGAAAAGAAGAAGTCCGATAATGGTTGTTGAAGGATCGTGGAGGGAAGAAGTCCGATAATGGATGTTGAATGTTCGTGGGGAGAAGAAGTCCCATCATGGTTAGGGAATATTTTTGATTGAAGGTTCGTGAAGAGAAGAAGTCCGACACTGGTTACTGAAGATAGAAAATATCTGAAGTTCCATCAAAGTTACGGAAGATTGTAGATTGAAGGTTTGTGGACGGCAAAAGTCCCCTCCTGGTTATGAAATGTCAATCGTTGATTGATGTTTCAAGGACATAAGAAGCTCCATCCTTATGAAAATTCGCAGATTGAAGGTTCGTGGGGAGAAGTTGGATCCTTCTTATCAAATTTCGCAGATTGAAGGTTCGTGGATAGGAGAAGTTCCTTCCTGGTTATGGATCCAAATTGTAGAAGATCGCAGAAGTTTCGAGAACAGTAGAAGTACTACCTTATCAAAGGTCGCAGGTTGGTGATTCGTTGTAAGAATAAGTCCGATCTGATGGATTTTTCGAAATTTGTATGGTTATGGAAGATCGTTGATTGAAGGTTCGAGGGAAGAAGAAGTTCCATCCTACGAAGGTTGCAGATTAGAGGTTCGTAGGGAGAAGAAGACCGATCCTGGTTATTTAAGGTCACTGATTGAAGGTTCGTGAAGAGTACAAGTCCCACCCTTGTTATGGACGATCTCAGATTGAAGATCACAGAAGGTTCGAGAACAGAAGTTCTATCTTATCAAAGGTCGCAGGTTGAAATCCGAAGAAATCCGATCCGATAGACTTTTCGAAATTTTTATTTTTAAGGGCACCAGGAGAACGTGGGAAGTGGAAGAAGGATAGTGAAATTAGGCATGCATATTTCTCTCACAACGTCGAAGAGCAAGACAAATTAATTTCTCGAAAGTTTTTATTCGTGTATCTAATAAAGGAACATTTCTAAATTTTAATATTAGAGGTGAAACGAAATATAAATTCGATGATTTTCGGAACAAAAACAAATAAACTATAGTGGGACAAAATTGTATAGAGCTTTTTGTATAGAATCTGATTTGGAACAATCATTCATTTTTTCTTCTTATTCGCCAATTAGCGAACATTTTGAGATTTTGTTAAAAAAATTGTTTCATCTTCTTAAAATATCAATTCCTTCTAGAGGACCTGTGGTGTGGTACCTTTTAAACCAGAACTTTCCCGAGTTTACCACTAGCCGAACAAAATACCATAAAGAGTCAATGAGGCAAATCCTGTAAGTACTTTTTCCGCCTTTGAGGTAGGTCCAATCTAACGAAAAACTACAAAAATAAGCCAACATATGGTACATAATAAAGTTACAAAACAATCTACTTAAATAGAACGCTTTTCCGGACTCTTTCAATGAATACATATGGATGCATGTATATCTAAACGTAAACGAGACAAAAATATAAACCATGAGTCATTTAGAGAGGGAGAGAGTTCTTAGAAAGAAGGACTGCCGACACGCGAGAGTTGCTACACTAAACTCAGTCGAGGGGTTGTAGAAAGCCTAACACGTAGTATTAACACCCACTAAACTTAAAATGTAAACGCGGATGGAAATACCGGCATATGGCTATGAGTTAACAATTTGTTTTTTCTGTTTTTGCCCAAGAGAGGTTACTTTGATTATCTACTCATCGAGAGAGAGCGATTTAAAAGTGAAAGCTTTTTATTGTTCAATTAGTGTTGGCTGAGAGTTTTATGTAGAGTGCCAGAGCACGCGATTTAAGTGGCAATTGGCGACCTAAATGAGTGTTGATTTAAAATTATGTTCTAGAACATTTCATCTCGAAAATGTAACATATGGTGGGGAAATGTTTTTAGATTTTCAACAAAAACATTGGAAATTGTTTGTTTTGAAAATTGTTGAAAGTCAGGGGTTTAAGGGGCTAATTTTTTAAATAGAATTTATTATTTTTTATTTAATTTATTGATTAAATTGTTTTGTTGTCCTAGGTTTACATGTGTTTTTACTGTGCCGTTTTAAAGGTCATTTGAGGACTTTGTAATTACTCCAACACCCATATGAAAATGACTCTTTACACACTCTCTCGCTCTCGCTCTCTCTCTCGCTCTGCTGACATTATAAAATTCCACACGAGTCCATTAACCAGAGGGTATTTAAACACTCAAAACACGGAGAAAACTCTGAAGTTTATACTCAAATTAAATCTCTCTTCCTATCCTTAATAATTAGTCTCTCACTCACACTCTCAGGCGAAACTGTTACCTCTCCTTTCTCCTTTATAATTCGTTTCTCACTCACTCGCTCAACGAAATGTTCATCTCCCCCTTCAAAATTCGTTTCTCTCTCACATTTCGCTGAGAGTGTATGTCTCCCACCTTCATAATTCATTTCTCACTCTCATATCGCTGAGAGTGTATTCCGTCCATCTCCCATCTTCATAATTCATTTCTCACTCACATTTCGCTGAGAGTGTGTGTCCATCTCCCACCTTCATAATTCATTTCTCACTCACATTTCGCTGAGAGTGTGTGTCCATCTGCCTCCTACATAATCAATTTATTTCTCACACGCTCTGTGAAATTTTCTCCGCTCTCTCCTGTCTCTCTCGTTACTCTCTTGCCTTCTTTATACTTAAAATATTTTGCCGCATTGGCTGTATTATTGTAGGAAGTGTGGTGGTATACGCGAAGCTTCCGGTTAAAACGAGTGATAACACGGCGAGTTTCGTTTTCTGCTGCTGCTTCTTCTTCCCTCTTCGTCGCCAACCAAAGAGCAACAGCGTCATCCATCTATACTACATACACTACCGCAACAATAAAAGCTAATGCCGCCACGGCACGCCACGCCACAACCCCGAGAAAATAAATTTTATGAATGAATGACAAAACTGCACCCCATAGCTATCACCCCACCATCTCACCAACACCAACAACAACATCAACACCATAATCGCCGTCGGCAGCATCATCATCACCACCAGCACCACCACATTTTATATTTTTGTGAATGAATGACGTAGATAGAGGTTCGTTCCAAACTGGCGAAATTCGCTGTTGCTGCTGCTGTTTACTCTGGAAGCTCCGACGGACGGACGGACGGTCGGGACGACTGACTCGTTAAGTTGTAGTCGTAGTCGTGCGCGCGTACTACTATTGCCACCCACCTACGCTAAGCTACACCGCCGCCAGCTAGTAGTCATCCATCCATTTGCTCCATATGGCCGGTCGATGATAATGTTTTTGGGTGAAAAAAAAATAAAACAAAAATGATGATGTGGGGCGGTTGGGGTGTTGTGGTCTTTTGTGTGGTGTTCGTATCTCATTATTTTACGTGTTGTGACGTCAACAAGTCATCGCCTACCCACATTTATTTACGCATGTAACAGCAACAACAAGTGTTACTATAAAATGTAGAGATAAAGACCAAGAGACACACACACGCAAGACAAATGCTGTATCCTTTTTCACAGAGTTTTTGAAAGAAACACAAGAACAACAAAAGGTTTATCTGCCATCCATCCATCCATCACAAAGGAAACCAATTTATATTCGTATTCCGAGAATTATTCAATTATTGATGGATTTTGCTAATAATCATACCGCCATTCGGATTTTTTGGCGTTTAGTATTTGTCAAAGGGTGATTAATTTTCAAAAAATAGAAAAAAAATAAAAATATTATATTTTATTTAAAACAAGTAAGAAGGCGTTAAGTTCGGCCGGGCCGAATCTTATATACCCTCCACCACGGAGTGCATTCCATAGTATTACCAGCAGATTAAAGTAAGTCGACTTTACATAGAAGCACAGTACCATATTACGAAAATTGTGATATTTGTATGCACATTACTATATTTGTTTACTATTTCAAACTATAATGTATACTTATGCGCACTGTTTAAAATCTACTACTATAAATAAATACAATGCTGTAATTGTGAAAGTGAACATGCCTAAATATTAGGCGATTGTCAGTCGCCATTAGAAAGAAGCATTTCCAGATACAGACAAAGTGATAAGAAAAGTATAAATTTTAAAGATATCCCCATTCGCCCCATTCTCCGCCCTCAAAAGTACGACTATCTAAAATCTCTTTATTTTACGTATCTACACAATTAGAGGAACGTACTCAATGAATTTCATCATTCTAGCTGTATTCGTTTAGTTGGTACTATTTTTATCCCCTGTAGCCATTATATCCATTGAAAGTACGAATTTGGAAAAAACGTTTTATTTTTCGTGTCTACACAGTCAGAGGAATGTATACTCAGAATTTCATGATTCTAGCTGCTGTCATTTGGTAGGTACTATTTTTATCCCCTTTTTCCATTTGAACCCCAAAAAGTACGAATTTTGGAAAGTTCTTTTATTTTACGTGTCTACGCAATCAGAGGAATGTATATATCGAATTTCATTATTCTAGGTGCAGTCGTTAGGTTGGTACTATTTTTATCCCTCTATCCCCATTTAACCCCTTAAAAGTACGAAGTTAGAAAAAATACTTTTATACATAATATACTCTATTATAGGAATGTACACGCCAAATTTCGTGTTTCTATCTGTTGTCGTTTGATAGGTACCATTTTTATCCCATTTCGCCCCCTACAAATAAAAATCACTCTATGGTGCCCTTTTATGCTATAGAGGGAATGCGCATTGCAAATATCAACTAAATACAAGCTAATATGTTCAAAAACATGCTAAAATACTCTAAATATTAGGGGTATTTTCAGTCCTTGTGAGGGAAAAATTTTTCCCTCTGGGCCGATTTCGTCCACTTTCAATCCCAACCGATCTACAACCATAAGACACATTTAGGAAAAATTTGAACCTCCTAGCTCATTTCGTTCGGCCGCTATCGTGCTTTCAACAGACAGACGGACAGACGGACATGGCTATATCGTCTTAGAATTTTACCACGACCCAGAATATATATACTTTATGGGGTCTCCGATGTATATTTGAAGGTGTTACAAACGGAATGACAAAGTGAATATACCCCCATCCTGGATATGGGAGCGATGATGAATTAAATTCAATTTAAATGAGAAAATGTCAACTGATAACACTGAGCTCCAAGGGGGGACTTAACTTAAACTTAAGAAATCAGACAATCTAATTCGTGTATGCTGAAACCAATGGTTTCTAAGTTGGCTGTTGTTCTCCAGGTAGTGATGGTTTCAAAATTTTACACCAAGGCCCCGCAAAGACCCCAGCGGGAAAAAGAAGACGTACGCAAGGCCTTCTTAGGGAGGCGCAAGGCATGCATGCTGCCTTCTATACTCATTTAAAATGAACACAGGGTAAGATTGGAGAGCAAAGCCTTCCCTCTCGCTTCTATTCGCAGGCCTTCTTGAAGGGCCCTAGAAAGCCACCTACCAAAGACCTTCTGGAAGGCCTTCTAGAAGGTCCAAAAATAAGGCGCAAAATTAACAAGTAAGAAGGCGTTAAGTTCGGCCGGGCCGAATCTTATATACCCTCCACCACGGAGTGCATTCCACAGTATTACCAGCAGATTAAAGGATGTCGACTTTACATAGAAGCACAGTACCATATTACGAAAATTGTGATATTTTTATGCACATTACTATATTTGTTTACTATTTCAAACTATAATAGGGCTGTTTTTCTTTAAGACGGGATAACAATCTGCGATAACAAAAACGTTAATAAAAATTTAATTTTTTGCTCAAAATAAAAAATTCTTTTTTAAAATTGTCGCCAAAAGCAATCAATATCAATGTGTGTGTGAAAACAAATTTTTCAAAAAATATTTTGTGTTGACTTTATTGGACTTAGCCTCGATACCCATCATTTTGACATACACTGGATAATTATCCAGGCTAAGTCCAAAATTTTTAACACAAAATTATTTTTTCAAAATTTGTTTTCACACACACATTGATATTGCTTTTGGCGACAATTTTAAAAAAGATTTTTTTATTTTCAGTGAAAATTTAACATTTTATTTAGATTTTTGTTATCGCAGCTTAGTTATCCAGTCTTAAAGAAAAACAGCCTTAATGTATACTTATGCGCACTGTTTAAAATCGACTACTATATATAAATAAAATACTGAAATTGTGAAAGTGAACATGCCTAAATATTAGGCGATTGTCAGTCGCCATTAGAAAGAAGCATTTTCAGATACAGACAATGTGATAAGAAAAGTATAAATTTTAAAGATATCCCCATTCGCCCCAATCTCCGACCAAATGTACAAATTTCGAAAAAAAACCTTTTTCTAGTCTTCATAGTCAGAATGTATACACCGAATTTCATGATTTCAACTTCAGCGGTTTGGTAGGTTCCATTTTTATCCCTCTTTTTAATTATATCCCTTAAAAGTACGAATTTCGAAAAATCCCTCTATTTTACGTGTCTATGCAATTAGAGGGATGTACACACCGAATTTCATGATTCTAGCTGTTGTCGTATCATTGGTACCATATTTTATCCCTTTTTGTCCCATTTCGCCCGCTAAAGCTTTTATTTTCTTTGTGGTGCTTCCAAGCTACAAGAGGAATGTCCGCAACAAATTTTAACTGTATGAAAATATGAAATTTAATTAATAAGCCAAGGCTATCAATATTTGTATGCTATATATATATAATGGATATAATACTTCAATTCATAAAGTAAATATAAGGAAGCAATCATAAATACCCTAAATATTGGGGGATAGAGAGAGTATTTTCAGCTACAGTCGTTTGGTTGGTTGTATTTCCATCCTATTTTAATTTCAAAAGTATACATTTTGAAAATACCTTATCTCTCACGTACGCAGTTCATGATTCTACCACTTTTTGTGGTAAAAGCAACAAAATAAAGTACGAATTTGGAAAAAAATATTTTACGTTGCTATGCAGTCTTAGTAATGTATACACCGAATTCCATGATTCTATCTGCGGGCATTTTGTTGGTACCATTTTTATCCCCTTTTTCCAATTTTGCCCCCTCAAGAGTACGACTATCTAAAATCTCTTTATTTTACGTATCTACACAACTAAAAGGATGTACATACTGAATTTCATCATTCTGGCTGTATTCGTTTAGTTGGTACTATTTTTATCCCCTTAGCCATTGTATCCCTTGAAAGTACGAATTTGGAAAAAACGTTTTATTTTTCGTGTCTACGCAGTCAGAGGAATGTATACTCCGAATTTCATGATTCTAGCTGCTGTCATTTGGTAGGTACTATTTTTATCCCCTTTTTCCATTTGAACCCCAAAAAGTACGAATTTTGGAAAGTTCTTTTATTTTACGTGTCTACGCAATCAGAGGAATGCATATATCGAATTTGATTATTCTTGGTGCAGCCGTTAGGTTGGTACTATTTTTATCCCTCTATCCCCATTTAACCCCTTAAAAGTACGAATTTAGAAAAAATACTTTTATATTATTTATCTACTCTATTAGAGGAATGTCCACACCGAATTTCGTGTTTCTATCTGTTGTCGTTTGAAAGGTACCATTTTTATCCCTTTTTGTCCCATTTCGCCCCCTACAAATAAAAATCACTCTATGGTGCCCTTTTATGCTATAAAGGGAATGCGCATTGCAAATGTGAAGTAAATACAAGCTAATATGTACAAAAACCATGCTGAAATACTCTAAATATTAGGTGTATTTTCAGTCCTTGTGAGGGAAAAATTTTTCCCTCTGGGCCGATTTCGTCCGCTTTCAATCCCAACCGATCTACAACCATAAGACACATTTAGGAAAAATTTGAACCTCCTAGCTCATTTCGTTCGGCCGCTATCGCGCTTTCAACAGACAGACAGACGGACAGACGGACATGGCTATATCGTCTTAGAATTTTACCACGACCCAGAATATATATACTTTATGGGGTCTCCGATGAATATTTCTAGGTGTTACAAACGGAATGACAAAGTGAATATACCCCCATCCTGGAGGTGGAGGGTATAAAAATATGACGAACCAATGGACCAACATTTTTATACCCTCCACCTCCAGGATGGGGGAATACTAACATTGTCATTCCGTTTGTAACACCTTGAAATATCGATCTGAGACCCTATAAAGTATATATATCCTTGATCGTCATAAAATTCTAAGACGATCTAGCCATGACCGTCCGTCCGTCTGCTGAAAGCACGCTAGCATCTAAACGAAATGAGGTAGAACGTTCAAGTTTTCCACAAATGCGTCTTATAGTCGTAGATCGGTTGGGATTGAAACGGGGCGAAATCGGCCCAAAGGGAAAAAAATTTCCCTCACAAGGACTAAAAATACCCATAATAATCCCTAATATTTTAGTGTATTTAAGCATGTTTTTTTGAATATGTCTGTTTATATTTGTTTGATATTTGGTATGCGCATACCCCTTATAGCAAAATCGTGCACCATAAAGTAATTCTTATTTGTAGGGGGTGAAATGGGGCAAAAAAGGGATAAAAATGGTACATATTAAACGACAACAGCTAGCCAGCAACGAAATTCGGTGTGTACATTCCTCTAATTGAGTAGATACACAATATAAAAGTATATTTTTCAAATTCGTACTTTTAAGGGGTGAAATGGGAATAGAGGGATAAAAATGGTACCAACCAAACGGCTGTACTTAGAATAATGAAATTCGGTGTATACATTCCTCTGATTGCATAGACAAGTAAAATACACGGATTTTTTAAAATTCGTACTTTTTGGGGTTAAAATGAAAAAAGGGGATAAAAATAGTACCAATCAAATGACCGCAGCTAGAGTCATGAAATTCGGAGTATACATTCCTCTGACTGTGTAGACACGGAAAATAAACTGATTTTTCGAAATTCGTACTTTTTGGGGTTAAAATGGAAAAAGGGGATACAAATAGTACCAACCAAATGACCGCAGCTAGAGTCATGAAATTCGGAGTATACATTCCTCTGACTGCGTTGACACTGATAATAAACGAATTTTTCGAAATTCGTACTTCTTATGGTCGCAGCTGGAATCATGGAATTCGGTGCATACATTCCTCTGCCTGCATAGACACGCAAAATAAAAAGTTTTTTCCAAATTCGTACCTTTTTTTGACGGCAAAAATTGGTTGAATCATGAAGTTAGGTTATTATGCACTATGTACGTCTGATAATGGATTTTCAAAAATGTTACTTTTGGAATTAAATAGAATGGAAATACAACCAACTGTAGCACCCACTATCTACCAATATTTATGGTATTTAAGCTTTTTGAAAATATAAATATAAGAATATTTATTTTTGATTTGAAATAAATAATGATTTGAAATAATTAAATATTATATTTATTTATAAAATTATTCTTTCAATATTTGTATTTGTTTTGGTTTGGCTATATTAAAAAAATTATATTTTCCTGTAATAATACTGCACTTCTACGAAAACCGACAACCTCTGTGGAATGCAATCCATGGTGGAGGGTATATAAAGTTCGGCCCTGCCGAAGTTAACCCCGTTTTTACATGTTTCAATTTAAATCTTTCAACATTTTTATTTGCCTTGGTTGGAATTTGAATCCATGATCTTCGCATTGTTAATCTGAAGTGCTACCTACTAAACTACAGAACTTTATTGCCTGTTTGGGTCAAAAAGTTTATAGAACACACGACCCTTAATCGAAGCGAACACCTTCGCCGCTGCCTTCATTTGGCAGGCCTTTTAGCATGCCTGGCGAAAGAAGTAATGAGCCACAGAATTTTGTTATGCGTTTACAACAAAAAGTGTGTAGAAAATACCCATCGATAAATCGAACACCTTCCGCGCTGCCTTCTCTCGCAAGGCCTTCTAGCATGCCTATCCGAAGGAGGCCAGCAAGCATGAGCTATGGATCGTGTAGCATCTAATGGGAAGACATTCTAAAATGCCTTTTCGTAGATGGCCTTCGGGAGTGGGTGTCGGGCGTGTAATAATATTAATTTCTGAAGAAAGTATGAAGGATATGATAAATATTTTGGTAATAAAGTAAAAACGTTTTTTGTTTGTTCTTGAAGAGGAGTTAAATATTTTTTTTTGTTTCATCCCTGATAAATAAAGGGTGATTTTTTTGAAAGCTATAGGAAAGTTTTTCAAAAACAAAAAAAACACATAAAATTCAGAAAAATTCATGAAATCTTTACTTGAAACGATAGTACGGTCCATATAATTCAATGTTTGAAGATTATTTCATGCAAATGTTGACCTTGACTGCGCCTCAAATGGTCCATCCGCTTAGTACAATTTTGGTTTACTCTTTCCAACATTTCGGCCGGTATCTCACGAATAAATGCTTCAATGTTGTCTTCCAATGCGTCAATTGAAGCGGGCTTGTCTGTATAGACATGAGCTTTAACATAGCCCCACAAAAAATAGTCTAAAGGCGTTAAATCGCACGATCTAGGCGGCCCATTGACCGGTCCCGAACGTGAAATAAAATGTTCACCGAACTCGCCTCTCAATAAGTCCATTGTTGCGCGTGCTGTGTGGCATGTGGCACCGTCTTCTTGAAACCACATGTCATGCACGTCAAGCTCTTGCATTTTGGGCAAAAAAAAGTTGAATATCATCTCACGGTAGCGCTCACCATTCACAGTTACGTTGCGATTCGCATCATCTTTGAAGAAGTACGGACCAATGATGCCACCAGCCCATAAACCGCACCAAACTGTGAGTTTTTCTGGATGCATTTGTAGCTCTTGTAATGCTACTGGCTGATATTCACTCCAAAATCGACAATTCTGCCTATCTACGTACCCATTGAGCCAAAAATGAGCTTCATCGCTGAGCACAATTTTTCGGTAAAAAAGTGGCGCGATGAACTTGCTTAACAGACCACGCATTTTGATATTAAAATTCAATAATTTGCAAGCGTTGTTCGTTTGTAAGACGATTCATGGTTAAATTATAAACCAAACTGAAGATGTTTGACAGTGAAACAAAACACGTAACGTGCGTCAGCTGTTTAAACCAGTGTTGCCAAAAAGATAATAGCTAAAAAATCACCCTTTAGATAGATTTAAACTTCCTTCTCACGTTGCTTAAATATAAATTGTCCAATTTGAATTCTTTCTATTCAATTCAATGTTTTTCTATTTATCTTTCTTTTTATGAAAGAGTTCCACATCTTTTTTCAATACCTATGCGATACATCGAGTGAATTAATTACCGATTAACAAATTCGTTCATTATTTCGAAAAATAAGACACTATTACCCTTCTCATATTTAAAACTCAAATTTTAATTCTTTATTTTTTATCCGATTAAAAGTCATTAAAGTATTCCTGCATAATTGACTTTATTATTGTAATTGTATATTTTATATATCTACATATGTACGCATAATATGCTCTGTTTATATTTCCTCTTAATTCATTAACTTTCTCTCTCTGCTCTTTCATTCATTTCCAGGTAAGAACACTCTTGGCAATGCAAATTCCTTTTGATAGCACGTAGAGGTAAGTGCCACACACACACTTTCGGATGATCCTTGCTTCCTTGGAACTACACCAGGGGAGTTATTAACATACGACTATGTTAAATACATACTTACATAAACGTATCCGGTTCGACAGAACAGAATGGTAATTACACACACAGTGGGCACACACACGCCACACAGTGGGCAAAATACTACTGAATCGCAAATTAATTAATGAAAAAATAAACAATTGAGAAAAATGATACTGAATCACAAAATAAGTAGAGAATAAATAATACTGTGGAACACAAAAAAGTTTCTGAATTCGGATTCTGATAGAGGGGGTAGAAAATAGAATAGAATATACCTGTATCGGCGTTCTGAAAGTTTACGCATGGTGGCCTGTTTGGAGTGGGGTCAATACTTACCCCTTTTGTACATTCTTCGAATGAATCGAAATAGGAAACCGTGTGATCCTTTCATATTAAGTATATGATGTGTTCAGCAATATTACTTGGAACTCTACGAGGAATATTTTTGTGTAACATTTTAACCCTCTAACTCGTCAACAAAGGGGCCTCTTTGATCCCTTTTTGTGCCAAAGTGTAAAATCTCTGCACCAATTAGGATATTTAAGCAAGAAAAATTCCCCCTTTTGCACATTCTTATAATGAATCGATATAGGAAACCTTGTGATCGTTGCATTTTATGTATATGACGCATTCAGCAATATTTCTTGGAACACTTCGGGGAACATTTTAACCCTCTAGCTCCTCCACATAGGTAACTTTTTGGTCACATTTGTGCAAAAGGTTAACAAACACCCCTAAAACAGGGATTTAAAAATATTTGCCATTAAATTCTACTTAAAGTCTCTGAATACACCAAAACTCAAAAGTCAAACTAAATGCCAGAAATAAGTCAAATTTTAAAATTCATTTTAGGGTTAATTTCGTACTTTTTCTGAATTGGCGCACAAAACTGAATTTTAGGGGCGTGGTGTCAAAGTAAAAAATATTCTACGTCAAATTTCACTATAAGTCTCGGAACAAGAGAAAGCTGTAGATATTAAATATATTAATAAAATATCAGTACCGATTTGAGAATATAAACAAGAATTCCCCCAATTGCATATTCTTAGGATGAAACGCCATAGGTTGTGATCCTTACATTTTAGGTATATTATGTGTTTAGCGATATTACTACAAATACTTCGAGGAACATATTTGTGGAACATGTTAACCCTCTAGCTCCTCCACATAGGGGTCTCTTTGGTCCCTTTTGTGCAAAAGGTTAGCAAACACCCCGAAAACAGGTATTTAACGGGTCAAAATGTTCTACGAATATATTTGCCATTAAATTCTACTTAAAGTCTCTGAATACACCAAAACTCAAAACTTATCTTAAATGCCAAAAAAATAAGTTAAAAATTAAAACTCATTTTAGGTTTAATTTCGTACTTTTTCTGAATTGGCGCTAAACTCTCCCACAAAACTGAATTTTAGGTGGGTGGTGTGAATGGAAGAAATATTCTACGTCAAATGTCACTATAAGTCACCAAACAAAAGAAGGCACTAGATATAAATAAAATATCGGTACCAATTTAAAATATCGGGACATTTAAACAAGAAAAATGATCTCTTCTGCACATTCTTATGATGAATCGTCATAGGAAATCTTGTGATCCTTGCATTTTATGTATATGACGTGTTCAGCAATATTTCTTGGAACATTTCGAGGAACATTTTTGTAGAACATTTTAACCCTCTAGCTGCTTCACATAGGAGACTTTTTGGGCCCTTTTGTGCAAAAGGTTAAGAAACACCCCTAAAACAGGTATTTAACGGGTCAAAATGTTCTACGAAAATATTTGCCATTAAATTATACTTAAAGTCTCTGAATACACCAAAACTCAAAAGTCAACCAAAATGCCAGAAATAAGTCAAAACTTAAAATTAATTTTAGGGTTAAGTTCGTACTTTTTCTGAATTGGCGCTAAACTCTCCCACAAAACTGAATTTTAGGGGGGTGGTGTGAATGGAAGAAATATTCTACGTCAAATTTCACTATAAGTCTCGGAACAAAAGAATGCTGTAGATATAAAATATATTAATAAAATATCAGTAGCGATTTGAGAATATAAACAAGAATTCCCCCAATTGCATATTCTTAGGATGAAACGGCATAGGAATCCTTGTGATCCTTACATTTTAGGTATATTATGTGTTTCGCGATATTACTACAAACACTACGAGGAACATTTTCGTGGACAAGTTTAACCCTCTAGCTCCTCCACATAGGGGACTTTTTGGTCCCTTTTGTGCAAAAGGGTAAAAAACACCCCTGAATCAGTTTTTTAACGGGTTAAAATATTCTACAAAAATATTCGGATTAAAATTCCGCTATAGGTCTCTGAATGCACCAAAACTCAAAACTAAACTTAAATGCCAGAAATAAGTCAAAACTTATTCATTCATTTTAGGTCTAATTTCGCACTTTTTCCGAATTGGAGCTAAACTCTCCACAACACTGAATTGTAGGGGAATGGTGTGAATGAAAAAAATTTTCTACATCAAAATTCGCTATAAGTCTCGGAACAAAAGAAAGCTGTAGATATAATTTTTATAAATAAAATAGCAGTAATAGTTTTGGTATTAAAACAAGATATTATTTATTCAGTGCATTTTGGTATTCGCATGTGCTGGCTGGACCCATGTGAGCTTGACGACACCATCTGCAGCTACAGTGTTTTAAGAGAGAGTGGCTTGTTCGTCTTCTCTAGAATAGTTTTATTACTTCAGAATATACCACTGTGGGCCGAATGATGTTTAAACTTACCATATTTGTTTGGATTAATTATTACTAAATATAGTTTCAATCAATTCTTATCTGATATTTTTGTCACTCAATGAAAGATATGTTTTGAAGAATTCCCTGATTGAACTCATCTGCCTTTAGGCACAATTAATCAATATCGACTTGGCCGGTTATGCAAACAAAACAGCATCCTTAAAGAAACGGGGTATCTAGAAGATGCTAAAAACGTTTTTCGCCTTTCGTTTGTATGACCAAAAATGTATGTATGTGTGTGTATACTCTTTTGGAAATTTCCTGATTTTATTTCCACACACACACATAGAGGCATACGACTACAGGCATCCTTTAAAAAATAACAAAACATCCAGAAACCCCATATGGCGGAAAATCCCGCCAAACCACCACCACAACGTACGCCACCGACCCTACATCGCTCCCTTCAAACATACGCTTGATTGCAACTCATACGCAGGAAGAGTAATCTGACGCCTTACAAAACCGTTACAACAGTGTCCACCCACATACTACGATATGCCATTTAATGCTGGGTATATAAGAAGAGTATCTCTCAGATACATCCATCCATCCATATGGTTTGCGATTACTTGCTGATACGTTCGTACATCCATCCATCCGTCCGTCCGTCCGTCCATGCCCTCACATTCATATTTGCCTTATTTGATTTCAAATAAAACATATTCCAACATACTTATATTACAAACGTACGTACGTATGTATGTACGTGCGTACGCACTCACGTTCCTACGTAAATAATCGTCGGCACACTGGATTGATGGAGGAGGACTCTAATATACATTAGTTCATTATAAAACCCAAGAACAATAACAACATCAGTATTGTTGTTTTTGGCGTTAACTTCGTTGTACAGCAAACATTTTGAGAGGTAGACAACTTTTTTGGATTTGAAAAATTTTGAACAATTTGAAAAATGCAAGCGGCTTAAGGCTCCCCGATTTATAAAAAAACATAAATAATTTGGGAAAAAATCAATTTATTTATCAACATAGACAGTAGAGCGACTCACAGAAAAAATTTGAAATGTTATCTCTCTCAAAATGAAGACTCATATGTTTTCTGATTATTCCTAAAATATTTCGACTCTATCAACATCCCCTGGCGAGCTAAACCGTTTTCAAATTACCTCTAGATATGGGGTTATCATTCAATATTGAATTCGTTTTCCGTGGCTCCCCTCAAATTGAGTCGGTCTAATAGACAGTATTAAATGACAGAAGGTACCAATAAATCGTATACAATTATGAAGATTTTTTTATTTTTGAATGGGTTTAAATATGTAGGAGGGAGTGGCAAAACCATCCAGATTTTTAGTAATTTTATTTATTTATTAATTTTAAGTTTTGAAGTATTTCTTACATTTAAGTTTTGGAGTATTCACAGACCTATAGTAATATTTTATGAGAATAATTTCTCATTTAAATAAATAATTTCTCATTTAAATAAATAATTTCTCATTTAATTAGCCAAAATAATACTTATATTTTATTTATATACTAGCTGAACCCCGCCCGCTTCGCTAGGCAAAAAAAAAAAAAAACAAATGGTAAAATTAAAATCTGGTTTCATATTGATCTTATCATATTGATATTATCGTGGTTTGTAATATAAACACTATAGCCACACTATAGCCACGCCCACTAAACGAATTTGATGCCAAATTTTCGGCATCAAATTGATCTTTCTCGTGGTCAGTAATATATATGTACCAATTTTCAGCCTTCTAGCTCTCCAAAACACTTTTGCCACGCCCAAAGCCCACGAAACGTAAATCCAAATTTCACATCAAATTGATCTTTCTCGTGGCCAGTAATATATACATCCAATTTTCAGCTTTCTAGCTCAAAGAACACTATTGCCACGCCCAATCCGCCCACAAAAAGAAAATCCTAATTTCGGCATCAAATTGATCTTTATCGTGGTCAGTAATATATATGTACCAATTTTCAGCCTACTACCTCTCAAAAACTCTTTTGCCACGCCCACAAAACGAAAATCAAAATTTCGCCATCAAATTGATCTTTCTCGTGGTCAGTAATATATATGAACAAATTTTCAGCCTTCTAGCTCTCAAAAACACTTTTCCCACGCCCACTCCGCCCACAAAATGAAAATCCAAGATTCGGCATCATATTTATGATTCTCGTGGTCAGAATGTATATGTACCAATTTTCAGCCTTCTAGCTCAAAAAACACTATTGCCACGCCCAGTCCGCCCACAAAATGAAAATCCAAATTTCGGCATCATATTTATCATTCTCGTTGTCAGTAAAATATATGTACCAATTTTCAGCCTTCTAGCTCAAAAAAACACTATTGCCACGCCCACTCCGCCCACAAAATTAAAATCCAAATTTCTGCATCATATTAATCATTCTCGTGGTCAGTAATATATATGTACCAATGTTCAGCCTTCTAGCTAAAAAACACTGTTGCCACGCCCACTCCGCCCACAAAATGAAAATCCAAATTTCGGCATCATATTTATCATTCTCGTGGTCAGTAATATATATGTACCAATTTTCAGTCTTCTAGCTCTCAAAAACACTATTCCCACGCCCCCTCCGCCCACAGAGCCAATTTTTAAAAATTCTATAGCCTATAGTTCCTTCCAGACCTACATCTATCTGTTCTGAAAATTTCAACAACATCGGTTCAGCCGTTTACACGTGATTGCGGAACAAACACACAGACAGACAGACAGACTTACATTACACTAAGGTTTTATAATATTAATAGGGATATATATATATATGTTCGCTGACTTATAGTGAAATTTGACGAAGAATATTTTTTCCATTTTCAACACACCCTAGAATTCAGTTTTGTGGATCAATTTAGCACCAATTCGGAAAAAGTACGAAATTAAGTCTAAAATTAATTTGAAGTTTCGTCTTATTTCTGGCATTTAATTTGAGTTTTGAGGATTTTTTGGCAACATTTTTGTATAACATTTCGACCCGATAAACCCCTGTTTTAGGACTGTTTTTTTTACCCTTTTGCACCAAAAAGACCCTTATATTGACGGGTTAAAATGTTCCACAAAAATTTTCCTCGTAGAGTTTGCAGTAACATTGTTGAACAGATTACAGTTTAGCACCAATTCGGAAAAAGCACTAACATTAACCCTAAAATTAATTTTTAGTTTTTACCTTTTTCTGGCATTTAAGTTGAGTTTTGAGTTTATGGTGTATTCAGAGACTTATTGTAGAATTTTATCGCAAACATTTTGAGCCGTTAGGTTCCTGTTTTAGGGGTGTTTTTTAGCCTTTTGCACTAGAGGAACCAAAAGACCCCTATGTTGAGGAGCTAGAAGGTTTAGATGTTCCACAAAAATGTTCCTCGTAGTGTTTGCAGTAATATTGCTGAACACATGCTATACTTAAAATGTAAGGATCAGATCAGGTTTCCTATGTCGATTCATCATAAGAATGCGCAAATGGATAACATATTGAACCCTTCTCCGCTAAAATGACCACCATACGTATTTTTTTTAAACACCGGCACACGTACCCCCTCTATCAAAATCCAGTGGCAGAACCTTTGTTTTTCTGTGTTCCACAGTTTTATAAGACTAATATTAATGCCACAAACAATCAAAGACTGCTCTTGTAATTTATTTATTGCCGTGGGGAATACAAGCAAGGCCAGCAACTTTATTATATAATATACGACATACTCTATTGGTTGGTCTTCCTGACAAACCTGACGATTTTGCTGCAGGCCACAAATACTCAAGCCACACCGAAAATTTTCAAAACTTTTAAAGTCGACTGGTATTATCGATGCATGGTTCATAAGTTTCTTCATTGTAAGCCGGGAGTTATTATTGTTTGGTGCATGGGAGGAGCATTGATTTCCAGAAACACTCAATGACTGCCCTTGTGATTGTTTTTTTTTACCAGAAAGAACAGTTTACACAAAATACTAAAATTCCTTCCAGATACTCTTGGATGGATTGTTGTTCTCTTGGTAGTTTAGCCTTTGGACACACTGCTAGACATATCGATCATCGGGATCATCCATCAAGTAAGGCAACGTTTTGAATATTGAGAACTTCTCCTATATAGAGAGCTCCTGGTGAGGTGAGTGAAATAGTTAAATTAATAGGGCAGAAATGGGTATGTGAGAATCGGTAGGGATAGCCAAGCTGTAATTTAGGCGATCACTAAACCTACGGTGAAGTTGAGTACCCACCAAAGACCATAGACTAGAGATCGTATGGTTGTTAAGAGATTGTATGATCGACCTAGAACCGATAGACCTTTCCTGTTTTCCATAATCGAGCTGGGAAAATGGGTAACTCTAGCCCATAAGCTAATCTGCGAAAGAGGAATGACAAAAGTCTTATGGGGCGAGCCCAATTGTGTGTGAAACCAGACGGCTGATGATATTGTGTAAAATCGAACTCAGCAGCACGATGGGACTTCTCAAAGGACACCGATCGGACTCGGTTGAGTACAAGGCGTACGGAGAGGACAACGAAATGGTCGAACAGTTATGTTGTCATTGACCCACCTTTTACGTGGCTGAGAGTCTGTCACCTCTCGGGATCTATATTAAATAACCTAGAGCTCCTTAGAAGCACATGATGGTCATAGTTAAGGAAGTTCATGATTGGTAGGAAGTTCGATACAGAAATCCGCGAAAAGTTAGTTCAATTTGTTCTTCACAAGTTTCTTCATTGCCATCCGGGTATCTTCGAAAAAAAAAAACGATTCGCCTTTCAATTGGAGATTAGTAGGCTGCAAACTTGGCAATAACAGCGAGTGTAAAAATTCGGCATATAGTCATAGGACTATCATTTATAATTGAGAATATATCGAAAAGATGAGTTAACCTAGAAAATTGGAAATTACATCTGAGTTCTGCGAAGAGAAGTATGTATTTCACGATTAATGCCACAAACATTCAATGAATTACACTGTGCAACATTTTTGAAGTCATTTCAAAATAACCATATACGGACACCGCTACATGATAAAAGACCAAAAAAAAAAGACCCGTGTTTTTTTCCCCCCCCCAAAGTCATGCACTTTTTTTTATGGGCCCTCAGAGATTTGAGGCCTCGGTGTAATTTTTGGAAAAAAGTGATCATATTCTCAGGCTCATATCTTGCAAACCGTTCGGAATTTTGATTTACTCTCTGAGGCAAAGTTCTAGCTCTTGTCATAAAGAACAAAAATTGTGAACATATAAAATCAAAAAACTTCATCTTCAAGGTCAAAATCGCAAAAAACTTAAAAAAATTCGATTTTTTTTAACCTTTTTTCCCCTGTTCAGGTCCATAGGTAGCAAACCGCTGAAAATTCAGGGAAACAATCAACTACAAAAATGTACCTAAGATCTCAATAAACAACTTTCTAGAACATATGAACTTCCTAGGAATTATTCTTAACACCGTTTAGGTAGCGCTTAGGTAGCCGCAAAATTGAAAAATTTCCCAAAAATTTCACTGTGCAACATTTTTGAAGTCATTTCAAAATAACCATATACGGACACCGCTACATGATAAAAGACCAAAAAAAAAGACCCGTGTTTTTTTTTTCCCCAAAGTCATGCACTTTTTTTATGGGCCCCCAGAGATTTGAGGCCTCGGTGTAATTTTTGGAAAAAAGTGATCATATTCTCAGGCTCATATCTTGCAAACCGTTCGGAATTTTGATTTACTCTCTGAGGCAAAGTTCTAGCTCTAAATAAAGAACAAAAATTGTGAACATATAAAATCAAAAAAACTTCGTCTTGAAGGTCAAAATCGCAAAAAACTTAAAAAAATTCGATTTTTTTTAACCTTTTTTCCCCTGTTCAGGTCCATAGGTAGCAAACCGTTGAAAATTCAGGGAAACAATCAACTACAATTTTTGTTCTTTATGACCATTTTTATCTGCTTTGATGAATTTTAAGTATTTTTATTGGACTAGTCGACAATATCTACCAGAAAAATATATCACCTTCCAGAGTTTTTGGACTGTCGCACAGTGTTATTGCTTTCACTTTCGACTCACGGTTATAAAGGCCAATTCCAAAATTAAGAAAAACTGAAAAACTGTGGCAGAACTGCAGAACAATGGTCTTAAAGCCCATTGGACATTTTATATGTTTGCTAATCTAGCATAATGGATGTTATGATCGTGGAAGTTAACTCCAGGAAGCGCTCAAAGGTTGTGATTCCTGTGTACAAACTTGGAGGTCATGTAATTGCACATTTCCCTATGGATTGTATGGTTCAAGAATTATCATTCCTTGCTGCAAGGAGGTTATAAAACCTGGTTATAATTAGCTGTGTTGGATTTAATAAATTAGGATGCCCTTTCCAATAGTTTGCTGGGTTGCATGCTAGTTAACGGTTAACGTAAATGAACAGTAGCTGCTGAAAAAGCGATAATACTTCACCAAATGGATATCAAATCTAAAAATAGCATCTCATACAGAAATACTTGCGAAAAAAAACAAAGCACACCCCCATAAATAATGGCTGTATACGCAGAAGAAGAAGAAGATGAATGGCGGAGAATGGCAGAAAGTCAGACAGACAAATTTGTTGACTTTTTGTCGACACGAGCAACGAGGAGCCGGCCAACGCATATTGAAATGAGAAACGGCCCACGCAATCGGATGTAGTTTGTTTCTCAACTCACTCACTTCCTTCCTTTCTCTTTTTGGCCACCAAAAGCGGAGGAGACGAAAAGGAAATAACGAACAAAAAATATATAGGTGACACCCAAAATTTCCGATACTCACTCGCACATATGTGCGTGCGTACGACGTTTTTAAGGTCGTCCACCATTAGGCTGGCTGCGACGGGCAGTCAGTCGGGTGGTTGGATTTTCTGTTGCTGCTTTGGCACCATTTCAACAAGAGAGGCAACATGTGGTTGCTGCTGCCTGCCTTCATGCCTCGGGGATGATGGCCGGCTTATGGTGGCGACCAACACCAAACAATGCAATGATTGTTTTTGGTGTGTGTGTGTGTGCCTCCTGGTATACTACTATCGAATATAATCATTTGGTTTTCGCTTAGAATAGCGGAGTTTTGGGAGCTTTACCCTCCTTCTTTTGGTCGCACCATAACCTTTGATTATCACTAATCAGTTTTTTCCTCTTCTTCTTCTTGAAATGAACGGAACTTATTGAGCGCCAAGGGGATGTCGTCACTTTGCTGGCGCCATTTTCCCTAGAAATATATGTTTAGAGAGGGATCAACATACCACCATATACACACACTTACTACGATTTATAGGGAATAAAATTATTACGCGCCATAGATACCATACGACGCGAAGGCTTCTGTGGGGGTTTCACAGTTCCACGGCGTACGCGGGTAAGGATTTCATTCACTCATCCATTGTGGCAGCTCAGCAACCAGCCATACAGCCATGAAGTCTGCTATAAGGACTGTCCCCAAAAAATCCCTTTGATTCCACAGTCTAGAAGATATCTTCTTCTCAATATATGAGAGTCTAGGTTTTTGTGAGACTTGTCCGGAACACTTAAATTAAATAGAGAAAGTTCATCAGAAAGTTTAGACGCCAAAAAATGGGTTCTAATATTAACGGTTCTAACGCCATCTAGGGAGAGCTTTCGCGCATTAACATATAAGTAGATATTTTTAATGAAACTTCTCTATCATTTAATTTTAGAAAATTTTAATTGCACTATTCAACAAACTAAGACTTTTTGATTGGAAAAGAATAGCGACCCTGTAATTCTGAAAGGGCATCTTGAGTAAAACATTTTTGGAGAATAAACTTATAATCCAGCTGATCTGACCTTCTTTTTACAGTCGATCATAGTTTTCAGTTTTTGGTCAATCGGAGCATTATATTAAATGCAAAAAGTGTTGTAAATTAATATCTGAGAGAATTTTTATTGTCGTAAGTGTATTGTGGAATTTTATGAGGATCATTTTTGTAGAAGATCTTAAGCCTCTAGCTCATCTCTTTATAGGTCAATTTGACCCTTTCATTTGGTGATCTTTTCTCTTTTTTACGGAACTTTTAATTTACAAGGAATGTTATAATAATTTATTTTCATACTTTTGCCCATCATACAAAGACGAAGTGGGTATCAAATGAGAGAGAAGAATATCTGTATAAAATACTTTAAATTTCATAAATCTATCTGCATTAGTTTAGTATTTACAACCATCTCATTTTTTTTATTAAATTCTATAGTCTCTAGATGTACATAGCTGCTGTTGCATTTAAACAATAAAACTTTGGCAGTAGTCGTATTTCAGAGGTAATTCTGGATGTTGGCGACAGCGTGGAGGGTTGGTTGGTACGTCTTAGGCGTAAATTAGTTTAGTTTAGATTGATGGGCGGCAAAAAGACAACATGCCAAGGGAGAATGTATTGCTGAGAATTGCCTGGATATGGTGGAGGGTGGTGTTTTTTTTGTACTGAACTGATTGAAAGTGTGATTCTCTCTGCTGTGATTTTTTATGGCAGCACGAACTATATACGTTTAAAAAGCCAAAGCAGTTCGTGGCGCAAGACCAGTGAACGCCGGACACTGGTTTAGATGTGCCAGCCTTCGAGACACGAATGTGTCTAATTGCACTGTGGAACACAAAAAAATTACTAAATTCTGATGAAAGATTCTAATAGAGGGGGTGAAAAAGAATATACGCGTTTCGGCGTTTTGAAAGTTTACATATGTCGGTCATTTTAGAGAGGGGTGAATATTTCCCATTTTTGCACATTCTAATGATGAATCTCGTCATAGGAAACCTTGTGATCATTACATTTTAAGTATATGATGTGTTTAGCAATGCTACTTAAAACACTATGAGAAATATTTTTGTGGAACATTTCAACCCTCTAGCACCTCAATAAAGGGGTCTTTTGGGTCCCTTTTCTGCAAAAGTGTAAAAAACTAATTCACTCCTTTTGCACATTCTTATGATTGATCTCGGCTTAGGAAACCTTGTGACCATTACATTTTGAATGTGCGATGTGTTCAGCAATATTACTTGAAACACTACGAGGGACATTTTCGTGGAACATCTTAACCCTCCAGCTCCTCAATGTAGGGGTCTTTTTGGTCCTTTTTTTTTGGAAAATTTTCAAAAACAAATTCTCCCCTTTTGCACATTCTTATGATGAATCTCGGCATAGGAAATCTTGTGGTCCTTACATTTTAAGTATATGATGTGTTTGGCAATATTACTTACAACACTACGAAGAACATTTTCGTGGAACATCTTAACCCTCCATCTCCTCAATGTAGGGGTCTTTTTGGTCCCATTTTTGAAAAAGTGTACAAAACAAATTCTCCCCTTTTGCACATTCTTATGATGAATCTCGGCATAGGAAATCTTGTAATTCTTACATTTTAAGTAAGGATGTGTTCAGAAGTATTACTTACAACACTACAAGGAACATTTTTGTGGAACATCTTAACCCTCCAGCTGCTCAATGTGGGGGTCTTTTGGGGCCCTTTTTTGAAAAAGCATAAAAAACAAATTCAACCCTATTGCACATCCTTATGATGAATCTCGTCATAGGGAACCTTGTGACCCTTACATTTTAAATGTGCGATGTGTTCAGGAATATTACTTAGAACACTACAAGGAACATTTCTGTGGAACATTTCAACCGTCTAGCTCCTCAATAAAGGGGTCTTTTGGGTCCCTTTTCTGCAAAAGTGTAAAAAAACAAATTCTCCCCTTTTGCACATTCTTATGATGAATCTCGGCATAGGAAATCCTGTGATCCTTACATTTTAAGCAAGGATGTGTTCAGAAATATTACTTACAACACTACGGGAAGCATTTTCGTGGAACATCTTAACCCTCCAGCTCCTCAATGTAGGGGTCTTTTTGGTCCTTTTTTTTTGGAAAATTGTCAAAAACAAATTCTCCCCTTTTGCACATTCTTATGATGAATCTCAGCGTAGGAAACCTTGTTTTCTTTACATTTTAAATATGCGATGTGTTTAGCAATATTACTTAAAACACTACGAGGAGCATTTTCGTGGAACATCTTAACCCTCCAGCTCCTCAATGTAGGGGTCTTTTGGGGCCCTTTTTTGGAAAATTGTGAAAAACAAATTCTTCCTTTTTGCACATTCTTATAATGAATCTCAGCCTAGGAAACCTTGTGATCTTTACATTTTAAGTAAAGGATGTGTTTAGCAATATTACTTAAAACACAATGAGGAAAATTTTTGAAAAACATTTTAACCCTCTAACTCCTCATTTAAGGTGTCTTTTTGGTTCCTTTTTAGAAAAAGTGTAAAAAACACCTCTAAAACAGTGTTTTAACGGGTCAAAATGTTCCACAAAAATTTTTGCCATAAAATTCTACTATAAGTCTCCGAAATAAATAAATGCCAGAAATAAGTCAAAACTTAAAATTCATTTTTGGTCCCTTTCGTATAGAAGGGTAAACATCACCTCTAAAACAGGGATTTACCGGTTAAAAATGTTCTACTAAGATAAGATTCCATAAGATTCTGCGATAAGAATCTTATGACTCAAAACTTTACGTAAATGACCAGAAATAAGTTAAAATTTATTCATTCATTTTAGGATAAGTTTCGTACTTTTTCCGAATTGGTGCTAAACTCTGACACAAAACTGAATTTTAGGGGGGTGATGTGAATGGAAAAAATATTCTACATTAAATTTCACTATAAGTGACTGAACAAATGAAAGCTGTAGATATAATATATATAAGTAAAAGATCTCTAACAATTTGGGTATTCAAAGAAGAATATTTCTCCCTTGTACACATTCTTATGATGAATCGCCATAGGAAACTTTATGATTTTTACATTTTATCTAAAGGATATATTCGGCAATATTACTGCAAACACTATGAGGAACATTTTTATAAAATATGTTAACCCTCTAGTTCCTCAATAAAGGGACTTTTTGGTCCCTTTTTAGAAAAGGGGTAAGAAACACCCCTAAAACGGGGGTTTAACGGGTCAAGATGTTTTACAAAAATATTGGCCGTAAAATTCTACAATAAAACTCTGATTACATCAAAACTCAAATGCCAGAAATAAGTCAAACCCTTAAATTCATATTTGGGGTCTTTTTGGTACCTTTTTTGAAAAAGGTTGAAAACCATCCCTAAAAAGAGTTTAACGGGTCAAAATGTTCTTCAAAAATAAGTCTCTGGATACACCATAACTCAAAACTTAACTTAAATTCCAGAAATAAGTCAAAACTTGTTCATTCATTTTAGGGATAATTTTTTACTTTTTTTCGAATTGATGCTAAACTCTCGCACAAAACGGAATTTTAAGGGGGTGGTGTGAATGGCAAATATATTCCACGTCAAATTTCACTATAAGTCACTGAACCAAAGAAAGCTGCAGATATAATACATATATAGATATAAATAATTCGGACAAATAAATAATAATTGTATTGTGTATTCTCAGACAGAAATCTCCAACAGTAGCCATTATGTGAATGGTTTACTAATCCCATAGAAAGGTAATAGAGTTCACAGCGTAAGCTTTTCATGTTAATAATAATGAAAGCTCTCCGTAGATGGCGTTAGCAAAATGTCGCAATCGCATACAAGCTACTGAGAATTTAAGTCGGCCTTTAGTTGGGCCTCCATCTTTTGGGATAATCTTTTGAGGCGCCTATTTTAAATTCTGTGATCTTTGTACCTCAAACCCTTTTCTCTCGAATTTTAATTCAAATGATACTTCCGTCCACTTGATTTTCACACTCAATTCATCAAGTCATTCTCTCAAAATCATTGCTATTCGGTGACAGTCCTTACGGCCATTCCAGCCAGACATCCATATTGTGGTTTTCCATGTTGCCCATCAGGCACTACCATTAAGTGTTTTCTTTTTTTTTTGTTTTTTGTTTGGTGTGTATCCTTCCATATGTTGTGATAATTTCTTTGGCGTCATTAGGATTTTCCTTTTAACGCTTTCCTTTGCTCTCTTCGTCGCTCTCCTTTAGCGTTTGTTTTTTAAGGAGACAAATGAAAGGCGAATCTATGATGCGTAGTTAAAGTTGGTAGAGAGGGAAGGGAGCTGGTGCCTGGTGGCTTTTTTTGTTTTTTGAAAACATAAATGTATAATAGGGAAACAAGGAAATGTAAGTGTACTAACGATATGGATAATCATACTATTTTTTCTTCTCTTTATAGAATGTTACATGGTGGGGGGTGGCAAATGAAATTATGGCTAAAATTAGATTTAGTTTATAAAACATCCTCATTTCAAAGGGAAACAAACAGAGACAGTTGTAAAATATAAGAAGGAATGCAATATGTTGTAATTATTAAAGTATTGGTGAAAGATTGTCAACCTAACCTCTCATTATTAAAAATCAAGAAATATGTATACTTATAGATAACTTATTTTTTTTATAATTGAGGGTTTCAAGCAAAAGTTGTTTATAATTAGACAACGAACAAAATCGATTTATTTATCTTTTAACATGAAATTTATGTTTGGTGTTCCAATATCAATTATATTTTATATTTTTTATAATTGTATATTATAAATTACTAGCTGGCCCGGGAAACAATTTTCAGGCCTTGATTACATGGTGGGAATTTATTAATAAGAATGAAAGGAAATCTAGTACGATATTTGGCAAAATAAATGTTTCGTTATTTAAATTGTATTTGAGTAAAAGGCAGCCTTTTTTAATTACACCAAAGACTATAGAATTTAATATAGACGACGCCGCAAGTGGGAACTGGCGTAAATTCTCAGTCGTTTATATGCGAATGCGACGATTTGCTAACGCCATCTACAGAGAGCTTTCATATTATTGCCATAACAGGCGAACTTATATAGTCTATATTAAAATATATATAATTTGAAAATTCAAAGTGAGTATGTCAGAGATTTAAATTTATAATAACTTCTACCAAATAATGGGGCTTGATGTAAATTCTCAGTCTTTTATAAGCGAATGCATAGATTTGCTAGCGCCATCTATAGAAAGCTTTTATATTACTTGCTTAACAGACAAACTTAAGTTGTCTATGAAAAGACTACAGAATTTAGTATAGGTTCTGACAATTTGGTAATGTCGTCTACAGAGAGCTTTCATATTATTGTCTTAACAGGCCAACTTATATTAAAATATATAGACTTTGACAAAGTGAAGATATGAGATTTTTTAAGATTATAATAACTTCTACCAAATAATGGGGCCTGATGTAAATTTTCAGTCGTTTATAAGCGAATGCATCGATTTGCTAACGCCATCTATAGAAAGCTTTTATGTTACTTGCTTAACAAACAGACTTAAGTTGTCTATGCAAAGACTACATAATTTAGTATATATATTCTGACAATTTGGTAATGTCATCTATAGAGAGCTTTCATATTACTGAAGGACTTGTCTATTATGAAGCCTTTGGTCAATATTAAAATTTATAGTTTTTGAGTACATAGAAAACGCGAGCTTTCGCATTGCGTTGTAAAAATGATCATAAAATGCGATCGTAAAACTTTCGGTAACATTTCAAGCTTTTTTTCTGTCCTTTTATCACATTAAGCTCGCGATTATAAATGATCGAAAGCTTTAAAATATAAATTCTCAGTCATTTGTAAGTATAGCGAATGCATCGATTTGGCAACGCCATCTATTGAAAGTTTTTATGTTACTTGCTTAACAGACAGACTTAAGTTGTCTATACAAAGACTACGTAATTTAGTATATATTCTGACAATTTGGTAATGTCATCTACAGAGAGCTTTCATATTACTAAAGAACTTAGGTTGTCTATTATGTAGCCTTTAGTCAATATTAAAATTTATAGTTTTTGGCAATCTAGAGTTGGGGATATCGCAGACTATATAATGTAATATAAACTCTGTAAATTTGTAAAAACTTTTTCCGGAATATGGTGACTGACGTAATCTCTCAGTCGTTTATATGCGAATGTGAAGTTTTGCTAACGCCATCTACAGAAAGCTTTCATATTACTGTGATAACAGACAGACTTACGTTGCCTATACAATGACTAAAGAATTCAATAACAAATCCGACAATAAAAAAGAATTGACTTAAATTCTCAATCGTTTGTATGCGACTGCGACGATTTTCTGACGCCATCTTCTGAGAGCTTTCATATTATTGTCTTAACAGGCGAACTTATATAGTCTATATTAAAATATGGAGGCTTTGACAGTCCAAAGTGAAGATATCAGATTTTTTAAGTTTATAATAACTTCTACCAAAAAATGGGGCCTCGTAGAAATTCTCAGTCGTTTATAAGCGAATGCATCGATTTGCTAACGCCATCTATAGAAAGCAAGTAACATGAAACTTGCTTAACAGACAGACTTAAGTTGTCTGCGCCAAGACTATAGAATTTAGTATAGATTCCGACAATTTGATAATGTCATCTACAGAGAGCTTTCATATTGCAGGCAGATTTACGTTGTCTGTATTAAATAACCAAAGACTATGGTCAATGTTAAAATGTATAGTCATTGACAATATTGAGTGGGAGATATCGCAGCATATATCATTTAATAAAGACTCTGTTTATAAAAATGTAATTTCTTAATAGTTTTTATGCGAATGCATCGATTTGCTAACGCCATCTACAGAAAGCTTACATATTACTGTGATAACAGTCGGACTTACGTTGTCTATATTAAATTCTAAAGTAGCAGTATTTAATATAGACGCCGAAAGTTTTTAAAAACTTTGTCTCCCTAAAGATGAAGACTAATGTCAATTCTCCGTCGTTTCTATGCAACTGCTTCGATATATTAACGCCATCTTCCGAGAGCTTTCATATTACTATCTTAACAGATCAACTTACATTGAAACAATGAAATTTAAACATTTTCCAAGAAATGGGGACTGAAATAAATTCCCTGTTTTTCTAACGTCATCTACGGAGAGCTTTCGTACTACTGTGTTAACAGACAGACTTACGTTGTCTATAGTAAATGCTATAGTATTTGATATAATATAGACTCCATAAGGTTATAATTTTTTCCAAAAGATGGATACTGACTTAAATTCTCAATAGTTTGAATGCGAGCGCGACAATTTGCTAACGTCATCTACTGAGAGCTTCATGCTACTGTGTCTATATTTTTTGCTTATACCTTCTAAGTTGAGTTCTTTTTTGGCAGAAATAAACAACTTCCAACTGGTTTTTTGTCATAGAACTTCTAGCAACTCTTTGAATTGATCTGTATTATGAAAGATTTCTAGTTTATTTTCTTATCATATTAATCCATTAAAGATTTGCGTTGACATTTGTAATTGAACATAAATGACATGGCCATTCAGTCGGTCGCTGTATCTTCAATGCTGTGGTCACTTGTAAGGTTAATCGAATTTAAAGGCTAAATTATTTTTTCAAGCCCAATAACTTATCTGTTTTTTTATTCGAACAAAAATTACCAGTTTGTCTAATTTTCGTCAAAGAATAAAAAATTCCACCTGTCATGGAAATTTACGAGATAATTAATTATTCGGTGGCAAATTCTTGTGATGACTTTGCAGTAGAACGAACAGAAATCAATTTCAATGTTGCTTAGTTTTTTTCTATTTTTTTTGTGTAACATTGTAAGTAACCACTTGTTGATATTGCCAAATTGTTTACATAGCATTTGAGAGATACACTGCAAGAAAAAAACTAGCACTGTCTGTCTGTCTTATTGAAGTGTTGTTTATTATTATTTGCATGAAATAATTTCTCCGACGTTAGAAGGAATGACGAAGCTCATTTGTAGCCACCAAGCATGAGTCATTTTTTATTTGATATTTTTCACAATATCAAGAGAGTTTAATCAAAGGCAATACAATTTAATATAGACACTTCAAACTTTTCTCTAAAGTGACGTAAGTTATAAAGACGTTTGTATGCTAGAGTAACAGAGACCTTTCAGATTTTCTCAGTTAACAAGAGGGAAATGAAAATGGCTTTATAATTTAATATAGACCATTGATAATGAAATAATACGTAGACGCCGAAGTTAATTCTCAGTCTGTTGTGTGTGAGTGCGATGATCTGCTAACGCCATCTACGGAGATAATTCGCATTACATTCTTATCATTTCATTTATTTTTTAGGAATACTAATTTCAATAGACTCCGTAGGTTTATAAAATCTTTTTCTAAAAGATGGGGATTGACTTAAATTCTTAGTGCGACCATTTGCTAGCGCCATCTGTGTAAAGCTTTCATATTACTTCCTTAACAGACATACTAACGTTGAAAGAGTGAAAGAATATGGCCAAATGTTTTTTATTATTTAAACTAAATTTATAAATATTGTATAAGTCGTCTATCTGTAGCCGTAGTAATACGAAAGCTCTCCACAGATGACGTAAGAATACTAGCGATTTGTATTGTCTTTGGTATAATTGTCATACTAACCCTTTCATTTTGTAAAACGCGACGTTTCGCATTGCGTTAATTAGTGAGTAATTTGTTTTTGTAACAACAACAAAATGTACAAAAGACGCGAGCTTTCGCGTTGCGTTTTAGAAAGTGAAATTCTATTGTCTTTGATTTATCCATTAGAATTCAAACAAAAAGCTTTAGAATATAGTTTGTGAATCTATAAAAAGCTTAATTTTTTAAGCTTTAAGTTATAGTTTCTCTATTTAAAGTTTGAATTTCTGTGGTCGAGTTGAAAACTTTGACAGAGTTTTTATTTATTTTATTTTATTAAAAGCTTAATTTTATTAAGCTTTAAAATGTAGTTTCTCTATGAAAGCTTTAATTTTTGTGTAGTTTATCTATAAAAGGCTTAATTTTTGAAGCTTTAAGATATAGTTTCTCTATAAAAGCTTGAATTTCTGTGGTCGAGTTGAAAACTTTAACAGAGCTTTTATTTATTTTACTTTATTTTATTTTATTAAAAGCTTAATTTTATTAAGCTTTGAAATGTAGTTTCTCTATAAAGCTTTAATTTTTGTGTAGTTTATCTATAAAAAGATTATTTTTTAAGCTTTAATATATAGTTTCTCTATTAAAGCTTGAATTTCTGTGGTCGAGTTGAAAACTTTGACAGAGCTTTTATTTATTTTATTTTATTAAAAGCTTTAAAATTTAGTTTCTCTTTAATTTTTGTGTAGTTTATCTATAAAAAGCTTAATTTTTGAAGCTTTAAGATATAGTTTCTCTATAAAAGCTTTAATTTCTGTGGTCGAGTTGAAAACTTTGACAGAGCTTTTATTTTTTAACATGTAAAATAACACAAGCTTTCGCATGCCATTTTCTGTGATTAGCCTATTAATTAACTCGACCATTTTGTAATACGCGAGCTTTCGCGTTGCTTTATTTTTCGTATCAACAAAATACGTAGAAAATCAGGGGGTAAGTAACAGTAGATTGAAAAACCTTTAAAATATTACCGAAAGCTTACCAATTTAGCTCCATAGTGCACAAGAACCGTTAGCTTTCGCATTGCAGTGTAAAAAATGATCATATAATGCAATCTTAAAACTTTCGCTAACATTTACATGCTTTCTGTCCTTTTATCACATAAAGCTCACAAATGTTAGCTTATAAATGTTTGTAAATATAATCGAAAGCTTTAAAATCCGCATCGATATTTAAACCCACATTTGATAAAAAATAAATGCAGAAATATTGCGGGCTTTTGCGTTGTAAAAAAATGAGGGAGTTGATTATCTAACGCAATTCTAAAACTTTTGATAACATTTTCAAGCTTTCTTCTGAACTATTTCAAAGAAAGCTCGCGAACTTTCAATGCAAAGTTTATAAATATATCTAAAAGCTTCCCAGCTCCGCTTTACAATTAAACCCCTTATATCGCAAATGCAACAATTTGTGCAGAAATATCGGTGGCTTTCTCGTTGCGTTGTAGAAAATGCGAGAGTTGATCATAAATCGCAATTCTAAAGCTTTTGATAACGTTGTCAAGCTTTCTTCTGTCCTATTCCACAAAAAGCTCGAGAACTTTCAATGCAAATATTAAAATTAATACTGAAAGCTTTTTAATTCTGCTTCATAATTAAACCCCTCATTTGTTAAAAGCAACAATATGTGCAGAAAAATTCCGAGCTTTCGCGTTGCGTAATAGAAAATGAGAGAATTGATCATATAACTTTTGATAAATAGTCAAGCCTTTTTCATAAAGCTCACTCAATGTAAATTGTTTTTGTAACATCTCCAATTTAAAATGGGGTTAATTTATGGTGTTTTCGCATAAAACAATATAGTTCTAGCTTTCGCTTAGCTTTTTCTGTGATAAGGAGATTTGCGTTTATTTAATTTTTTTCAGTGTAATGTAGATATAATTTGTTGACTTTCAATTCAGTGTAACTGAAAATTCGTCAAATGCAAATCAAACGTAATTACATTGGTCGACTTTTGATGGTGCTTTTACAATAGATTGTTTAAGATGAATTTTAGGTTTTGCAAAGATTTTTCAATTCAGAAACTTCATTTACAGAATTGCAATGATTATGTTGACAAAGCTAAGTGTGCGAAGTTGAAGGTTGAAGTGGCATATTTTTAGTTGAACATTCTGGTATTGGTACAGGTCTTGAACCTTTTCAAAACACCCGACGTCCTATGAAAGAGAGTGTCACCATTTTTTGAAACCTCCCCTTTTCAACCCCCAGTATTTTGCCATGCCTTTTTACCAACTCGATTGGATCACACGCTAAAGACACAAATCACACAAGTTTTGTAATTTTTCGTACAACGGCACGCATTCAAAATTTGTAGAAAAAACATAAAGAATTTGCTCAAAAAAAAAAAAGAGAAAAAATACAAAACTAAAAACGCAGCTACAACCAGAATTAAAATACCATAGAATTCGTTATGAAATATATCTATGCCTATGCCTATAGAGGGGCAAGCCGCCGTGGTGTTACATGCGACTACAATTTTAGTCGCTGCCATGGAGTATACAAAACATACAGGTCTACTATTTGGTGGTGGTGTTGTTGTTGTTGGTATCATAAATTGCCATGAACCAATTTGATAATGTGGTGGAAAAAACTGAAAATCCAACCAAGAACGTACCACCACCACCACCATTGCACCTCATATCCGAAATGCCTCAACACAAAGCATGGCATAACATGGCTAAGCTTTCGGTGCAACCAAAGACAAGCGAAGCTTGTGGCACGAACAAAAATTTTGAAAGTTAAAGCAACAATTTTTCTTGTGTCGGTCGGTGTTGTTGTTGTGCAGAAGGTTTTCTCGTTGTTTTTTTTTGCGTTTTCCACCAAACAAATAAAGTAATTAACTGGAGTTTGTAGTTGCCGTTTTGCAACTAATGCAAAAACTAAACTATATATTCATATATATATATATATATTGAATTTCATTTAGAGTATCACAGAGTACCCTCCAGACGCACAGTGGGGCTTTTTCGAAAATAATTGAGTGCAATAAAATTTTGATTTTTGTTATATTAAAAATAATTTAAAAATCCGATAAATTAGCAATCATGAATTTCAAATATTCTCTAGGAAAAATGTTAAATATTTTCATACTTAATAAACAGAATGTGTTACTTATTCATTCATAGCTCTCAAAATTTTACGAATTCGATGTCCAACAAAAAATACGTAAAATTTATCAAAACAGCTAAAAATGGTAAATAAAGACATGGCCGTCCACTTTTATACAAATCCCAAATTTTGGAACAAATTTTCCCCACTTTGGGAATTTGGCTAAAAATGGTAAATAAAGGCATGGTGACCTGACCATTTTTGTACAAATCCCAAATTTGGCACAAATTTTCCCCACTTTGGGAATTCGGCTATTTTTTTTGCTAAAAAGCAAAATCTGCAAGTCAATTAAAGTCAAAAACAATAATTTTTATTGACTTTATTTAGAGAAATAAATAAAAATGGGTTATAACTACATGTCGACCATTTTTGTAAAAATCACACATTTTGGAACAAATTTTCCCCATTTTGGGAATTTGGCTAAAAATGGTAAATAAATAATAATTTTTGTACAAATCCCAAATTTGGAACAAATTTTCCCCACTTTGGGAATTCGGCTATTTTTTTGCTAAAAAGCAAAATCTGCAAGTCAATTAAATGTTTCATCATTTTTATTGACTTTATTTAGAGAAATAAATAAAAATGGTTAATAAATACATGTCGACCATTTTTGTAAAAATCGCACATTTTGGAACAAATTTTCCCCACTTTGGGAATTTGGCTAAAAATGGTAAATAAAGGCATGGCGACCATTTTTGTACAAATCCCAAATTTGGAATAAATTTTCCCCACTTTGGGAATTCGGCTATATTTTTTTTTTGCTAAAAAGCAAAATCTGCAAGTCAATTAAATGTTTCATCATTTTTATTGACTTTATTTAGAGAAATAAACAAAAATGGTTAATAAATGCATGTCGACCATTTTTTGTAAAAATCGCACATTTTGGAACTAATTTTCCCCACTTTGGGAATTCGGTTAAAAATGTTAAATAAAGGCATGGCGACCATTTTTGTACAAAACCCAAATTTGGAACAAATTTTCCCCACTTTGGGAATTCGGCTATTTTTTTTTGCTAAAAAGCAAAATCTGCAAGCCAATTAATTGTTTCATCAGTTTTATTGATTTTATTTAGAGAAATAAATAAAAATGTTAAATAAAGGCATGGCGACCTTTTTTTTCTAAAAATCCCAAATTTTGGAACGAATTTTCCCCTCTTGGGAATTCGGCTATTTTTTTTTACAAAAATGCAAAATCTGCAGGCCAGTTAAATGTTTCATCATTTTTATTGAGTTTTTTTTTAGAGAAACAAATTTTTGTAAAACATCAAAATTTTGGAACAAATTTTCCCCAATTTGGGAATTCGGTTATTTTGTGCAAAAATGCAAATAAACCTCAACACTTTGCCCCAAAAATGACATCAAATGCAAATCTTGCCCCCACTGTGCTTCTTTGCTAAGCCATGATGTATGTGGGCTTTTTTCTTTCCTTACCATTCCACCGCACTCGAGACTACTACACGACGACGTCACTGCATTAATTTAATTTGAGAATTTTAGTTTAGTTTCTCGTTGTTGTTTTCCTTTCTTACACAATTATCGTTATTTTATATGCAATTTATCGAAGATAAAAATAATCCAACAAAAGAAGGGGGAGCCTTTTGTTTTCAAACTAAAATCACGTTTATGGCAGCCACCCACTTTGCTGTTGTTGTGGGCGTTGGTATCTAATGCCGCTGATACATCTTGGATTTATTACATAATGATTTGGAATGAAATGTACTACTGTCTGCTGCAGATGATGGTGATGATGCCATTGCCATTCACTCGATTACCGATTAATATCCTGCCGGGAAAATGGTGTCGTCAACGTGCCGACACATGTAAGATTTTTTCACAGATAGAAACGCGACAATAAAAATATCTATTTTAGATGGGTTTAGATTAATATAGAAAAATAACTGAATGACTTTATTTCCTCATGAGCTGTGAAAAAATCCATTTTAACGGTAATCAAAGAGACTGAGGATTAAATTTGACGAACTAGGGTTTTTATTACCTTTAATTGCGCAGGTGTGGCATAGACTAAATAGGACTAGAGGTGATTTGTAGAGGAGACGTGGTGCAACAAAAAATTTAGTGTGTGGAAATTCTCTATCTGGCCCCAGTTCCGCCATAGGACACCTTGTTATCCATACATGTTTGGTGTAGGGTGTACTCAGCATATTTATTTACGAGGAACATATTTTTATGGCATAGCAAGGCATGTTAACCTTAAATTTTAGGTATAGAGTGTGTTCACCGCATCTATGTGGAACACTTCGATGAACATTTTTGTGAAATATTTTAATTCTCTCCACATCCAGTTGTATTTTTGAAGACAAAATGTCATAATATCCGAAAAATACAATTTTTGGAGATTTTTGTTTTTATTTTGGGAATTGTCAGAAGTCTTTGGGCTTGTCGGCAAGTGATTCGGTCTCGTTGAAACTACGTATTGTCTACTTAAAACCGCATTTCCGAAGAAAAATGTCGTAATTTCTGAACAAAATCCCATTTTTGGACATTTTTATTTTGGGAATTGTCAGAAGTCTTTGGACTTGTTGGAAGGTGACTCGGTCTCGTTATAAATATAAAAATATAAAAATATAAAAATATAAAAATATAAAAATATAAAAATATAAAAATATAAAAATATAAAAATATAAAAATATAAAAATATAAAAATATAAAAATATAAAAATATAAAAATATAAAAATATAAAAATATAAAAATATAAAAATATAAAAATATAAAAATATAAAAATATAAAAATATAAAAATATAAAAATATAAAAATATAAAAATATAAAAATATAAAAATATAAAAATATAAAAATATAAAAATATAAAAATATAAAAATATAAAAATATAAAAATATAAAAATATAAAAATATAAAAATATAAAAATATAAAAATATAAAAATATAAAAATATAAAAATATAAAAATATAAAAATATAAAAATATAAAAATATAAAAATATCAAAATATCAAAATATAAAAATATAAAAATATAAAAATATAAAAATATAAAAATATAAAAATATAAAAATATAAAAATATAAAAATATAAAAATATAAAAATATAAAAATATAAAAATATAAAAATATAAAAATATAAAAATATAAAAATATAAAAATATAAAAATATAAAAATATAAAAATATAAAAATATAAAAATATAAAAATATAAAAATATAAAAATATAAAAATATAAAAATATAAAAATATAAAAATATAAAAATATAAAAATATAAAAATATAAAAATATAAAAATATAAAAATATAAAAATATAAAAATATAAAAATATAAAAATATAAAAATATAAAAATATAAAAATATAAAAATATAAAAATATAAAAATATAAAAATATAAAAATATAAAAATATAAAAATATAAAAATATAAAAATATAAAAATATAAAAATATCAAAATATAAAAATATAAAAATATAAAAATATAAAAATATAAAAATATAAAAATATAAAAATATAAAAATATAAAAATATAAAAATATAAAAATATAAAAATATAAAAATATAAAAATATAAAAATATAAAAATATAAAAATATAAAAATATAAAAATATAAAAATATAAAAATATAAAAATATAAAAATATAAAAATATAAAAATATAAAAATATAAAAATATAAAAATATAAAAATCTGAAATATTCCTGAGTCAAATCTAGAAAGGCTGTACCCAAGGTTATCTATGTTATATGCTTAATAACCCGATATTTTCAATTTGACCACCATAAACTCGTTAAACAGAAATTCAATAAATCCAAAGTGCTGCCTTAATTGTGGGATACCCTTTACATTGAAATTCAAGTTGTATTTGAAGCATTCGATTATAAGGATCAGCTCATATTTTTTCGAATCAGGGAATTTTTTGGAAAAGGTCGAAATAACGGGGAAACGTAAGACATTTCAAGGGCAAATTTATTTACCAAAGGGTAAACCCTTCACATCACGTAGATTTTGAAGTACAATTCAAATTTTTTGGGGAAAAAAATCGAAAAAAAGAAATGGAAATATATGTATCTGCAATTTCAATAATCAGGGATTTTAGTTAAATTTCATTTAGGCTAAAAGCTGACGCCGAAGCGATTGCCCAAAGCTATCGTAGCATCCACAATTTAAAGAGGAACCTGTCTTCAAACATTTGAAGTACCCACAAACAATACACATTCTATCCAGTTTTGAGGGACCCGACTTTGCTTACAACTCTTAACACAGATCACTTCAATATAATCTCATGGACACTTCCAATTTATCGTTTATTTTTTTGCATTTCATTGGAAATTACATTTAAAACATGTTTAAAAACACACCAAAATTAATATTATAGATGCTGCCTCGGACCCCGAACTTAACGCCGACGTCGACTTGAACGCGACCTACTGGTTCTGCGTTGACGGCTACCACTTCTCCCGCTTCTGCCTCTCCCTGTGCGACGCATAGCTGATCTTTGGCTGCTTCGCATTCTCCTTGAACGACCCATTGGCATTGTGGCATCCTTTTGCGTGCGGTTCTTCTGGGCCCAAACGACGTACGATAATTTTTCGTTCTCCGACATTCCACGCCATTCTTCACCCGCCATGCTGGCTATTTCGCTTGCGTTGATGTTATTGACTCCTTCTTCTGATAGATTTTGTCGATATTCATGGAGAAATATAAAAAAGGGATTTGACGCCTTGGAATGATGATTCTCCGTTTGTTCGGTGTCCATGTCCTGAGGTTTTTGGTGTTTGGCAGCGCTTTTCATAATTTCAAAATTTAAAACAAACTATGAGCTTTAAACTACGATTTTGTCTTGGGAAATGAAAATTATTGAATGAAAGGTTTTGAAAAAGTTTCTGATTTTTTCTGTTTCATTCAATTCAATTTATTTTTTCGGTTTACTTTGTTGTTGAGAAATTCAAAAACCGAGTTTCAATTGATTATTTAATTATTATTTAAATTTATTACACCATGAAGGGCCATAACTTCTACCTTTATCCATAGATATTTTACATTGGTCTATATAAAAATAAGAAATAAAAAATATAAAAATAAAAAATATGAAAATAAATAATAAAAAATAAAAAATCAAAAATAAAAAATAACAAATAAAAAATAAAAAATAAAAATAAAAAATAAAAAATAAAAATTAAAAAATAAAAAATTAAAAAAATAAATAAAAAATAAAAAATAAAAAATAAAAAATAAAAAATAAAAAATAAAAAATAAAAAATAAAAAATAAAAAATAAAAAATAAAAAATAAAAAATAAAAAATAAAAAATAAAAAATAAAAAATAAAAAATAAAAAATAAAAAATAAAAAATAAAAAATAAAAAATAAAAAATAAAAAATAAAAAATAAAAAATAAAAAATAAAAAATAAAAAATAAAAAATAAAAAATAAAAAATAAAAAATAAAAAATAAAAAATAAAAAATAAAAAATAAAAAATAAAAAATAAAAAATAAAAAATAAAAAATAAAAAATAAAAAATAAAAAATAAAAAATAAAAAATAAAAAATAAAAAATAAAAAATAAAAAATAAAAAATAAAAAATAAAAAATAAAAAATAAAAAATAAAAAATAAAAAATAAAAAATAAAAAATAAAAAATAAAAAATAAAAAATAAAAAATAAAAAATAAAAAATAAAAAATAAAAAATAAAAAATAAAAAATAAAAAATAAAAAATAAAAAATAAAAAAAATAAAAAATAAAAAATAAAAAATAAAAATTAAAAAATAAAAAATAAAAAATTAAAAAAATAAATAAAAAATAAAAAATAAAAAATGAAAAATAAAAAATAAAAAATAAAAAATAAAAAATAAAAAATAAAAAATAAAAAATAAAAAATAAAAAATAAAAAATAAAAAATAAAAAATAAAAAATAAAAAATAAAAAATAAAAAATAAAAAATAAAAAATAAAAAATAAAAAATAAAAAATAAAAAATAAAAAATAAAAAATAAAAAATAAAAAATAAAAAATAAAAAATAAAAAATAAAAAATAAAAAATAAAAAATAAAAAATAAAAAATAAAAAATAAAAAATAAAAACAAAAAACATTTTCACCGCTGGTGTTTCCAATTAAAATATGAGGTGTTTTGCATATTTTGAAGAAAATCTTTTAAAATATGTGGTTTCTAGAGCTGAAAAAGTCAAATTGGGAGCGAAATTTGTATGGGAGCTATATAGAAATCTGAACCGATCTAACACATTTTTACCACAGGTGTTTCTAGTTGAACTATCAGATGTTTTGCCAATTTTGAAGAAAATTTGTTAAAATATGCGGTATCTAGAGTGAAAAGAATCAAATCGGGAGTGAAATTCGTATGGGGGATATATATCTAAATCTGAACCGATTTTCTTCAAATTAAATAGCGTTCGTCCTTGTCTCGAAAAACTTTTTTGTGCAAAGGTTCAGTTGGTTGTGGTTACAATTGCGAGCTGCATCATGATTACAAGAATATATGGAAAGACAGACAGACGGACATTGCTAAATCGATTCAAAAACTGATTGTCTCCTTGTCCTCTTAAGCCTTTGGGCTAGGTCTTCTTGAAACTAGAAAAGAAAGAACAAAAATAGCGTAATTTCCGAAAAATTATATTTTTGGGGATTTTTGTTTTCTTTCCTTAAAATTGTTGGTTGATACTCTGGCTTGTTGGCTTGGTCTTACTGACCTGACCTGTTCTTCACACCTAGCCGCATTTTCGAATTAAAATGGCGTAATTTCTGAAAAATTCCATTTTTAGAAATTTTTGTTTTACTTTAGGGAAGTGTGGATTTGTTATCTGAAGTCTTTGGACTTGTTGAACCGACATATTTGCTACTCATAATGCGCCTATAAGTAGAAATATGTAGATATCTAGAAATTTGAAGAAAAATGTGATAATTTCCGAAAACTCACATTTTTGGGCACTTTTCACAGCCCTCTCGGTTAACACAATAATGGTAATGACATTTCTGGAAGTGATGTCTAATTTTTCAACTCGCTCCACCCTAATAGCCATCCTATACCATACTTTTGTGATAGTTGTTTTGTCCACTTTCCCTTCCCCCCCCCCCACCCTTGGCATACTGGCCATTATAAAGTTATCTAATGTTGTTACACAAAAATTGATAAATGTTTAAAGGAAATTGCAAATTATTTTCAACTCCGCGCTATAGAGAGAGAGAGGCAGAGAAAAAAGTTAACAACGGGAAAACAGCAAAAAAAACCAAAATAGCATGTCGATAATTATCTGGACAAAAAAATGCTGAAATTATAGGGCAGAGTAAAGTAAATGCAGAATACTAGAAATAATGAAAAACAGCGAAGTACACGCAAATTTAGAAAATATATGTATGTAATTGAGAAATATTTTTAGAAAACAATATTTTATTGTGGGAAAAGGGTGCCGTAAACCAATGGCACAAAGAGAAAAATACATTAACTTATGAATATTTCCAAAAAATCTAAGGTGTGAACTTTAAACTGTCCCTCTTCGTCAAACACCTCATTAATCCGCAAAAAACGCAACGCCATAAATGTTCACACCATCGAGAACTATTTAATTTATTACAAACTCTTTTTTTATAATTAACTCTTTCTTTATTTTTATTTAATTTCCATTCTAATATTCATTCTATTCAGCCAACACCCTAAACGTGTTTAAACATAACGACATCACCACCAGCATTTTTTTTTTGGTCGTTGGTCACATATTCTTCTAAAACGGCCATGAACACGAAGTCACATTTAATTCAATCAAAAACGTTTAAAGCCATTCTAACAAACAAACGAACAAATAAAGGTGGCTAACTAACAATGACCACCTAGACCCGGCACAGATTAGTTTAAATGGGCGAAAGATATTACAAGAGAAGCAAAAGTTATTTTCTGATCTTTCGTGGAACTTCGGGAAAAAAATCACGTATGGCATGGATGAATTACCATTAGAAGAATAATTCAAGGAAAATCATTTGCAATAATAAAGAAAATAAAATTTATTCCCAAGAGAATACAACCCAAACCTAAAAATCTAAATAGTCCATAAATGTCCTCGTTATGAAAATGGGCCCAATGAAAAAAAAAATGCTCCAAAGTTAAAAATGAGCACCAAATCTAACAGCGGAAGAATTCGAGGAAAATTAAAAATAAAATTGACATTTCTGAATGGCTGGTTCAAATAAAATTAAAAATTTCATATATGTGCATTAGGCTGGGTCGCCGTCCATAGAAATGGAAAAACAATTTCCAGTCACCCCATGAAAATAAAGTTTGGATTGTTTAATGATGATTTCCAAAATATTTCACTCCTAGATCAAGCCGTGAAAATACCCCTAAAAATCATGTTTTTCCCGTGTAATTTTTTTTGTGCCGCATTTTGTCAATTATAATTAGAAATAATAGATCCTTGAAAGCACTTTAAATATAAATTTTTATTATTGTCTTAGAGTAACTTATTGGTTGAATTAATTTGGACAAAAATCCATCATAAAAAAATTCAGCCAGGCCGAACTTACCATGGATTGCATTCCACAGAGGCTGTCGATTTTCGTAGAAGTGCAGTAATATTACAGGAAAATATATATATACTAGCTGAACCCCGCCCGCTTCGCCAGGCAAAAAAAAAAATGGAAAAATTAAAATCAGGTTTCATATTGATATTATCGTGTTCAGTAATATATACGTTCCAATTTTCAGCCTTCTAGGTCTCAAAAACACTTTTGCCACGCCCCAACGCCCGCGAAACGAAAATCCAAATTCCGTTATCATATTTATCATTCTCGTGGTCAGTAATATACATGTACCAATTTTCTGTCTTCTAGCTCTAAAAAACGCTTTTGCCACGCCCATTCCGCCCACAAAACGAAAATCCAAATTTCGACATCAAATTGATCTTTCTCGTGGTCAGTAATATATACATTACATTTTTCTGCCTTTTAGCTCAAAGAACACTATTGCCACGCCAACTCCGCCCACAAAACGAAAATCCAAATTTTGACATCATATTTATCATTCTCGTGGTCAGTAATAAATATATACGTTCCAATTTTCAGCCTTCTAGCTCAAAAAAACACTATTGGCACGCCCACTCCGCCCACAAAATGAAAATCCAAATTTCGGCATCATATTTATCATTCTCGTGGTCAGTAAAATATATGTACCAATTTTCAGCCTTCTAGCTCTCAAAAACACTTTTGCCACGCCCCTCCGCCCACAGAGCTAATTTTTAAAAATTCTATAGCCTATAGTTCCTTCCAGACCTGCATCTACCTGTACTGAAAATTTCAACAACATCGGTTCAGCCGTTTACACGTGATTGCGGAACAAACAAACAGACAGACTTACACTAAGGTTTTATAATATTAATAGGGATAATAGGGATAGGGATATATATATTAATATAGCCAAACCAAAACAAATATTTTCTATGAGTTTTTGAATGTAATACATTCGCATTTCAGCTACTCGATCAAGTAATTTCTTCTTTCGAAGGAAATCTTTGATTTTGGTAATGGAAAATCGATCACTAATCAAATAACACAAAAACTAATAATTCAATATATTATTTTTATTATTTCAAATCACGCTGATAAGGCAGGCTACCAATACGTTTACATATCGAAATAATACTTTAAGTCAATTCAAAAAATAAATATTCTTATATTTTCAAAAAGCTTAAATACCACCACAAACATTGGTAGATAGTAGGTGCTACAGTTGGTTGTATTTTGAAAATTCTTTATCTCGCGTGCATAGTTCAAAATAACCTAACTTCATGATTTAATCAAATTTTGCCGTAAAAGTAAAAAAGTACGTGTCTGCGCATTTAGAGGGATGAACACACCGAATTTCATCATTCTAGCTGTAGTCGTTTAGTTGGTACTATTTTTAGCCCTCTCTTTCCATTGTATCCCTTGAAAGTACGAATTTGGAAAAAACCTTTTATTTTTCATGTCTACGTAGTCAAAGGAATGTATACTCCGAATTCCATGATTCTAGCTGCGGCCATTTGGTAGGTACCATTTTTATCCCCTTTTTCCCAATTTATCCCCTTAAGAGTACGACGTCCCAAAATTCCTTTATTTTACGTGTCTATGCAATTAGAGGGATGTACACACCGAATTTCATCATTCTAGCTGTAGTCGTTTAGTTGGTACTATTTTTATCCCTTTGTACGAATTTGATAAAAAAACTTTTATTTTTCCAAATATTTTCAAAATTTCATTCCAAATTTCATGGCTCTAGCTGCGGTCATTAGATTGGTACTATTTTTATCCCCTTTTTTCGTTTTAACCCCAAAAAGTACGAATTTCGAAAAATCCGTCTATTTTACGTGTCTACGCAATCAGAATTTCATTATTCTAGGCGCAGCCTTATGGTTTGTACCATTTTATCCCTCTATTCCCATTTTACCTCTTAAAAGTACGAATTTGGAAAAAATACTTTTATATTATCTATCTACTCAATTAGAGGAATGTACACACCGAATTTCGTGTTTCTAGCTTTTGTCGTTTCAAATGTACCATTTTTATCCCTTTTTTGTCCCATTTCGCCCCCTACGAATAAGAATCACTTTATGGTGCACGTTTTTGTTATAGGGGGAATGAAAGTAAGTACAAGTCGATATATTAAAAAAATATGCTTAAATACTCTAAAATATTGGGGGTTATTATGAGAATTTTTAGTCCTTGTGAGGGAAAAATTTTTCCCTTTTGGCCGATTTCGACCAGTTGCAATCCTAACCGATCTACGACTATAAGTCACATTTATGGAAAATTTGGACGTCCTAGCTCCTTTCGTTTAGATGCTAGCGTGCTTTCAACAGACGGACATGGCTAGATCGTCTTAGAATTTTATGACGATCAATAATACATATACTTTATAAGGTCTCTTTACTACAAATATGATCTAGGGTCTTTCCACATTAAGTTATCAAACTAAATACATGGCATATGGGACACTATCGTTCTATATTTGTTTGTTCTTCACAATTCCCCCACATTCCAGTTTCCACTATTCTCGGTGGTTGTGGTGGAGTTTCCCCCCCCCCCCACTTCGCACGCTAATGTTTCAATCACGTTTGTGTGGCGAGTATTTTTATTTTGTTAATGAATTAATTTACGTTTAAATGGTCATTTACTGTTGACGTTTTTAGCATTTTGTTTCAGTGGCTGTTTGTAGATTTGGACAACAACGCCTAACGTCAATAATACAACGTCCGACGTCCAAAGTCTCTTGGTTGTTGGTGATTTTGCTCTCTTTTTGTGTGTCTGTGTCGTTGTGTGATTTCTTCATCAATGACTCGTATTGGGCCAGGCCTGGCCTGGCCTGGCCATGTCGGCCATAGTAGTAAGTAGTAGCAGTAGTAGTAGTAGACGACTTTGGCTGGCCCCAGACTTGTTTGATCGATTTGACCATAATCAGACTAGTGAGGTTTACTTTGGTGCTGTTGCTGCTGCTCGTGGTGGTGGTGGCGGTAATGCTTCTTTGCAAAACTGCTGGTGTTTGCTCACTCACAACAATTTGAGCCACAAACAAGCAATCAAAGCCAAACCAAACACTTGGCCAAACAGCAGCCTCTATTAAGCCACAACCAACCAACCAAGCAGTCAGCCAGCTCGCCTCGCCAGCCAGCCATCCATGCCTGCAGTTAGCTGTTGAACTGTTTTAGAATTTTGCTGGTGTCTTTGGCATGAGTGTGTGTGAGTGTGAGCATTTGCTTAAATGACGTTAGTTGCTATTTACCAATATAAGGATTTATGGCCAACAACCAAATGCCAAGTTAAAGCCCTGTTGTTGTGGTGGTGGTGGCTTGATTTGATTTGGTTTGGTTCGATTCTTGTTTATGAATTCTTAACTTTGTTTGCCTCTTAAGTAAAGTGTATTAAAAGTTGCTGGTTGGCTGTTGTTTTTTCTGCTTCTTCTTTTTCTTGGTGTAGTCTACTGTTGCTGCTGCTGCTAACCATGGCTAAAATGTTATTTGAGTTTGTTGCTTAAAGAGTTTAGTTTTTTTCGTTCGTTCGTCTATTTTAATTTTGTTGGCATTTTATGTTTATTTACGTGTTATTGTTGTTGTTAATTTTTTGGAATTGTCGTAGTCGTCGTCGCCGCCGTCATACTTGTTGGTTACGTTTTTTTTCTATTATTTTTTTGTGGCAAATTGAATGTAGATTTGAAAATCGAAAGCAAGGTCTTTTTGCTTTTTGCCAAGACGCAAAAGACGACGGAGACGACAACGAAGAAGAAGAGGAGGAGAAGAAGAAAAAGATATACAATAATAATAATAATATAGAGAAAAAAGTAGAAATAAAAACAAACAAGTTGTTTTATGAGCTAAAAATGTTCAAACTACGACGACCAACGACCAGTCACAAGGCAAAAAGGACTAAGTCTGTGTTATAAACTAGCTACGCTATAGCGTTTTATGTTAAGAATTTAAAACGGTGTAAATTTTTCAATGGAGATCAATTTTAAAAATTTTATTAGTAAAGACACGAACCGCCCACCCGAACAGCTGGAAATAGATAGATCCACCAAAAAATGGAACCACAGAGAAGAAAGCTATAGAGACCAAACTATTCATTCTCTTATAGCTGATAAATAATGGGCATTGTTTGAGAACGGCATGCTTGGTAATTCCATGCTAATTCCAGCTAAAAGAAAAAAAAATAATAAAAAAATAATTTATTTTTTAAACTACCCCAATTGCTACTGATATTTTATTTATATATATTATAGCTACAGCTTTGTTTTGTTCCGAGCCATATAGTGAAATTTGATGTAGAATATTTCTTCCATTCACATCGACCCCTTAAAATGCTGTTTTGCGGGTTAGATTAGCATCAGTTCAGAAAAAGTACAAAATTAACCCTAAAATGAATGAATAAATTTTGATTTATTTCTGGCATTTACGTTTAGCTTTGAGTTTTGGTGTATTCAGAGACTTATCGCGGAATCTTATGGCAAATATTTTTGTAGAACATTTTAACCCGTTAAAACCTAGTTTTAGGGGTATTTTTTAACCTTTTGCACAAAAGGACCAAAAAGGCCCCAAAATGAATTTTAAGTTTTGATTTATTTCTGGCATTTAGGTTTACTTTTGAGTTTTGGTGTATTTAGAGACTTATCGTAGAATTTTATGGCAAATATTTTTGTAGAACATTTTAACGCCATAAACCGGTGTTTTAGTGATGATTTTTACCCTTTTGCACAAAAGGACCAAAATACCCCAAAAATTAATTTTAAGTTTTAACATGTTTCTAACATTTAAGTTTAGTTTTGAGTTTTGATGTATTCAAAGATATATCGCAGAATTTTATGGCAAATATTTCTGTAGAACATTTTGACCCGTAGAACCTCTATTTTATGGGTGTTTTTTTCCTCGCAGTGTTTTAAGTAATATTGCAGAACACACCGAACACGGCCAATCATCATAAAAATGTCCAAAAAGGGGAATTTGTGTTTTTTTTTCACTTTTTCAAAAAAGATACCAAAAGATCCCTTTATTGAGAAGTTAGAGCTTTAAAATGTTCCACAAAAATGTTCCTCATAAAGTTTTAAGTAATATTGAATACATGCTATACTTAAAATATAAGGACCACAAGCTTTCCTATGCCAATTAATTATAAGAATGAGCACAAGGGAGAAATATTCTTGTTTAAATACCCCAATTGTTACCGATATTTGAATTATATTTATTATATCTACAGCTTTCTTTTGTTATGTGACTTATAGTGAAATTTTACGTAGAATATTTTTTCCATTCACACCAAGCCGCTAAAATTTAGTTTTGTTGGTTATTTTAGCAACAATTCGGAAAAAGTACAAAATTAACCCTAAAATCAATGATTAAGTTTTCACTTATTTCTGACATTTATGTTGAGTTTTAAGTTTTAGTGTATTCAGAGACTTATAGTGGAATTTTATGGCAAATATTTTTGTAGAACATTTTTAACCGTTAAATCCCCGTCTTAGGGGTGTTTTTACCCTTTTGCACAAGAGGACCAAAATGACCCCAAAAATCAAATTTAAGTTTTGACTTTTTTCTGGCATTTAGGTTGACTTTTGAGTTTTAGTGTATTCAGAGACTTGTGGCAGAATTTCATGGCCAATATTTTTGTAGAACATTTTGACCCGTCAAACCTCTGTTTTAGGGGTATTTTTTACCATTTTTTTTCAAAATGGACCCAAAAGATCCCTTTTACTGATAAGCTAGAAGGTTAAAATGTTCCACAAAAATGTTGCTCGTAGTGTTTTAAGTAATATTGCTGAACACATCCTTTACTTAAAATGTAAAGATCACAAGGTTTCCTCCAACCGAGTCATCATAAGAATGTGCAAAAGGGGGAATTTGTTTTTTACACTATTCCACAAAAAGGGCCAAAAACCCCTATGTGTGGGAAGTTAGAGGGTTAAAATGTTCCACAAAAATGTTCCCCGTAGTGTTCTAAGTAATATTGCTAAACACATTATATACTTAAAATTTAAGGATCACAAAATTTCCTATGCCGAGATTCATCTTAAGAATGTACGAGAGGGGAGAATTTATTTATTAACCTTTTGCACAAAAGTACCCAAAATACCCATATATTGAGGAGCTAGAGGGTTAAAGTGTTTCACAAAAATATTTTTCATAGTGTTCTAAGTAATATTGCGGAACACGTGCTAGACTTAAAATGTAAGGGTCACAAGGTTTCCTTTACCCGAGTCATCATAAGAATGTGCAAAAGGGGAATTTGTTTTTTTACACTTTTGCACAAAATGGACCCAAAAGACTGCTATAATGAGAAGCTAGAGGGTTCAAATGTTCCACAAAAAGGTTCCTTGTAGTGTTCTAATTAATATTGCTGACCACATCCTTTACTCAAAGTGTAAGGATCACAAGGTTCCCTATGCTCAATCATCATAAGAATTTGCAAAAGTAGTGAATTTATTTTTTACACTTTTGCACAAAATGGGCCAAAAAGACCCCTTTATTGAGGAGCTGGGGGGTTAAAATGTTTCATAAAAATGTTCTTCGTTGTGTTTCAAGTAATATTGCTGACCACATTCTGTACTTAAAATGTAAGGATCACAAAGTTTCCTCTACCCGAGACATCATAAGAATGTGCTAAAGGGGGGAAATATTGACTTCCCTATAAAATGGCCCACCATACGTAAACTTCGAAACGCCGAAACACATATATTCTATTTTCACTCCCTCTATCACTATAACGAAGAACTCAGTGTCTCCATATTATAAAAGATCTATGGATAAATGCTGAAGTTATGGGCCTCTCGGTAGACGCAAAATAATTAAAAAATCACGATTTTCGAAATTTGTGGTTAAATAGAAAATATAGAATATTTAGTATTATTTTTAGCTGGAATCTTAGCGAAGAAAAACAAGCCCTATTTGAAGAAAATCTATGAATAAATGCAGAAGTAATGGGATTTTCAAAAAATCGTGTCGCTTTATATGATTTCCGGAAAATATATATGTTTTACTAATTTATTTTCGTACTTATGCGGGTCGTGCGAAGAGGAGATGGATATCAAATGAAAGAGAAGAATATTTGTTAAAAATACTTGAAATTTCAAGCTGCTATCAATATTAGTTTAGCATTAAGAGCCATGTCAAATTTCCCCCATTAAAATATTAAACATAAATAAACTAACTAAACGAAGGGGGAAAATTTAAATGGTTGTTAATGTTAAACTACTGCAAATAAAAGCAGGGAATTTAAAGTATTTTTCAAAGATATTCTTCTCTCTCTTTTGATACCCATGTCGCCTCTGTATGACTCGCAAAAGTACGAAAATAAATTAAAAAAGCATTTATATACATTGGAAATTAAATGTCCTATTTGACTCACAAAAGTACGAAATGGTTGTCAGTGATAAACTACTACAGAGAGAACAATGCCATTTAAAGTATTTTTAACAGATATTCATCTCTTTCATTTGATACCCTTGTCGTCTCTGTATGACTCGCAAAAAGTACGAAAATAAATTACTAAAACAAGTATATACATTGGGAATTAAATGTTCCTTTAAAAAATAATAAATGCAAAACACTGAGTACACAGGTTTTCTACATACAATCTGAAGTTTCATATCTATATATGGCGGCCTTTTTCAGTTCCAATAAAAAAAATGTGAAATTGTCTCACGGTGTTATCATTAATTTGATGTATCTTAAGAGCGCTTCGGTAACTCTTAACTCGAGATATCTCGAAATATTACAACCACTTTCGCAAAAAATACAGCCTAACAGCGTGCCTATATTAATGGACTTAGTCCATTTTGGCAAGAGAAACACCCTACCATCCATGAATTCATAGGCACATATCATATCTGCATAGTCTCCTCTGTGGTGGGTTCAGCCACAAGAATCGTGTCCAAATTTTTATTTATGGAGATTCGTTAAAAGCGTTGGCTGGCTGGCTGACTGACTCTGACTTGCTGGTCTGGTCTGGTCTTGTCTGATGGTGGTGGTTGTTGTCGCATTTTCAGCCTAAACATTTGCGTTTCAACGATTTTTTTTTTTGATTTTTGTTTATATTTTTTCGTGTTGATTTAAATGAAAGTTAAATTTATTTAAATGAAATTAATTGGATTTGTGATTTAGAATTGTTTTGGGGTATTGACATCTTAAGACATTAGAAGCTCATCGATCATGAGTTCATGTTTTTTTTGTTTGTTTTGATATGCAAAACGAAATATATTCAAAAAAGTATTTAGTTGTCTTGCTATCTAGCTGTAGGTGTTGTCAAACTGATTTAGTTGGTGGTGGCGGCGATCTTATGAATGACAAATTATTATACAAATTTTTGTCGTTATGTTTTGATTTGATCACAGCGGGATCGTGAACGCTTCGGTTTTGTCTAAATGCGTAGTTTCAGAACATTAATGAAGCCGTTTATTCAGATGAAGTTGCTAAGGAATTCAGCCAGTATTTCGTACCATAATCTCGATGGCTAAGTTTCCTGTTTAGAATTGGGAAATTAAATAATGCCAATATTATATTTCAAATAAAGAATTTTTTTCTATTTTTCCTGTAGTTTTATATACAAATGTTAAGTACAAATACATATTAAATATTTTTTTATTTTTTTTTTTTTACTTTCAGGTGAGTGATCTAATCAATACCTATGAATATGAATATATTTGACCGGCTATATAAGTATTCAATTACACGTAAGTTCTTAACTAAATTTCCAATCGTTCCTTTTTGGAATTAATTCTACAAGATTTGAACGGAGAAGGATATATTGGAAAATTTTCACATGCTTAGAGCAGAGATGTTTTTCTGGTTTTGGGTTTCTATTGGATATGTGGACTACCGGGTGACTCTTCAAAGTTGGTCACCTCGGTCATGCCAAATGATAGGAAATGATAGACAAAAGTACAATTATGTACCGATTGCCAAGATATGTTGCACAATAATAGTGCTCGTGAATACCTGAAATAATGTATACCTCCATTACTTTAAGAGCTATTTAAGTTGCCAGAAAAAATGCCATATTTTTGCACGAGTTTGGTATCGAATTTTTAACGCTGCGATCTCATTATAAAGCCTTTTACAAACTATTTGTGAAAAATCTTTAAAAACTGGTCGAAAATTCGGTAGTAACACATTGTTTTGGTTATCTCTTTTTTTACTGAATTACTAGGGCTGATTTCATAAAATTTCTCCGTAAAGCAATATTAGGAAATATTTTTATTAGGAAGTACTACAATGTAGCTTTAAGTTAACTAACTAAAGAAAAAATCGACAAAAAAAAGTATTTCAACGTGTTTAAAATTTAATTTTAGACATTAAAAAAAAAAAACAAAACAAAAAATAAAACAAATTAAAAATGGAAATAGTTTGAGAAAAATTTGCTTTTTTTCCAGTAGATTAAAGTTCAAACTAAATTATTATGAAAAAAATCACCGAATTTTATGATCAAAATTTCTGAATTTTTCAAATATTAAAATTTATAATTTTAGACACAATTTAAAAAACTCAAATTAAAAAGAATCAAAAAAAAAATCAGAGAAGATTTCTCATTTTTTTCTAATATCCCTTAAGTTCAGAGTAGATTATTATTTCAAAAATGTCACTGAATTTGAGGTTTTTTCTTGGCTACCAAAAATTTAGAATTTTTTTTTAATATTCATCTTTAAAATTTAAATATATAAAAATTAATAAGAAAAATATGTTTAAGATTTAGACAAAAAAATCAAAATTCGTTCAATTCCCTAGCTACTTAGAAAGTATAAATTTCGTCTAAAAATTTATTTTTAGACGATTTATTTATTTATTTTAAGAAAATCAAAATTCGAAAAAAAGAAAAAAACCTTTACAACGATATCAGAAAATGCATAAAAGTTAATAAAAATTAAATAATAATATTTTTAAGATTTAGATAAAAATCAAAATTCGTACAATTCCTCAGCTACTTAGAAAGTATAAATTTATTTTTGAACAATAATTTCCTTCAACTACTCACGAACGAATCTACAAAATCAATTTATTATTACATACAAACAAATCACACACTCTTTAGAGCCCAAAGTAAAGGGTGTTTTTTATTGGGGTATAGAACTTTAAGTTGGCATCACTTTTTTAACTGGCGGCCATTTTGTCAGCTGTCAAGTGATTAATATTTAGTTTGGTTTGCCATTTCATCATGAACAGGTTGACAAAAGAACAACGCTTGCAAATCGTGCAAATTTATTTCGAAAGTAATGGTTCAGTTCGCGAAGTTCACCGCAAGCTCCGTCCATTTTATGGTCGACATAATCGTCCATCAGAGCAATTAATTCGGTTAACCATGGATCGTTTTCGCACTACGTTTACTCTGTGTGATAATACGCATCCACAGAGACGTCGAACAGTGCGCACCGAAGAAACAATTGCCGCTGTAGAACAAAGTGTTGAAGAGGACCCGAATGAATGTATTCGCCACCGTGCACAGCAATTGGAATTATTGAAGGAAACATTCGATGAGCGCATAATTTCGCGGAATGGACCTGTCAATTGGCCACCAAGATCGTGTGATTTGACACCATTGGATTATTTAAACATTAATGGCATAAAATTATCCTTCCAATAAAGCCAAATTGATGGACATTAAAACGATTTTCTTGTGTTTTATTTCAATTCGAAGTTCTATACCTCAATAAAAAACACCCTTTAATATATAATATAAACGGAGCTGTGTTCAGCGGTTATTTTTCTAATAAAATCCCCTTTTTGTATTTATTTTCTCCGTTTTGGGAATTATGGGATTTTTTTAAATATATAAAAATTAAGTAAAAATAATATTTTTAAGATTTAGAAAGAAAATCAAAATTCGAAAAAAGAAAAAAAACTTTACAACGATATCTGAAAATGCCTAAAAGTTAATAAAAATTAAATAATAATAATAATAATATTTTTAAGATTTAGTAAAAAATCAGCTATTCAGTAAATATTAGAATATACAATTCCGTGTAAAAATTAATTTTTGAAGAATATTTTCGTTCAACTACTCACAAACGAAACTGCAAAATCAATTTACTTTACTTACAAATCGTCCACTCTATGTATCCCAAAATAATATTTCTATAGGGTTCGCCATCTAACGTTTTTTTTTTCAACTATTCAACCGTTGGACTATTATTTGTGGGGTGCCCGAGGCTGCCATTTGAATGAAATTATTTTCCATTATTAACCGGAAGGATTGTTCTTTCAAATAAAAAATAAATTTGAGAAAATATTCAGTAGTTTTTTTTTATTTAGCATTTAAAAAAAGTTATTTGGCGGACCCTATATAAAAAATCTTCGAATTTTCCACGACATAAAAAATAAATTCGAAGCGATTCAGTTTTCCGATTTTTGTCCATGAAATGGAGCAGTGTTCGGCGATTATCTTTCTAAAAAATCAAGTTTTTGTAATTTTTTTTCACGTTTTGAGAACTCAAAAATTAAATTCGAAGCAATTCATTTTGTTTTCTTTTAAAAAAATTGTTCATATTTATTTTCCCGTTTTGGGAATGTGCTACTACCCAAAAAGTTCGAATATAAAAGGTTCTCCTATTTTTCGCTTCTATGCAGTCAGAACGGCATTCGTATTGGTTGGCACCATTTTTGTGTCCTCTCAACCAATTCCTCCCCTCAAAGTAAAAAAACTCGGAAAAAATCGTTTTATATTGTGCCTGGAATGTATAGACCATCTTCAGCTGTTTGGCTGGTACCATTCTATACCTTTTTCTCCATTACTACCCTAAAGGTAGGAAAAACGAAAAATCTCTTATTTTTCGCGTCTACACAGTGAGAGCGATGTATGCACCGAATTCTATGATACTAGCTGCAACCATTTGGTTGGTACCATTTTCATCCCCTTTCCTCCCGTTCCCCTCTAATTTCAAAAATATATAATATATTTGTTGTGCCTGGAATGTATGCATCGGTTTTCATGATCTCTCCTTAACCTTCAGCTTCTTTTGGCTGGTACTATTTTTATCCCTCTTTTCCCACCCTTTTCACCCTAAAAGTACCTATATCGAAAGATCTCTTATTTTTCCCGTCTACGCAGCCAAAGCGACGAATATGTGTATCGAATTTCATTTTTGTGTCTTTATCCGCCTATTTTTTTAAAAATACAAATTTCGAAAATACGTACGTCTACACGGAACCATGAATATATAGGCCGAATTTCATGATTTAAACTTCATTCAATTGGTTTGTAAAGGGTGATTTTTTAAGAGCTTGATAACTTTTTTTTTTTAAAAACGCATAAAATTTGCAAAATCTCATCGGTTCTTTATTTGAAACGTTAGATTGGTCCATGACATTTACTTTTTGAAGATAATTTCATTTAAATGTTGACCGCGGCTGCGTCTTAGGTGGTCCATTCGGAAAGTCCAATTTTGGGCAACTTTTTCGAGCATTTCGGCCGGAATAGCCCGAATTTCTTCGGAAATGTTGTCTTCCAAAGCTGGAATAGTTGCTGGCTTATTTCTGTAGACTTTAGACTTGACGTAGCCCCACAAAAAATAGTCTAAAGGCGTCAAATCGCATGATCTTGGTGGCCAACTTACCGGTCCATTTCTTGAGATGAATTGTTCTCCGAAGTTTTCCCTCAAAATGGCCATAGAATCGCGAGCTGTGTGGCATGTAGCGCCATCTTGTTGAAACCACATGTCAACCAAGTTCAGTTCTTCCATTTTTGGCAACAAAAAGTTTGTTAGCATCGAACGATAGCGATCGCCATTCACCGTAACGTTGCGTCCAACAGCATCTTTGAAAAAATACGGTCCAATGATTCCACCAGCGTACAAACCACACCAAACAGTGCATTTTTCGGGATGCATGGGCAGTTCTTGAACGGCTTCTGGTTGCTCTTCACTCCAAATGCGGCAATTTTGTTTATTTACGTAGCCATTCAACCAGAAATGAGCCTCATCGCTGAACAAAATTTGTCGATAAAAAATTTCGAACCGAACACTGATTTTGGTAATAAAATTCAATGATTTGCAAGCGTTGCTCGTTAGTAAGTCTATTCATGATGAAATGTCAAAGCATACTGAGCATCTTTCTCTTTGACACCATGTCTGAAATCCCACGTGATCTGTCAAATACTAATGCATGAAAATCCTAACCTCAAAAAAATCACTCTTTACAAATTTTATACGTTTTCTCCATTTTCTTTTTACTTTTTTACCGAATTCGTTTGGTTGGTACAATTTGTTTCCCCTTTCGCCCAGTTTTTCTTCTAAAAGTACAAATTTCGAAAAATTCATTTATGTATTCAAAGGAATTTTAACACTGACTTTTTTAATTTTGGTTCAGCCATTTGCTGGGTACCAATTTTATCCCTTTTGGTCCATTACTACCATAAATGTACTTATATCAAAAGATCTCTCATTTCTCGCTACTACACAGTCATAGCGACGTACACGCCGAATTTCAGAATACTAGGTACAGTCATTTGGTTGGTACCTTTTTTATCCCTTTCCTCATTTTGAAGAAAAACTTAAAATTTCGTAAAAATCCCTTATGTTATGTCTCCATTTCATTATTTCAACTTCAGCCGGGTGTGTGGTACTATTTTTGTACCTCTTTTTTTAATTTTAGCCCTTAAAGGTACGAATTGTTAAAAATCTCTTTCGATTTGATGATCTAACGATTTTCAAAGCTATTCGATCGTTAAGTGACATAAAACTATTGCAGGATGATATTGATAGATGTACTCTTTGGTCTACGTATAATGGTCATTAATTCCTTCATTGTAACTATAAGATTTAAATCATTATAATAAATAAAATAAAATGCTATACCAGTCAATCATTCTAAATTTGTACAAAAGACTTTCCACAGATGCCGTACTTCAATTATTTCTCAATACAATATTTGGATATTGTGTTCGAAAAGCTTAACTTTCCTCAGTCATCTAGATTATATAGGGTCCGCCAAATAACTTTTTTTTTTTTTGAAAATGCTATAAAAAAACAACTGAATATTTTCTCAAAATTCTTGTTTTATTTGAAAGTACAATCCTTCCGGTTAATAATGGAAAATAATTTCATTCAAATGGCGGCTGAGGGCACCCTACAAATAATAGTCCAACGGTTGAATAGTTGAAAAAAAAACGTTAGATGGCGGACCCCATACCAATGTCTCCTATGATTTACTATTATCCCTAAGGCTTATTCATTTATGTATTCCATACGTAGAAACACTGCTGAATTCTCAGATTTTATATTGCTCTTCTGTTCGATCAAAAATTCTTTCATTTGGAGTCCAAATCCATCAGTACATATTAATCGTATTTAGAAAGTTCAGAAAACGTTTATATTTAAATTCTTTAAACTTTTCCACACCAATTCCATCGTCCTGCAAAAATTAGAAAGAATAGAGCTAGGACCTTGAAATTTCGCACACATCCCTTATATCGTAAAAGTAGATGAAAAACAATTTTTTGTTTAAATCCGCCCACAACCACGCCTACCTCCCACGTAAGTTAAAATGGAAAAGGTCATAAATTTCTTATATATACCAGTGATTTCAATTGAGTCCACAATTAAATGAAAAATGTCAGTGCCACGCCCAACGCCCAAATAAATTTTTTAGTTTTTTACGGTTTTTGATAAAAATTATTTTATTTTTTAATCGATGACAAACGGCTATTATAACTTTATAAATAACTTTAGATAAATATCGGGCCAATATTTACATGCGCTCGCATGAATTTCAAAAGATTAAATTGCCAGTTGGCAGTTTTACAACCCTAAAGTTACAAATGTATAAATAGAGTTTTTCGAATGCCAAGGAACAAAGAGACTTTTCGTTTACACATATTATGGAAGAATGTCTCAAATTCTGTAAGGTTTGAAAAATACGACAAAAATTCAAAACCCAAAGGGAAAAAATTCAATTCCGTTGAAATTAATAAAAACATGAGTAGTATATATTTTTTCTAATTTCAAACAAATTCACTCTAGTTTTACAGAAAATTAACAAATCCTATTTTTTATTTTTTTAGATTTTTGTAAAATAAATTTTTCTCTACAGAAATTCTAAAATCTTAAAGCAAAATATTTTTTATTTTTTCCTATTTATTTCATGAACTAATATATAACCTTAGATTTTTGTAAAATAAATTTTATTAATTCTAAAAGTGTCAGCAAGACCCTTCATAAGTTTCACGATGGTGTTCGTGGTACTTACTGTAAAACAATTATTAACTTATTGGACAGCAATAATGACAAAATACAACACATCAAACGAACCAAAGATTTATTTTTGTTGGGAGCATCCTCATCCTTTTTGAAGTTATTTTTATAAATTATATTAAATATTTTTAATTTCGACAGTAGTAACGTTTATAATTGTTTTGAAGTAAATACCAGGAATAACATCATGAAACTTATGGATCATCTTACTGACACTGTTAGCTATTAATAAAATTTATTTTACAAAAATCGAAAATATATTTTTTGATTTATAAAATATATAAAAAAGAAATAAGAAAAAAATAAATTTCTGTAAATCCAGAGGAAATTTGATTGAATTGAGAAAACAATTTAAAAGTTCCTTTTGACAAATATACTTTATTTTCGATGCAAGATGTGTGTGTGTGTGTGTTTGCTTCAAATGAAATTAATCATATGTCTAATGGCTGTAGATTGGTTAGGATTAAAATTGGCAGAGGAATACACATTTCCCTCACAAGGACTGCAAGTGCTTCCAAAATGATAAGGTTTCTTCGGTATTTATATTATCTTTCTTTTGATGATTTTTATTTTCAGCCCAATGTATATTTCATTAAAATCTGAAAAAATGTTTTACTTTGATATATAATATTAGCAAACTCGAATAAACATAGGGGAGTATATTTGCTCAAGGGTTTTTAGCACTTATAATTGTCCACGTGCGTGATGGACCAAATATGACCAGAGAAGATTTGTAGAGTAGGCTTGGGTCAACAAAAATGTAGTTGGCGGTAAGTGCCTATCTGGCCCCACTTTCCCTTACCATTAGACAGCATGCAATATGATCTTCTGCTTCAAAAACTAAAGAGTGATTTTTTTGAGGTTAGGATTTTCATGCATTAGTATTTGACAGATCACGTGGGATTTCAGACATGGTGTCAAAGAGAAAGATGCTCAGTATGCTTTGACATTTCATCATGAATCGTCTTACAAACGAACAACGCTTGCAAATTATTGAATTTTATTATCAAAATGCGTGCTCTGTTAAGAAAGTTCATTGCGCGCTTCCATTTTATGGTCAGTTTAATCGACCCACTGAAGCGGCTATTCGGGCTATTGTGACTAAATTTCGCACCAAATTTACATTGTTGGACATTAAACCACCAACACGCTTACGTAGAGTGCGAACTGAAGAAAATATCACAGCTGTATCGGCCAGTGTTAATGATGACCACCAATTTTCGATTCGTCGCCGTTCGCACCAATTGGGTCTCTGTTACTCAAAAACGTGGAAATGCCAAAATTGGACTAAGCGGATGGACCACCTAAGACGCAGCCGCGGTCAACATTTAAATGAAATTATCTTCAAAAAGTAAATGTCATGGACCAATCTAACGTTTCAAATAAAGAACCGATGAGATTTTGCAAATTTTATGCGTTTTTTTTTAAAAAAAAGTTATCAAGCTCTTAAAAAATCACCCTTTAATAGGCAAGTATAATTCCCCAAGGGTTTTTAGCACTTATCATTGTCCATGAGAGAGATAGACCAAATATGACCATAGGTGATTTGAAGAGGAGGCTTAGGATAACAATAATGTAGTGGGTGCTTTAAATAAATTTTCCAAAATACATTAACATAGAACAACGAAGAAAGTATTGCTTCATTTTTGGCTTAGAAGGTTTTACCATTTCAGTAATTAAATCGAAGGAGAATATTCTTTTTAAAATGAATAAATAAGATAATAGTTTAACAATATTTGCAAATGCCGAGGTATCGGTCGGCCTCGGGAATATAGTTTTATTCTGCAGAAAATTAACAATACTAAATAAATACAGCCTTCAGGTAAACCACTGTCTGAAAAGGATAGCAAACACGTAATTACATTTCTTTAAATGCAAAAGAACACCTCAAGTGCTGCTATTTTCTACGAACTAAATGAAATTTCATTACGAATTTCATTATGATGAAATTTTCAACTATTTTAGCATTTATGAACTTTAAATGCATCCACAGCTTAAGTTAGCAGCGATATTGGGAAAATCTTTTGGAATATGCTTAATAGGAATGTTCTTTACAAAATTCAATCAGTAAAGTGGAGATTTGGGCGTAAAAGAATTCCATGCTTCTACCTATTGTCCTTTTTTTGGTACATTTTTGTCCCTTTTTGTCCCATTTTACCCCCTAAAAGTATGTATCACTTTATATTGCGCCGAAATACAATCTTCAAAAAATCTGCTTTATAACTCTAAATATTAGGTCTTATTTGGGGGTATTTTTCGTCCTAGTTAGCGAGTTTTTCGCCTCTGGGCCGATTTTGTTAATTTGCTTGCTATATTTAGATGATATGACATATGTATAAATATATTTTTTCATGATCACACGTATTTTTGTTGCATGGTGTAACAACTTAAGTTGAATGATTTTTATTACTTCGGTCTTTCCCCGTTGCTATATCTACAGACATATAATATGAATAAACCTTTTTGAAGTATTTATTTTTATTTTTATTTATATTGTTGAAAACGTATGACGTCTGATTAAAATGAATGCGATTCGAGTACTCGGCCGACGGTGTGTCAACGTACTCGTTTCAGACAAACAAAGTAAAACGTGTATTTGAATTGAATATTTGATACATTTGACATATCCGAAAATTTTGAGGGCCAAAAATCAACCATTTCTGAGACTGACTGACTAGGTGAAATGTCTGTGAACTGTATTTAAGGTACTTCCACAGAAAATTATATATTTTTTTATTTTAAAAAGCGTAATTGGCAATTTTTTCGAAATCGCGTTTTTTAACTATTTCGATAGAAAATGCCGCTATACCTTGAAATCTGTGAAAAATGCGTTTTCGATTTTTTTAAATACGCCCTTTTAGTAGAATTAAGATAATAATTTGGAAAATGTATTTGAATTATTTTTCTAATCCATATTAAAAAATCCAAAATTAAACACTCGATTAAAATATTTGTTGTCCATTCACATTAAAATTATTTAAATTTAGCGCCCTCTTGCGGCGCCAAAACGAGTTATATTCAAAAATAGTCACGCTCATTTATTTTCATTCCTTTGTCAACTTTCCCAAAATCATGTGGATCATCATTTTAACGTCGATGCTTGATTGACTATGCGACTTAACCATATCGTAGCGATATAAACCATTCCAGAAAGTTACAACATTTCACCACCGGAAGAGATCACGTTGTCCGTCTCCGACCTCTCCTCTCCCTAAAAACACAAAAACTTTCGTTTTCAATATTTCTTTTTATCAAAAACCAAAGAAAAAAACAAATGCCGGCAAAATAATTGGGGGAAAGAGAGCGAAAAACGAGTTCATATTCGAAAAAGAAAGCAAATATCAAAAGATGCTCCCAATCAAAGTAAATGAAGCAAAAACAAGAAAAGAAAGAGAGAGAGTGACGCACAAACTATCAGAGATAGTGAGGCTAGAGAGTAGAGAGAGAGTAGCCAATGTTCGTTGTGATCTTCACTGGCCAAAGAGTGTGTTGTGAGTGAGTTGGGGGAGGGGCACAAAAAACAACTATCTTGTTGGACTATAAAGAAATTTCATTTTTATCAAGAAACAACTAAATTAATTAAAGAAATTGAAAACAAAAAAACACACACAAAAGAATCTAAAACAGCAACAACGACAATATAACGCACACGAAGAAGCAATAGACCAGAGCGACCAGCAGAGAACGAAAACAGAGAAATCCAAGTTACTCTCTCTCTCTCAATCAGAACGACATAGCAACTGGTGACGAAGATAAGAAAGACAGGCTGTGATGCGACGAGCATAGCAGAGCAGACGTCCATGCAACAACGTCCATGTAAACTTAAACCGAAAATCGCCACTGAAGAAGAACGCCTTCATCGCACAGTGGTTATGAACTAACAAAAACAAAACTTGGCAAGGAAAATAGTACAAAACTACCAGATGTAACGTACACTCAGAAAAGTAGGATTCATACCATACTCCAATTTAGTTTAACAATTGTACTCCAGTTTAGGTAAAATTTCCTGACGAGAAGGAAAATTAAATAGATATGAGTACATTTTCCTTATTTCAAAGCCAGAAAAATAGAACATATACTCAAAATAGGGTAGTCAATTTACTTAAAAACATTTTTTGGGATCTAGTAAAAACTTCTTACAATTAAGTATATTCATACTTGTGCGGAAGAGAATTTACTAGCGTTTAAGAAAGAATATAATGCAAGATTTTTTTGTATGGAAAAATTCCATTTAGGAAGTTTTTACTTAAAAATGTGTTTATTACTTCAAATAAAGTAAATAAATGTAATTAAATTTATGTCATGTTCCTCATACATTCAAATATAAATGAAGTTATAAAAAATACTTGAGTATGTTTAGAAAAATACATGAATAATACTCTAAGAAGCAATTCTCGTTCGTTAGCCGAGACATTATTCATAAGTACTTCAAATAATCTCTAAATAATCACTGCGAAGGCGCCTACCTAGCCTGCGCAGCAGTCATGGTGAAATATCTCATCTCTTTATGGTATGAGTAAGATGAAACGTTTGAGAACTATACCATGTTGTCATTTTTCATATAAATGTTGCATACTCTGAAGCGAAATAATTTATTTCAATTATCAGTAGAGTCGTAGTCAGGCTGAATACAAATGTACTTGGTTTAAGGAAAATTTTAGTCATTTTACAATTTTCTTAAACATTTTCCTCAGATTAAGTAAAGATTTACTTGATTTGAAGAGAAATGTTCCTCAGTTTGAGTAAATTTTATTTGCTTTGAGTAAAAGATGAACTTGAATCAAGTTCAAAGCATGTCCTAATTTCAAAGAAAAGTTTTTACTTAGCGCTATACGAAGTTCAATTTTCCTTAGTTTTAGTACATATTTACTTAATCCGTGGCATACTTTTTTTCTGAGTGTATAGATTGTGACATTTAAAAAAAAAGGTAAAAATGTGTCACGGCGAAAATTCAAGAACCGAGAGGATATATTCTGATTGGGTTAAAACTTTTCATATGAACTTTACGGATTGAGCTTATTGACAGATTACACTATGCAACAAAATTTTTGACGATATGACGATGTACATAGACAACATTATATATTAAAAAAGTTTTTTATGGATATATGTACATATTTTTAATTTTTACAAAAACTCCAATTTGTAATATTTGTACTCTCATTTCGAAAATACAGGTCCCCAATCAAACTCACGTATATTTTCAATTAAAGGTATTTCTGTGCAGAATTCTATTGGGCCTAGAAATTCTTTTTTAGTTATCTTTTGTAGAAGGAAAAATTACTGCGTTATCAGGAGCAGAAATAATAGATTTTTAATTTGTGGTTTGTATGGGAGGTACCACGCCCCTTTGTACAATCCCGCCCATATTTGCAGCAGCACTTAAAAAATCCACACCAAACCGACGTACCAAATTTTGTTCAAATACCGTTATCAGGAGCAGAAATAATAGATTTTTAATTTGTGGTTTGTATGGGAGGTACCACGCCCCTTTGTCCAATTGGTCAAATTTTTCCATTTCCTTGTATTGTCATCGAAAATGATTAAGTGTGCAAAATTTGAGCAAAATTGGTTGAGAAAAAAGCTTTCAAAAATTGATTTCAAATTTTGTGGCACACAAACATATATAGAAAGTAACCTTATATAAAGCATGGAAAAAATAGAAAATATCTAAAAAAATATTTTGTTATATTTTTCCATACTTAACATTCCAACGCAGAAAACAATGCCAATGTGTGAATGATCTATGGATATATGTAGAAGTTATTATTATATCATTATTATTATTATTATGATTTTTTGTCGCTTTTGTTTAAATAGTGTGAAAATCCTCTATACAAATTCAAAACACAATATTTAGTTTGAAATAGAAGAAAACAAAGCATATTAGAAGAAAATATATGAATAAGTGTAGTTGTAAGTTTATTTTGCAAAATTGTTCTTTCAGATTTATAGAGCCACTACTCTGTTCCAAAAATGCTGCTGGACAATGTTACTAATTATGAAATTATATTGGACTTATACGTGAAGACGACATGCACTTGTACAAAAAGGGCCATTACTTCTACATTTGTTCATATATTTTCCAAAATTGGTATTATTTTCCTCTATTACTCTGTTCCAAAAATGCTGTTGGACAGTGTAATTAATAAAAAAATAAATATTTGAAGTACAATAGTAAAACAATATATTTATAAAATTTATCAAAATTGTTTAAATTAACAAAATTATACAGAAATTACACATTGCTTATTTATAAAAATTAATAAAAAATAAAAAATTCCCGAGCCACGGTTCGAACTTCAAGCTTTCTGGGTGCAAGCGGACACCTTACCTCTATGAACCTATACGAAAATTTCGGTCCCATTCACTTGTGAAAATGCTATTACGGGATATTAACGTATTATCAACATTTTTGGAAGTTGGTTTTGGGTTGCGACTAAAATATGCTGCCTGTGAAAGTATTTCCATTTTTTTTGCTGGAATGCCGTTTTCTTATCTAAATCGGATTTTGCCCAATTACTTTTTCGGGACATTTAGTTTTTATTGTGTCCAGAAATTTGTAAGAAACGAACTAAAGTTTTATTTTTGAATTTGAGTTCGATTTAATATGTCAAAGAGCAAAAAAAGAACAGCTTGTGTATAGCCTGGCATTGTCTATAGGATTCACAAAAATTCTCAGAAATTTTTCTTATTTTTAAATCCTTCAAAATAAAAATAAAATAAATTAATTAAAGAATCCGCTTGACATTAAATATTACTTGATCCAATTTCGTACAATTTTCAATGCTATAAGCGAAAGAGGGGAACTATATTGAGTAAATCAGAATTTATTGTAGAGGAGCCTATAAAGTTGCCACCTTTATTTTTAGGAGTTTTTCTTCGCTTTTGAGATATTGAAATATAAAGTTTGCTTCATCATACTTTTTAAATCGTGAAGAACAACGTAGTGTAAAAAGCCTATAAAGATGCCACCTTTATTTTTAGGAGTTTTTCTTCGATTTTGAGATATTGAAATATAAAGTTTGCTTCATCATACTTTTTAAATCCTGAAGAACAACGTAGTGTAAAAATATGAAAAAATGCCTCCCTCCTCTATCGCGATTTGCCAATAAACTTGTTCAATATTTAGTATATTGAATTGAAAAAAAAATATTGCCAATAAACTTGATCAATATTTAGTATATTGAAAAATTCATAAAAATTTCATATGAAAAAGACAACTTTTTGATTTTGGCTGGACATTTGATGCGAATTTCAACATATACACCCGAAAATATCAAGGCCTTTTGAAGATTGTTGTGACCTAGCCTAAAACCTTTCACATTACCAATGACTGTAGGCGCGTCGCATCCAGCTCCGTTGCATGGACATAAATGAGAAAACTGGCTTGCTTCGATTTTTCGATATCGTTTTAAAGGTAATAGTAAAAGAGAAAAATTCACAGAGATTTTTTCACAGAAATATTTTTTTGCATGCAAAGAGTGGGTGATTTGTAACTGAAGGAAAATATTGTTCAAAAATACATTTCTACATGTAATGGTATATTATTGCACTTTCTGAATAGCTGAGGAGGAGTGATACGAATTTAGATTTTTTCTAAATCTTAAAAATATTACTTGTAGTATATTTTTTATATATTTAAATTTTAAAAATGAATATTTGAAAAATTCTCATTTTTTGTTGGCTAAGAAAAAAATAGGAAAAAGTTGCAAAGTGTTTTTTATAGAAATATTTTATAATTCGTGATGATAAATAAAAATCCCAGTCAAAAGAAAGAAAAAAAATAAAAAAAAAAAATAAAAATCCTTAAAAATTTGTTATGGAAATATTTTTTGGACTACAGAGAATGGACAATTTGTATCTAAAAAATTGATATTGGAGTTTCGTTCGTGATTAGTTGGAGAAAATATATATTTACGGAATTGAAAACTATTATTTTTTTTTTGTTTTCCATTTTAAATCTGTAAAATATTGAATTAATTTTTATTTATTTAAATTTTAAAGATGAACATTTTAAGAATTCCCAAATTAATTTTGGGATTAGATTAATTTTTAACACGTTAGTCAAATATGAATTACATTTTAGCTGATTTATTTCTTTACTTGGTTAATATAAAGCTACTTAAGATATTTCCCACTTAAAATATTTGCAACTATTAACTTTCAAAAGTTAATAGTTTTTCAAAAGAAAAAAATAAAAAAATAAATAAAAATCCTTAAAAATTTGTTATGGAAATATTTTTTGGACTACAGAGAATGGACAATTTGTATCTAAAAAAATTGATATTGGAGTTTCGTTCGTGATTAGTTGGAGAAAATATATATTTACGGAACTGAAAACTATTATTTTTTTAGCTGATAAATTATAAGAATTTTGTTTTCCATTTTAAATCTGTAAAATATTTAAGTAATTTTTATTTATTTAAATTTTAAAGATGAACATTTTAAGAATTCCCAAATTAATTTTGGGATTAGATTAATTTTTAACACGTTAGTCAAATATGAATTACATTTTAGCTGATTTATTTCTTTACTTGGTTAATTTAAAGCTACTTAAGATATTTCCCACTTAAAATATTTGCAACTATTAACTTTCAAAAGTTAATAGTTTTTCAAAAGAAAAAAATAAAAAAATAAATAAAAATCCTTAAAAATTTGTTATGGAAATATTTTTTGGACTACAGAGAATGGACAATTTGTATCTAAAAAAATTGATATTGGAGTTTCGTTCGTGATTAGTTGGAGAAAATATATATTTACGGAACTGAAAACTATTATTTTTTTAGCTGATAAATTATAAGAATTTTGTTTTCCATTTTAAATCTGTAAAATATTTAATTAATTTTTATTTATTTAAATTTTAAAGATGAACATTTTAAGAATTCCCAAATTAATTTTGGGATTAGATTAATTTTTAACACGTTAGTCAAATATGAATTACATTTTAGCTGATTTATTTCTTTACTTGGTTAATTTAAAGCTACTTAAGGTATTTCCCACTTAAAATATTTGCAACTATTAACTTTTTGGAGATATTTTCTGATTGCAGCCGTGATAGCGTAAAAAATCATCCAAAAACGATTTCAAAAAAACTAAAAGGTACATAAGAGTCGATAATATTTTTGAAATGCATCATAATCCATTTAGAAATGAAGTTTCCTTGAATTCTAATAACTCCTCCTTCTAATGGTCAAATGTGTATATGGTTGAGTGTGGTTCTTCTCCTTTCCATTACCAAAAACAAAGATTTCTTTCTTAAAAAGAAATTACTTAACGAATTAGCTGAAATTCGAATGTATTACATTCAAATCTCATAGAATATCAATTAATCGAACACTATTAGTTTAAATTTTCTTTATTTTAATTGAAAATTTCTCTATTTGTAATGAAAATTCGGAATTTTCATTGTCATTTTTCTCCATTTGAAGTGGAATTGCAATTTTTTCTCAATTTATAGTGAAAGTTCGCAATTTCCATTAGAATTTTCTCAATTCAATGGAATATTATCAACTTAAGCTAACATTTTCGCAATTTTAATTTAAAATTGCACTATTTTTAATGAATCTAAGTTTTTAGTGTCTTTGGCAATTTTTTGTCAATTTAAAATGAAAATTCGCAATTTCCATTCCAATATTCCCAATGGCAAATCTCTTTTTTATTTCATTTCAAATTTTGTCAATGACATATGGGGCCTGTCTATTTCATTTGGACTTTTTTCCATTTGAAATGAAACTTCGCAATATCCATTCTAATTTTATCAAATCAAAATTAAAACTCGCAATTTCCATTAGATTTTTTATCAATTTTGAAGTGAAAATTTTCTAATTGAACAGAATTCTACCGGTTTGGTGGCCCTGTTGGTCTCCCCTAGTCGAAGTCTAGAGGAGACAATTTAAAAAACAAAACAAATAGAATTTTTTAATAATTTAATTATTTGGCAGGGACTGCCATCTGTCGCGGTACAAGGTGAGTTGACAACTAAAGAAATCAGAAACCCAAGAATGGCAATGTTGGCGTTACCATCAACACCAGTGATGAGTTTTTATTTCGAGATGTAGGCGGCGCTGACTGATCATATGATTGATCGTCAACACTAATATTCAACCGAATTTTCTCCATTTTGTTGGGGGAAAGTCACAATTTTCAAATAAAAATGAAAATTCACATGTTTCAACGGGATTATCTCCATCTTCGCACCAAACAGAAGCTGTCAATTTCAATGGAAATTTTTTCAATTTAAAATGAAAAACCTTAATTTTCAGTGGAATTTTGTCAATTTTAAATCAATATTCCCAATATATTTTGGAATTTTCTCGATATTGATGAAAAATTTTGAATTTCACTTTCCCAATTTGAAATTGAAAATCTCAAATAAAAATGAAAATTCACATGTTTCAACAGGATTATCTCCATCTCCGCACCAAACAGAATCTGTCAATTTCAATGGAAATTTTCTCAATTTAAAATGAAAAATCTTAATTTTCAGTGGAATTTTGTCAATTTTAAATCAATATTCCCAATATATTTTGGAATTTTCTCGATATTGATGAAAAATTCTGAATTTCACTTACTCAATTTGAAATTAAAAATCCCAATCTAAATTTCAGTAGGATTATTTAAATTTACTGTCGAAAATTCAATGTGATGAACTCTTGAATTTTTCATAATTTCACGTGTAAATAGTACAGACAATGGTGGTGAATCAAATATTTCCTAAGAAAGCTTCTGTGTGAAAACACTGTGCGATGCAAAGCCCAACAGAAGCCAGCAGCAGCAATGTTTGCCAACCAAGGAATGGCGAAAAAATACGAGTGATAATTTTGAAAAACAAAACAGAAACGAATCTCTATGGACAGATGGACGGACGTCATAATAACATTAGAAGTTTGAGAGAAACAACAGTAACAGAGGACGACAACAAGAGTCACACACAGAGAGGGAGAGCGCCAACCTCTGTTACCTTTGAGTGAAATAAAAAGAGAGCAACGATTGAGTTGTTGAGTCGACTTAGCTTTGTGTTGGTATAATTTTTGAGAAAGAGACAGAAAGAGAATCAAGCTTTTGAGTGAGTGATTTTCGGTTGAAAGCTTCAAGTGGTGTTTGCAAGAGCACAACACAATGTGCGAGAACAGAAAAGTTTAGCAAACATCACCGCGAAAATGTGAAGGTACACAACGATGATGACGACCACGACCAAGCCGACGACGACGACTACTACAATGATGATGATTGTTGTTGTGTATGGTTTTTGCAAAACAACAACAATCAATTTTAGTTGTTGTCGAACATAGAGCCACAGCCACAAGTTGTAGCCCCCCGTGTGGCCGTGTGTGTGTTCATTGCCTGGTTGTGTGTGTGTGTGTGGTGGAGATTCTGTTGCATTACGGGGTTCGGTGGGGTGGTGGTATGTTCATTAGTTGTCATGGTGAGGGATGCACAGGGGGATGCTAACAGCCAGTGCGCCTCTAAGTTGTTGCTCGGCTGTGTGGTGCGGTGTTGTGCCATGTTGTGGTGGTGGCGGTGCGGTGTGTGTGTGTTTGTGTTTGACTGACTTTTATGTGTATGTGGTGGGGCCAAGTCGATGGCGATGTTGGTGAATGTATGGATGGATGGTTGGTTGGCTGGCTGGCTGGCTGACTAGCATGGCATGGTATGGCATGCCATGGTATGCACTCAATTAAGTGGACTCGTGCAATTTTGATTACCTTTTTACATTAGTCGTTCAACGAATGTGACCGCGTACAACCACACAACACTCACAGTGTGCCTCTTCTGTTTTCTGTTTGTTTGAATTCTGTTGTTGTTGTTATTGTATCTTTTGCACCCCCCAAAAGAAAATACGAGAATCAGAGAACAAAATAAACGCCAGCCACAACGGCCCGAAAATACAAAATACGCAAAGCGAAACATAACGGTTTTCTGCACTACAACACAAACGACAGCAACAACTGCTGCACCACAACTGACTTACTTACTTTTTGTTGTTGGTTTTTGTTTGTTTTTGTTTTACTCCATATCGACGAGTTTCGAAATTTCTTTAAAATTTAACCGCAAGAGAAGAGGAGCAGAGCAACGAAATCAATGTAATTTTTTTATGAAATGAAATTCATTGCAAACTTTATGAAAATCGAAAAAGTGTTGTTTCAGAAATACGCAATTTAAAAATAGTTTATAAATCAATTACAAAAGAAAACTCGTTTATTATTAGATTTGCAATATTGAAAAAAAAAACGTTGATTTTTTAAATAAACTTTATCAATAAATTAATATTATTTAATTCTTTGTATAACAACTCAAAATAAAAAATATGTACTTTTTTAGCTCTTGATTATATGTGCCAGTTAGAATGATAGTGGTCTAAGTCGAAAATCCGAACAAAAACGAGATATGCCAATTTTTCTATTTAGTTTGATCAGATCTCTAATTTAAGAACTTTTAATTCTGACATTTATAAAAAATGTACCCTTACAATGACATTTCTCATTTTATGCACACCAAAATTGTCTTTAGTGTTAGTTTGAAAGTGGTCTAATATTGATGTGTGGCGAGGCAAACAAACATTTTTTTTATTTATAATGTCCATTTTAGGTGAATCAGAGTGAATTTGAATAACATATATTTATTTGAAAAGTAAAAAATAATTTCAATATAAATATTTATACATTTTTTTTTTAATTTTTTTTTTAATTTTTTTTTTATTATTTTTTTTTTTTTGAAATTAATTATTTTGTGTTTTCTTTCATTTTTGGTAAGGATAGTAATACTTTTGCCAAAAAATAGAAATGTTCAATTTATAGATTTTTTAAATTTTGAAAAGAATGAAAGTGGTCTAAGTTAGGGCGTTGTCGATTTTTTTGTAAAAGTTCGATATAGTGGTAGGATATTCTAAGAAAAATATGTTGTGCTTCGGTGGAAAAATATTTTTCAATTGACTCAAACATAAACCATTGTATATCTCAGAACGGATAAAGTGTGACTTAGACCACTATCATTCTAACTGGTACATATGTTCGGGATATTGAAATGTATACAATTGATGGAACTAATTTTTTAATTATTGTTTTTGTTTTTGATGTTGTTACACGAGTTTACAGCCATATGTCTGTGATATTATCGCAGCTAGAAATTTATAAAATTGTTGAAATTAAAAATATTGGAAAATTATAAAAATACAATTTTTAATTATCGTTTTTATATTGTAATACTAGTTTACCAGTTATTTTGTCGATTGAGGGCAACATATTATGTTGCCCTACAAATTTAGCAAAATTAAAAAAAAAAAAACATTTTTTTTTGAAAAAAAAAAATAAAAAAATATTTTAAAAAATCAAAAATTAAAAAAATAAATTTGTAAAAAATCATTTTTTGCTGCACGAAAAAATCCATAGAAGTCGAAATTGTGGAAAATTTTATTTATTTTTTATTACCAAATAACTTTTTTTTTTTGAAAATGCTATAAAAAAACTACTGAAAAAACTCTCAAATTTCTTTTTTTATTTGAAAGTACAATCCTTCCGGTTAATACTGGAAAATAATTTCATTCAAATGGCTGCCTCGGCTGGCCATGCAGTAGCCTACACGATCTGTCCAATTTTTAAGCACATTATCGGTTGTGTGCAGCTGTATTTCACCAATGCTTTCGCGAATATTGTCCTTTAAAGCGTCAATTGTCTCTGGCTTGTCGGCGTAACACTTATCTTTGAGGGCACCCCACAAATAATAGTCCAACGGTTGAATAGTTGAAAAAAAACGTTAGATGGAGGATAAACCTTATAATATAAAAAATATATTTAAAAAATATTAAAAAAAAATTAAAAAAAAATAGTTTATATTTTGCTGCACGAAAAAATCCATAAAATAGAACAGAATAGGAAATGATGGAAAATTTTATTCGTTTTTGTATAAAAAAAATCTGTGTATAAATTTTTGTAAAAAAACGTGTTTTTATTTGGCACAAAAAGAGACTTAAAAATGTATTTTTTGTGCTCATTTAGACTTTGGGATTCATAAATCAACATTTATGAATTTTTTCTAGTTTTTTTTTTACTAAAATTCCAATTTTGTCCAATGTTACTTTAATATTTGTAGTCTCATTTTGGAAATATTGGTCCGATCAAAATCACTTATATGTTTATTTTAAAGGTATTTATGATGGCTACATATGATGCGAATTTCACTTTAACATAGAAACCCTGGTTTAGGAACAGTCTCCCAAAATTTGAACAAAATTGAATTTTTTCCAAAAAAAAAAATCATAAAAAATGAGAAAAAAGTTTTAATCAAAATTGTTTTATTTTTTAAGAGCTAATATTCTAACGAAGAAAACAGTTTTTAAATGTAAAAGGTCTATGGATAAATATAGAAGATATGGCCCACTTTGACGATGCAAAATAATTTGAAAAAATCATGATTTTTTAATTTTTTTTAATAGCTCGAAGAGACACTTTTAAAACTAGACAGCAGAATATTTTAAATTATTATTATTATTAGCTGGAATCTTAACGAAAAAACAAGGCCTATTTGAAGAAAATTTGAGCTTAAATATAGATGTTATGTGCCCCCCTTTATTGTTGAAGTAAGAGAATGTCAAAAATGTGTCACTTTTACTAAGTTTTTTCCTAACATTGATTTAGTCATAAGTGAAGACGACATGATATTCTACACGAAGGGTCATAACATATACATTCATATCCATAGATTTTCTTTAATTAGACAATATTTAGCGACAGCAAAAGTTTTGTTAACAAAAAACCAGTAAGGAAAGGCTAAAGTCGGGCGGGGCCGACTCTATGATACACTCCACTTTCAATCCGAATACAATTCAATTCGGTGAAAAAGTGAAAACGGGAAGGTTTTTTGTATCCTGTAAATGTATGTTTTGACAAAAAATGTTAAATCGGAAAGGACATTTGTATAGGGGTATATTGAAATCTGGAACGAAATATAATATGTATAGTTTGTCCAAAAGCGGTTAAACATTTGGGAGCGACATTTGAATTTGGGCTATATTTAAATCTGAACCGATCTTACCCACTTTCACCATAGTTTTGTTTAGTTAGATTATAAGATGTTGTGCGAAATTTAAAGAAAATCGAGCACAATATGCGGCTTTTAAAGCGGCAAAAGTCAAATCGGGAGCTACATTTGTATGGGGCCTATATCTCAATCTGAACCGATCTTACCCAATTTCTGCATAGTGTTTCTAGTTGGATTATAAGATGTTGTCCCAAATTTAAAGAAAATCGGGTACAATATATGGTTTTTAGAGCGCAAAATTTAAATCGGGAGCGACATTTGTATGGGGCCTATATCTAAATCTGAACCGATCTAGCCCGCTTTAGCCACAGGTGTTTCTAGTTAGATTATAATATGTTGTGCCAAATTTAAAGAAAATCGAGTACAATATGTGGTTTCTAAAGAGGAAAATGTCAAATCGGGAACGACATTTGTATGGGGGCTATATCTAAATCTGAACCGATTTGACCTATTTTCACCATAGATGTTCTTAGTTTAAATATAAGATGTTTTGCCAAATCTGAAGACAATCTGATACAATATGTGGTTTCTAGAGCGGAAAAAGTCAAATCGGGAGCGAAATTTGTATGAGAGCTATATATAAATCTGAACCGATCTGACCGATATTCACCATGGGTGTTTCTAGTGGAAATATAAGATGTTTTACCAAATCTGAAGCCAATCTGATACATTATGTGGTTTCTAGAGCGGAAAAAGTCAAATCGGGAGCGAAATTTGTATGGGAGCTATATATAAATCTGAACCGATCTGACCGATATTCACCATGGGTGTTTCTAGTGGAAATATAAGATGTTTTACCAAATCTGAAGACAATCTGATACATTATGTTGTCTCTAGAGCGGAAAAAGCCAAATCGGGAGAGAAATTTGTATGGGAGCTATATATAAATCTGAACCGATCTGACCGATATTCACCATGGGTGTTTCTAGTTGAAATATAAGATGTTTTACCAGATCTGAAGACAATCTGATACATTATGTTGTCTCTAGAGCGGAAAAAGCCAAATCGGGAGAGAAATTTGTATGGGAGCTATATATAAATCTGAACCGATCTAACACATTTTTACCACAGGTGTTTCTAGTTACAATATAAGATGTTTTGCCAATTTTAAAGAAAATCTGTTGTAATATGTGGTATCTAGAGTGAAAAGAGTCAAATCGGGAGTGAAATTCGTATGGGGGCTATATCTAAATCTGAACCGATTTTCTTCAAATTAAATAGCGTTCGTCCTTATCCCGAAAAACATCGTTGTGCAAAGTTTCATTTGGTTCTGTCTACAAGTGCGACCTGTATCGTGATTACAAGAATAGATGGACGGTCGGACGGACAGACAGACAGACATACGGACATTGCTAAATCGACTCAGAAAGTGATTCTAAGACGATCGGTATAATTAACAATGGGTCTATCTCGTTTCCTTTTGGGTGTTACAAACAAATGCAAAATGGAAATTGTTCCTAAATCATTGTTTCGTTGTGAAAGTGAACTACGTAGCATTTGTAGACATCATAATTACCTTTAATTAAAAATATAAGAGGGTGTTGCCGGACCTATTCTTCCAAAATGAGTGTAAAACAATATTACAGATGTCTTCGACAAAAATTTAAGTTTTAATAAAAAATTAAAAAAATATATATCCACATTTTTGTAATATCGTTTCGAAAGCCAAACTAAATGAGAAAATATTATACACGATCTTCTGGAATTTTTTTTGCCATAATAACGGCCCCTCCTAGACGATGTATTGTTTGTCAAAAACTGCTTAAAAAGTGAATTTTTGTACAACTTCCCCAGACCCCGAAGCTATAAATTAACTGTCATATTCATAAGGATTTATCAAAAGCACACTTTAGCTTTTGCGTTGAAAAGTCGTCTTATAAACCTCCGATAAATGTTTATGAATATGACCGGAAAACTTTGCTATAGTATTTGAGATCTTTTTATCCTAAAAAGGCGTAAAAAAGTGAATTTACTGAAATAATTGCAAAAATCGTTGGCTCAATTGTTTGTTGATACTCTCAATTTTGTAAGCTATTTTCTTGCCTTATCTTCAAATCCCTATAAATCACATTTTGATCTTATATTTTCAAAGTAATGATTTTTATTAATTTTTAAATTTTATATATTTCACAAGGTCCAAATTTTCAAATATAAATCTTCACTTTTATGCCACAATACCTATTATATATATGCATATCTTTTGGCGTCTGTCGTATTATCGTATCGCCCCATCCCTTCATTCACTAATTAAACAGCGCCACATAACCTGTGTGTGAAAATTTCGATTGTATTTTCGTCTTTTGCGTCTAAATTCTATTTAAATGAAACTCAATTATTTTTTTTTTTTTAGAAAAAAACAACACATTTTAATTTTAGCCAAAGAAAATTTAAAATAAAATCCAACTGAACCGAACAAAACACAAATACAACAAAAAAGAAGCAAACTCTTCTGCACGCGTCTAACAGATGTTAAGCTGTTTTTTCTGTTTCAAAGGAAATTTTTAAATTTAACATCATCAACCGCGTAGAAACACCATCATCACATCAAGTAACCGCAAATAAATGTGCAGGCTGTAAAAACCAAAGAAATAACCCAGTGAAATTTGTGGTGTTCTAAAAGAAGTCAAGAATTGTTAAAGAGATTTACTTTGACGGTGAAATTTTTGTTAAAAATTGAAAAAACTCAGCGTACATATTAAAAGCATTCATATGAACTCTGGACATCGGTTAGAATCAAATAATGATAAGGTAAGTGAAGACAAGCTGCAACCAAAATCCATAGATACAAACAAATTAAACGAGGAACAGCATTTTTAATAACGACCTAAATAATTCTTTCGGCTCGAAAAGTACAAATCCTAATTCAAGGGAAATAAATGTTGAAAATGTATTTTCTTAAAATAATGGTCATACCTTTATTTCAATACATAAATATATATTTTTTTGTATACCCCGCATCATAGGATGAGTGTCATTCGGTTCTTAATACCTGGAAATGTTACATTGATTTTTCCACAGAAAGGTCAACGAAAACGACGTTTTTATCAACCGTAATATTTGATAATTTTACTCTAATAATTTGAGTTGAAATTACTTCAACTAAACCTTTTTACAAACACGCTGTAAAAAAAAAAACAATGCAAATATTTTAGCACGATAGCTATTAAAAAATTCGCATATTTTTTAATATTTCTAGATGCAGTCGGAAACGACTTCTATTGCTTTTTGCGTTCAGGATAAAAATAAAAAATTAGAACAATTTTTATTCACGAGTTATGATCAATTTAACGGTGAAAAAATACAATTTTTTCTAAATCAATCTTGTGTTCATTCCATTATTTATTTTTTCTTGGACTTTTTACTGCTTCTTTACCTTGTGTTTATGAAATAATGAAAAAAATTATCATTCTGATGGTTTTTCACTGAAATTCTGGTTGATTTTACAAGAAAAAAATCGAAAAAAAAAATCGTAAAAAATAGAAGCCATCATTTCACCATTTCCAAACTCACACAAAATTAGGCAAAAAAATTGATTAATGTAATCATTTCGAAATTGTTAAAAACTTTAAAAAATATTAGGCGGCTATAACATTCCACTTCAAAGTAATTGAAATTGCCTTCAAAATAAGTTAAAGTATTTCAGGAATTACAGGCGATTGAATGAACACACGTTTTTGGAAAAAATACTTTTTTCGCTCTTAAATTGGTCAAAATTCTTGAAAAAATTCTAAATTTTTTTTCCAAAAATATATATGCAATATTTTTATGAGAAGAATACATACAAAAACTTTCAAAACAATCGCAGCTGTCGAGGTTAAAAACCGTACCGCTTGACATGGAATGACTCTAATACAAATTAGAGCAAAGTATTTTTCATTTCGTATGTTTCCAGTAAAACTACTTTTCTTTTCTTCTATTTTTCTCATATTTTTGGGAGACTCTCCCTCAACCGCTGTTCGTATGTGCATTTGCAGCCGTTATAATTAAACAAAAAAATGAAAATATAAATATTAAAGAAAATTAGAATTTTAGTAAAAAAGTTAAAAAATGTATATATGAATCAATAAATCAATGCACACAAAATATACTTATGTATTTCTGTCTCGGACACAAAATTTTTATTATACCCTCCACCTCCAGGATGGGGGTATACTAACTTTGTCATTCCGTTTGTAACACCTTGAAATATCGATCTGAGACCCTATAAAGTATATATATTCTTGATCGTCATAAAATTCTAAGACGATCTGGCCATGTCCGTCCGTCCGTCTGTCCGTCTGTTGAAAACACGCTAACATCTAAACGAAAGGAGCTAGAATGTTCAAATTTTCCATAAATGCGTCTTATAGTCGTAGATCTGTTGGGATTGAAACGGGGTGAAATCGGCCCAAAGGGAAAAATTTTTCCCTCACAAGGACTAAAAATACCCATAATAATCCCTAATATTTTAGCGCATTTAAGCATGTTTTTTGAATATGTCTGTTTATATTTGCTTGATATTTGGTACGCGCATTCCCCTTATAGAAAAAAAGTGCACCATAAAGTGATTCTTATTTGTAGGGGGTGAAATGGGGCAAAAAAGGGATAAAAATGGTACATATTTAACGACAACAGCTAGAAACACGAAATTCGGTGTGTACATTCCTCTAATTGAGTAGATACATAATATAAAAGTATTTTTTCCAAATTCGGACTTTTAAGGGGTAAAATAGGAATAGAGGGATAAAAATGGTACCAACCAAACGGCTGTACCTAGAATAATGAAATTCGGTGTATACATTCCTCTGGCTGCATAGACAAGTAAAATACACGGATTTTTCAAAATTCGTACTTTTTGGGGTTAAAATGAAAAAAGGGGATAAAAATAGTACCAATCAAATGACCGCAGCTAGAGTCATGAAATTCGGACTACAGCTAGAATGATGAAATTCTAATTGCGTAGAAACGTCAAGGCGGTAAAAATGGTACCAACCAAATGGGCGCAGCTGGAATCATGGAATTCGGTGTACACATTCCTCTGACTGCATAGCAAAATAAAAAGTTTTTTTCCAAATTCGTAATTTTTCTTTTACGGCAAAAATTGGTTGAATCATGAAGTTAGGTTATTTTGCACTATGTACGTCTGATAATGGATTTTCAAAATTAGTACTTTTGGAATTAAAATAGAATGGAAATACAACCAACTGTAGCACCCACTATCTACCAATATTTATGGTATTTAAGCTTTTTGAAAATATTAATGTAAGAATATTTATTTTTTGATTTGAGATAAATAATGGTTTGAAATAATTTAAATATTATATTTATTTATAAAATTATTTTTCAATATTTGTATTTGTTTTGGTTTGGCTATATTAAAAAATTATATTTTTCTGTAATATTACTGCACTTCTACGAAAACCGACAACCTCTGTGGAATGCAATCCATGGTGGAGGGTATATAAAGTTTGGCCCGACCGAACTTAACGCCGTTTTTACTTGTTATTTTGTTCAATCCGTTTTCTTTTTTAATTCGAAAAATACTAAAAAAAGATGTTTTAAATACGAAAAAAGTAAAATATAATTGTAATTGGGATTGGGATTCGTGTAAGCCAACATTACGTTTTTAATAACATTTAATTGTTTACTCAAAATAAACAATTATTTTTAGATATCGTAAAGGGACGTGTGGTAAGCAGAAAGGGGAAAACACAATTGCAGCGATTTTTTTCCGAATTTCTCCCAGTGACGTATGATTGTTAAACATTGCATTGAGATTATTCATACGCCCCGTTTGCAGGGAGCCAAAAATCATTTTCATATTTTGCGTTTTTATTTAAGCCTAAATGGCTAAGCGGCGATAACAAAAACTTAACTACAAATTTAATTTGTCTCGCTCAATAGTCAAAAATATTTTTCACATTGTTGACAACCATGATATTAATGTGTAAGAGGAATTTTGAAATACTATATTCATGTTGACATTTTTAAAGTTAATCTCGATAACCTTCAGTTTCACTTTCACGCTAAGTCCAATAATTTAAAAATAAAATTATTTTTTCAATATTTGCCTTTAATGTGAAACAAATATTTTTCTTTTAAGTGCAAAATTAAATTTTTATTTGTGTTTTTTTTTATTGTTTAATCAGCAAAAATTGCAATATTTATTTAAAAAAAAAATCAAAAAATATTTTCTTATTTTCCATTTGTTATTTTTCGCTAAAAATCAACAATTCGCCAGCAAGAAATGTGTCCCAATATTTCTTACAGAACAAAAGTTGTGACTGGTTGAGAAAATCACATTTTGCAAAATATGAAAATCAGGGTTGCAACAGTTCTCAATATTTATCAAACAAACATCTAACATAATATCTTGTCAATCGCCAAATTTCCTTAAGATCTTTCTCGTTGGGTTTACGTGGAATTCCTCTAGTATAAATATTGTAGCGCAAAATAAGAAAATGTTTTCTGCAAACGGGGGCGTATGAATAACAACAATTCACTCTTTAACACTCATACGCCACTGTGGCATGTTGACGTCTTTTAGATGCAATTTACAGATACGATACTAGGGTATCCAACCGATTAAATTTTATTCGATTAATCGAATAATTTTTGTCAAATATATGTTCGAATAATGAAAACAACATGATTTTCGAATAACGAATAATTCGAATAAATTGTCTCAAATAATCGATATTATAAGTTTTGCCTAAACTACTAGTGAAATCGTCGTCTGGTTTGCATGGTAAATTGATTTTGAATATCCCGTTTGCTCTATTTGGGTAAGAATCTATGAATCTATGAAATATAAAATCCAATAACCACTATTTTTCCGATTTTTTAAATGTATGCTCCACAGATATTAAAATAACTCGAACTCACTTAAAAATAGCAGAAACTGACCAAAAGCTTCGAAATTATATAAAATTTAAAGAATAGTATAAATATATAAAAGTGGTATAAAATTGAGATTAACACCGTGATAATAAAGTCAGTTCTGTTATAAATCACATGATCCATACTCGAAAAAAGTCAATGGATAACTTCTGATATTATACTCAATTAAGGGAAGGTTCTTTATTTTGACAAGAAATTAAGATTTAGATTAAAAGTGGACCCCTATAGCTTACTTTCAAAGTAGGTATTCTTTACTGAAATATAACATAATCTGGAAAATTTTATCAAGATCCAATGTTGGTTTTAGGGCGATAATAGTGTGAACTGGGGTCCCATTTGTATGGGGGACTAGCAGTACCCGCTGCTGCGCACGCGAAAAAGCCAGATATTTGTTATTAGCTTTATCCGTCTCTGTTTTAGGATAGTATTTATTTGATTTTCTTTTCTAAAATAGTAAATTGGAAACATAGCACTCATATGCAGTCAAAGGAATGTGCTTGTCGATGTTTTTGCTGATCTCCCTTCGTATATATATTTTTTATCATTTTCTACCCAGTTTTAAGAAGTTGACTTTCGAATTTAAAGCTACATTTTTAAATAAAATCAGATACTTAACAAACGTTCAATATACAGTTGAACTACCCTTAAACTCTCGTGTCTTGCAATAAGAGCTATATTTATTAATTATCCTTTCTTTAACTGGACAATTGTTCGATCAATCGGTTAGTCGTCATTATTCGATTAATTGAAAATTCTTTGTTTTCCAATAAACGATTAATCGAATAACATAAAAGTCCGAATAATTGGATATCCTATACGATACCTATGCTTCAATTGTGTTTTGTGTTTTTTTTTTTGCCTTCCACTCCCCTTTCGGAATTCCGTACATAATAATTATAATTTTCATCATACAATGATGTCGTTGCGGTTTTTACTCCCCCCTCAAAAATATCTGTCCAGTAATCAGAATCAAATTACATAATGCAACAAAAAAAAATAAATAATGTGTTCGTGACCTAAAAAAATATTTTTAGAGTGCTCAGTGACAAAATATATAAAATCAACAAAAATTTAATTTATAATTTGTTTAATAAAATTTAAATTTTCTTCGAATGTACCTTTAATATTTGTACTCTCATTTAGGAAATATAGTTTCGATCACACCTCCTTATATCTTCAATTAAAGGTAACTATGGTGGTTACAAATGTTGAAAATTACACTTTCACATAAACTCATAGGTTTAGGGTCTGTGCAAACTCCAAAAAATTATTTTTTTCAAAAAAAAAATTGCTGGCACGTAAAACCCATTAAATAGAGAACATTATTTTGTTTAATTAAAGCCATAATTCTAGCGAAGAAAGATTGCATAAATGAAGATACATATAAAAGAGATGAACCCCTTTGTAGAAGCAAATGATTTTTGTAAAAGATCATAATTTCTGAAATTTGTAATTAACTAGCGCGAAACCACCCCCCTTTACAAAATAGTGAACATATCATTTTGTTTTTTTTTTTTTATATGCGAAATCTTAACGCAGAAACTAAGGAATAGAAGTTATGTCCTCATTGTAGAAGTAAAGAAATTTCGAAAATCGTGTCATTTTTTAAGAAGTTTTTGTTTTGATTGATTTAGTGATACGTGAAAACGACATGCACCTTTACAAGAAGGCCCACAACTTCCACTTTTATCTATAGTTTTCTTTTTTACTAGGCCATGTGTCCATCGTTAAGATTCCAGCTATTATAAAACAAAACTAATTTTCCCAAAAGATTGTAGAGATCCGTAATAAATTTCAATTAATCTCTGTACACAGCATTCACCCATCCAACATACTTTGGGGACACCCTATTACATACATCTGTATGTACATACATACATATTTACTCACGTATGTATGTATGTTCTTGTACGCGTGCAATGTTGCTTGAATGTAATAAAAAAAGTTATTACTTTTTAATTGCGCGTTGCAGTGTGTACAACACACACATACATACACATGTGTATACTGCCATACACGTATGTACCTACATACATTCGTGCATATTACATATGGCTTTGTTGTGCCTGTTATTGCTGAGACTTCAATAAATATCCTTTTTTAGTCGTTATTGTAGCTATTTGCATTTGTTTCATTCATTCATATTTCCACCTCACCCCCTCCCAACACATCTACATATATTGTTGCTTCCATAAGCAACAAAAATCGTGACAAATGCGTTTCTTCTTCCGAACAAATATTTTACTACTACAAATCATAGCTACCGAGAGGACATAGAACCACACACACGAACATATTCATACAAACATAGGCACGAACGCACCACAACAGCACCCAGCACCACACTCAGTTCAGGTCGGTACGTTCATAACATACCATTCATATACACAAAACATAAGTTCATCGCACACAACATATGTATGTATGTGCATGTAGCCATTATCAACATCATCGGCATCACCATCGTCGTCGTGATGTGTAAATGTCGAAACGTGATTTATTTCATAACAAACATATGTCCGTCGGCCTGGCACTTCGATTGTACACAAACACCGCACACACACACACATTCTCTCTCACTCCCATGGATTGTGTATGTGGGGCTCGCAGTACTTGAGTGATGCACGCACAAACACTTCTAGATATTGTTAAGTGTTGGTACGAACATACATGTATGGTTGGATCTTTTGCCAACTTCCATACAACCACCCTACACACCTACGAGCGAGCGTGCGTAAGTCGGCATTCCGAATATCCATCTAATTGCAAACATTCCTGTATTTGCATCGAGTTCGAGTTCGTGTGGTGTGTGTTTGGTTGGCTGGCTGGTTGGTTGGGGGTGTATTCGAGTCATGTCGAGAGAAAGAAGAACAACCGAACAAGAATTGACATGAAATGGAAACATTTGACATCAACAGGCATCTATCTAATCAAATAATGATCTATGGTGATCTATTAATGTGGGGGAATGTCAAAGGTTTGTTTCTTCAAATAGACAACACATGTGGGGGGGACGTTTTGGTGCCGTAGGGGGTAAAAATTGTAGGTCTTGGACACAATTTTTTTTATTTTTTATTGCATATTATGTGTCAGCTCGATTACCTCTCCCCTCAGTTGACTTCCAAGTGGAGAAAGTATAAATATATTAGGCTGGGTCGCGGTCCATATAAATTGAAAATCTGTTTCCAGTCACCCCATGAAAAAAAGTTTGGATTAATTAACGATGGTTTGCAAATATAAAAAATGGAGGAAATCAAAAAAAAATTTTTGAAATGTCCGATTTATCGGGAAATGCACCAATATATAATGAAGAGCCCCAAAATCTAAATCTATTTATGGCATCAGCTGCAAAAGGATGGGGAAATGTTTATGTGTGTACTATTGTGTGCAATTATCCTGCAAATTTTTACGAGCTAATTCCATTTTTACTGGCCCAAAAATTAAAAAAAATTGCAAAAATTCGTTTTTTTGGGGTCAAGTGAAGAATGAAAGTTGCGAATAGATTCAGGGGTAATGGATAATGCAAACGTCCCAAATTTCGGCCTGAACCTTCTTTTTTATACCCTCCACCTCCAGGATGAGGTTGTACTAACTTTGTCATTCCGTTTGTAACACCTTGAAATATCGACCTGAAACCCTATAATATATATGTATATTCTTGAGCGTAATAAAATTATAAGACGATCTAGCCATGTCCGTCCATCCGTCCGTCCGTCCATCCGTCCATCCGTCCGACCGTCCGTCCGTCCATCCGTCCGTCCGTCTGTCCGTTGAAAGCACGCTAGCATCTAATCGAATCAAGCTAGGTTGGGATTGAAATTGGGCGAAATCGGCCCAAAGGGAAACATTTTTCCCTCACAAGAACTAAAAATACCCATAATAACCGCCAATATTTTAGAGTATTTAAGCATATTTTTTCAATATGTCTGCTTGTACTTACTTGATATTGGGTATGCGGATTCCCCTCTATAACAAAAACGTGCACCATACAGTGATTTTTATTCGTAGGGGTGAAATGGGGCAAAAAGGGATAAAAATGGTACATATTGAACGACAACAGCTAGAAACACGAAATTCGGTGTGTACATTCCTCTAATTGAGTGGATACATAATATAAAAGTATTTTTACGAAATTCGTACTTTTAAGGGTTAAAATGGTAATAGAGGGATAAAAATGGTACCAAACCAAATGGCTGCATATAAAATAATGAAATTCGGTGTATACATTCCTCTCAGTGCGTAGACACGTCAAATAAACGGATTTTTTGAAATTCGTACTTTTTGGAGTTAAAATGGAAAAAGGGATAAAAATAGTACCAACGAAATGACCGCAGCTAGAGTCATGAAATTTGGAGTATACATTCCTCTGACTGCGTAGACACTAAAAATAAAAGAGTTTTTCCAAATTAGTACTTTATAGGGATAAAAATGGTACGAACTAAACGGCTACAGCTAGACTGATGAAATTCGGTGTGCATCCCTCTAATTGCGTAGACACGTAAAATGAACGGATTTTTCGAAATTCGTACTTTTTGGGGTTAAAATAGAAAAAGGGGATAAAAATAGTACCAACCAAATGACCGCAGCTAGAGTCATGAAATTCGGAGTATACATTCCTATGACTGCGTAGACACTAAAAATAAAAGAGTTTTTCCAAATTAATACTTTCAATGGGAACAGAGGGATAAAAATGGTACCAAACCGAACGCCTGCGCCTAAAACAATGAAATTCGGTGTATACATTCCTCAGATTGCGTAGACACGTAAAATAAATGGATTTTTCGAAATTCGTACTTTTTGGGGTTAAAATAGAAAAGGGGATAAAAATAGTACCAACCAAATGATCGCAGCTAGTGTTATGAAATTCGGAGTATACATTCCTCTGACTGCGTACACACGAAAAATAAAAGATTTTTTCCAAATTAGTACTTTCAAGGGATACAGGAGCATTCCATGAAAAAGGGGAACTCTGAACTGTTTTACAAATATGCATTTTTTATATATTATTGCACGTACATAGTGAGATTATGTTCTCATCTAAAATAATTTACAAAAGTTGTAGTGAGTATGTCTCATTTTTTGTAAATACCGTTATTTATTGAGAGTAACAACAAGTCGGATTTTTTCATTAGTCTTTACACAACTTTTTGCGAGGTCGCTGCCGCTATTGTTTATCAGATAGAAACTAGATTTCTGTTCTAAGTTATAGTGTATGGTCCGCTGTATTTAACTGCATACTCATTTTTTGGTTAAGTGTTTTTTGATAAGAAATTAATCATAACGGAAAGGTAAGTTTCGATGTCCCATACGTGACGCTTAATTCCTTTTTCTATTAATAATTGTAAAACAAGTCGACTATACAAATTGAATTTTTCTGTTAACAGCTAACTTTTAGCGGTCTAAAAACTGGTGAAACAATTTTGTTTGAAATCGCTTTGCTTACAATATATTCTTGGTGATAATAAAGTGTCTGTACGTGACGCCGAAGAATAAGTTATCTGACATCTTCAACTTTTACTGGCGTTTGTAATAAACAAAGCCCTTTTTTGTACTGCAAATCTCAATAACGCAAAAATGAGCGACCAGCAACCATCAACCAGTGCTAGCCGCATGCGAAAATTTCGAGAAAAGCAAAAAGAGAAAGATCCTAATTTTACCGCTAATGAGGCTAAAAGATTGCGTGAGCTTCGTAAACGAAAAGCAGAAAATCTTTCTGAAGGTGAGTTAAAAGCAATTTCACTTAAGGAAAGGGATAAGAAGAGATTGCAAAGGGCAAAAAAGCGGGTGGAACTTAAAAATCCTACTGATTCTCCTGTAAGTAATGAATCTCCGTACAAGTCGAAACAGACTTTATCTAAAGCTGTTCAAAAGGCTCTAAAAGCACTGCCTCAATCACCAAGAAAGAAAAAAGCGGTTGTTACAGAACTAGCGCGTAAAATGAACATTGCTCTAGCAGAAAGCCCAAACATTAGCACATCAGGTGACGATACACGTTATGACGATGTGAAAGCATTTTACTATCGTCCGGATATTGTGTATACCTGCCCAGCCGCAAATGATTTCATCGTTGTTTGGGAAAACGGCATTAAGAAGAAGTGTCAAAAGCATTATTTGACTTTGTACCTACGAGAAGCCTTTTGCATTTTTAAAGAATTTTTTCCTAATATCGAAATTGGATTTTCAAAATTTTGTAGTCTAAGACAGAAAAATGTTTTGCTAATGAAAGACACACCTTCAGACCAGTGCAAATGTTTAACTCATGAAAATTTTATGTTCAAATTGAAAGGTTTGAAACAAAATTATTGTAACGACTGGTGGACTATGATTTTATGTGATCCTTCTTTAGATTCGAAGTGCTGGAAAAATGAATGTGATACTTGTTCTGATGGCAATAAAATATTAATTTCTATGGATTTAAGTACAATCTGTGTATGGAAAGAATGGGAAAAAATCTCAGAAATAAACTACGTTTAGTAAACCACGAAACAAGTTCAGGTGAACTTAAAGAAAAATTGATTGATTCTATCCATATTATGATGAAGCATGTTAATTTAAAACGAGTTCAAGCCGGTGAATTTCAAAAAGACCAACGCAATGAAAATGTGCGGATCCTTCAAGTTGATTTTGCGATGTCTTTTGGCTGTGAATACCAGAATGAAGTTCAAAGCGCACTCTGGTCACGAACAAGTGTTCTTTTATTTACTGCTGCAAGTTTTTACAAAGGCAATTGCCAAACATATCTTATATGCTCAGATGCAAATTCGAAAGACAAGGATACAGTTTTTGTTTTCATCAATAAGTTGTTTGACTTGATGCATAAAGAAAATGAAGACTTACCTTCAGCGGAAATTATTTGGAGTGACGGCCCTTCATCGGAATTTAAGAACCGTTATATGGTTAAACTAACATCAATGTTGAGTGAAAAGTACAATAGGCCCTTTTATTGGAAATATTTTGCTACATCGCATGGAAAATGTGTGATAGACGGAGTTGGCGGAAATATCAAAAGACTGGTAAGAGAGAAAATGATGAGCCAAAATGAACATGTTGTTGTCCAATCAGCCAAGGACTTTTCTGATTTAGCTTCTCAATTAGTCACAAAAACCCGTGTGATTTATGTGCCATCCTCTGAAATTTATGAAAGGATTAAAAGTGCATCGCCGTGGGACAATGCCAAAGCGATAACTGGAGTTTCCAAATTCCATTTTATTAAAACTGAGGAGAAAGTTGTGGAGTGCAGAAAACATTGCCTTTCCCAAGACAAAACTGTATTTACCTATTGATTTTTACATATATTATAGATTTAAGTTGAACTATGTCCCGTACGTGACGCGACTTGTCTGTACGTGACAAATATAAAAAAATGTTTTTGAATTATAAATAGGTGTTTTAATTAATATTTTTTTTCGCTAGTAGCAAGCATGATTCTTAGTTATAATTTCCTTCGAATACACTTTTTATGCACCTGTAATATATTCGCTGAAATCTGAATAAAACTATAACGATTTCGAATGTTGGTTGACTTGATGTGTCCCGTACGTGACGTGGGTTGTTTGCATTTTTCTTCAGTATTTCATGACTTTTTTTAAATGTTTCTGGGCACTATTAAAGACTAGTATATAATCTATTAAATTAGAGAAAAAAAGTATATATCTGATAAAACAATTAAGTGCTATATGTAATATAAACCGTAAAATTAGTTGAACTTGTCTGTACGTAACAGTGGAATGCACCTACAATGGGAACAGAGGGATAAAAATGGTACCAAACCGAACGCCTGCGCCTAAAACAATGAAATTCGGTGTATACATTCCTCTCAGTGCGTAGACTCGTAAAATAAATGGATTTTTCGAAATTCGTACTTTTTGGGGAAAAGGGGATACAAATAATACCAAGCAAATGACTGCTTCTAGAGTCATGAAATTCGGAGTATACATTCCTCTGACTGCGTAGACACGAAAAATAAAAGATTTTTTCCAAATTAGTACTTTCAAGGGATACAGTGGGAACAGAGGGATAATAATAGTACCAACTAAACGACTATAGCTAGACTCTAATTGCGTAGACACGTAAAAAAAATAGATTTTAGAAAGTCGTACTCTTAAGGGGGTAAAATAGGAAAAAGGGGATAAAAATTGTACCAAACAAATGGCCGCAGCTAGAATCATGGAATTCGGTGTATACATTCCTTTGACTGTATAGACAATCAAAATAAAAAGATTTTTCCTAGTTCGAACTTTTTGGGGTTAAAATGGAAAAAGGGGATACAAATAGTACCAACCAAATGACCGTAGCTAGAGTTATGAAATTCGGAGTATACATTCCTCTGACTGCGTAGAAACGAAAAATAAAAGATTCTTTCCCAAGGGATACAATGGGAACAGAAGGATAAAAATGGTACCAAACCAAACGGCTGCACCTAAAATAATGAAATTCGGTGTATACATTCCTCTAATTGCGTAGACACGTAAAATAAAGAGATTTGAGAAAGTCGTACTCTTAAGGGAGTAAAATAGGAAAAAAGGGATAAAAATGGTACCAAAGAACACGCAAAATAAAAAGATTTTTCCAAATTCGTACTTTTTACTTTTACGGCAAAAATTGGTTGAATCATGAAGTTAGGTTAATTTTCACTGGATGGATTTTCAAAATTTGTACTTTTGGAATTAAAATGGAATGGAAATGCAACCAACTGCTACAGCACCCACTATCTGCCAATATGTACGTACGTACGCTTTTATTTTTTTTAATTGACTTGAAGTATTATTTCAGTGAATATAGTGTAAACGTATTGGTAGCCTTGCCTTATAAGCGTTGTTTGATATAATTAAGAAATATTATATTTATTTATAATATTATTCTTTCAATATTTGTTTTGGTTTGGATTGGCTATATTAAAGAAAATTATACTTCTTGTAATATTACTACACTTCTAGGAAAATCGACAGCCTCTGTGGCATGCAATTCAGCCGAACTTAAAGCCGTTTTTACTTGTTTTTTTTTCTACGTTGCATTTTTGTCCAAAATTTTTCTCTGAATTAATAGAGTCACTTTAAATATAAATTTTGATTCTTGTCTTAGACTAACTTATTGGTCGAATTGTTGGAAGTTTGTAGTATTTTTTTGTATTTGTTCATAGTGACAACTGAACACTTTTTAGTATTTAGGTGGTAGTATAAATAGCTGCAGTCAAGACCTTTCAATTGATGTCTAAATGATGAACATTGGAATTGTAAACAGAGTTTGACATTTTTGGCTTTGAAAATCCATTTCCTGTATTAAATTATTTTACAAACAGCGTAAAGCGTAATTTTTCGTCTGATATTCATCATCATCGAAAGGTAGTGATTTTTTCTTTCTATTTTCAAAACTCGTCTTACAAAATGTTTCCAAGAAATGTGAGTTTAGTTTTGTGAGTGTGACCGCTGCAATTTATTTCCGTGAACCATCCTAATATATATAACCTGACCTTCGGCAACATTAAGAAATTCCATTCGTAGATAAAGCGAAATAATTCCATTCCATGACTATGGCAAAACCTGATATCAGCAACAGGTGCCGTGTAATTTTGTAATAAATCCAATATCATTCGGTCGCTGTCATTCTTTGCGAAAGCAAAAATGAATGACGAAATGACAGTGTAAAGTGCGTCATGGATATTGTCTCAACTGAGTTAAGTTGAAATATAAAATCAAGAAACAATTGCTATTGAGAATTCACTGGACGGACTCATCCACAGGAAGTGGCCTCGAGGACATAGTGAGAAATGACAATAGATAGTCTTGAAGGCAACAGCGCAGTCCAACAGGTTCGTGACCTTCTGTGTTTACCATCTTCTGGGAATAACTTTATAAGTGGGGGTGTATGTGTATTATGGGACAACTTTTCCCTGTTGTAATAGCCCACATCCGCTGGAATTTTAAAATGTTCTTTTTTTCCGTTTCACTTGCATTTGTATTCCCATTCCACTTATAATGCCAAGCAACGAATTTCGATCAAAGTTGTTTCTTTAATAGTTGTAGTTGTATTTTAGTTGTGTCGTAGTTGTCGACGACTTCATTTGAATTTCAATGTTTTATTCATTCGTGTTTTCTTTGCCAGGCAACCAAACCACTCATCATATTTTCATAGCCCCCCCCACAATTGCGATTGTCACAACGACTTTCTGAAGTATCTTCCGCGATATATGTACATACGAATATGATGGATGGCTATAGGGGAAGAACAAACTAAGTCAGAAAAAAAGAATCACAACTAACAGGAAAGGTGAACTGTAATAATATTGAAAAAAGTGAAAATCAATCTGCAAACAGTTTGTTGTAATGACAGAAAATTGTCTGCTGCAATGAACAATTTGCTGCTGGTAAGCAATCAACTGCAATCAGATATTAATGAATATAAGTTAAGAGAAGTGTATTTTTAAAATTCTTGTTTTCTCCTGCACTTTTCTTGACTATGAATATTTCCATTAGAAACACATTTTAAACAATTTTTATTTAAAAATAAAATACCCACAATTTTATTTATGTTTTCATTCCCCGAAACTCCGGCTTCACAAAGTTTAACCTGTTGCATGTATATGTAGTTGTGGCAAGCACGTTTTGTTACCCTGCCACATGTACGACATGCTAAACGTACATATGCCCTCGCGTGTTCTTAAATGTGGGACAAGCACACCTTACAAGAATTCTGTGAAAAGCGCCACGTCGGCACAATCATGACAACTTTGGGAATCTGTACATTAAAATGCAGCACAAGAAATAGCAAGGCCCGACAACAAGAGGCCTTTTCAAACAGACTCCAATCCTGACGCCTTTCAAAAAAATATAAAATATATTACTAAACATTTCTACGGAATTTTCTAAAAAAAGAATTTTATATAAATAAAAAATTTTTGCGACGAGATTTTCTATAAATACAAAATTTTGACGAAATGTCCTATAAATAAAAAAGAGACGAAATATCCTGTAAATAAAACAAGTAAAAACGGCGTTAAATTCGGCCCGGCCGAACTTTATATACTCCCCGCTATGGATTGCATTCCACAGAGGATGTCGATTTTCGTAGAAATTTATGTAAAATTTCCTAACGATTTTATGTAAAATTTGGACGTTCTAGCTCTTTTCGTTTAGATGCTAGCGAGCTTTCAACAGACGGACGGACGGACATGGCTAGATCGTCGATATTTCAAGGTGGTACAAACGGAATGACACTGTAAGTATACCCCCATCCTGGAGGTGGATGGTATAAAAATCAACGAGAATTTTGACGAAATTTCCGATAAATATAAAATTTTGACGAGATTTTCTACAATTCAACATTTTTTACGATATTTTTTGTTACTCAAATATTGACTATAATTCAAATATTGTGTTCATATTTTCTACAATTCAAAAGTTTCGACGAAATTTCCGATAACTATAAAATTTCGACGAGATTTTCTATAAATATAAAATATCGACGAGATTTTCTACAAACCAAAAATTTCGACGAGATTTTCTATAAACCAAAAATTTTGACAAGATTTTTATAAACCAAATATTTGGACGAGATTTTCTATAAATCAAAAATTTCGGCGAGTTTTTATATAATTAGAAAATTTCGACGAGTTTTTATATAATTAGAAAATTTCGACGAAATTTTCCATATATAAAAAATTTCGACGAGATTTTCTGTAAACTAAAAATTTCGACGAGATTTTCTAAAAATCAAAAAATTCGACGAGATTTTCTATAATTCAAAAATTTCGACGAGATTTTCTATAATTCAAAAATTCGACTAGATTTTCTATAATTCAAAAATTTCGACGAGATTTTCTATAATTACAAAATTCGACTAGATTTTCTATAATTCAAAAATTTCGACGAAGTTTTCTATACTTAAAAAATTCGACGAGATTTTCTTTACTTCAAAAATTTCGAAGAGATTTTCTATAAATCAAAAATTTCGACTAGATTTTCTATACTTAGTAAATTTCGAGGAGCTTTTCTATAAGAGTTTCGACGAGATTTCTTTATTTAAAAAATTTCGACGAGATTTTCTATAAACCAAAAATTTCGACGAGTTTTTCTATAAACCAAAAATATCGACAAAATTTTCTATAATTAAAAAATTTCGATGAGTTTTTATATAATTAGAAAATTTCGACGAGATTTTCTATAAATTAAAAATTTCGACGAGATTTTCTATAATTCAAAAATTCGACTAGATTTTCTATAATTCAAAAATTTCGACGAAGTTTTCTATACTTAAAAAATTCGACGAGATTTTCTTTACTTCCAAAATTTCGAAGAGATTTTCTATAAATCAAAAATTTCGACTAGATTTTCTATACTTAGTAAATTTCGACGAGCTTTTCTATAAAAGTTTCGACGAGATTTCTTTATTTAAAAAATTTCGACGAGATTTTCTATAAACCAAAAATTTCGACGAGTTTTTCTATAAATCAAAAATTTCGACGAGTTTTTCTATAAACCAAAAATTTCGGCGAAATTTTCTATAATTAAAAAATGTCGACGAGTTTTTATATAATTAGAAAATTTCGACGAGATTTTCTATAAATTAAAAATTTCGACGAGATTTTCTATAATTCAAAAATTTCGACGAGATTTTCTATAATTAAAAAAAAATTCGATGAGATTTTCTATAAATCAAAAATTTCGACTAGATTTTCTATACTTAGTAAATTTCGACGAGATTTTCTATAATTCGAAAATTTTAACGAGATTTTCTATAATTAAAAAATGTCGACGACATTTTCTTTAATTAAAAAAATTCGACAAGATTTTCTATAAATCAAAAATTTCGACGAGTTTTTATATAATTAGAAAATTTCGAGGAGTTTTTATATAATTAGAAAATTTCGACGAGTTTTTAAATAATTAGAAAATTTCGACGAAATTTTCCATATATAAAAAATTTCGACGAGATTTTTAATAACTTAAAAAATTTCGACGAGATTTTCTAAAAATCAAAAAATTCGACGAAATTTTCTATATATAAAAAATTTCGACGAGATTTTCTATAATTAAAAAATTCGACTAGATTTTCTATAATTTGAAAATTCGACGAAATTTTCTATAAATCGAAATTTTCGACGAAATTTCCTATTTTGTATGGGAATTGTCTGTCTGAACGCCCTATTTTGTATTGGAATTGCCTGCCTGGATGGCCTTACCATGCCTCCCTGCGGCCCCGGTACTGAATACGTTAGTCTTATCTTTGTATGTACAAATATCAGACATGTACGTACTCTCGTGTGTATTCTTATATGTTTAGCCATGTTTGCCGAAGACAAAGTTCATATTTTTATTCTTGTTTTACTGTAGTTGCTGCTGTTGTTGTTGTTTGATATATTAACAGAATATGCTTCGATTGTGGTGTAGATTTTTGCAGTGGATCGAAAAAGTTTTACTTTTGCAAATTCTAATCCAAAAGTTAAGCACGAAACAAACAACTGAAGGATATAATCCTTTGGCTGGCTGTTCTCTTGTTGTTTTTGTTTGTTTGTGAAAAGTTCCATTAAACCACTGACTGATACTCTGGGTGTAGTGGTGGGTGGTTGCCCACACCCCCACAACAAGGTTGAATGAAGTGGGCGGGACACAGACATTTCGTTTCGAATGAAAAGGGCTTCTGGGAGGAAATGGCATGAGAATTGTGTGGGCGAGCGATTGTGCGATTCATTCACAGAATGAACGATGATTAAAGGCACATTTTGTTTTATAACTTTTAACGTGTTTGTCGTGTTCGCTTCATTGCTTCCCATAGTATTTTTCCCAGTGACGTTGTTTCACGCTGTCTTCTTTATTGTGAGGTTTATCGGTCGTTGTGTTTGAGTCTGCATTCTTTTACATATCAAGGATATTTTCAGTGGGGATTTGTCTTCCGCTCTCTCACCCTCTGTAATTTTTTCTAAGAAAATATTGTGTGTTTAAATGGCCTAATGGGGTTTTGTTTTTCCCCCAGGAATTTTAATAAAGGGCCTTACAAAAGGACGCTGACAGAATTTATAATGAAACATTGGTGTTTTATAAATTTTCCTTAAATCTCAATACTGACATAAAACGTATTATGCATCGAAGCGTTTTGAGAAAATTATTATATTAATTATTATATGTATGTATAGTACTTTATTATTTTATTTATGGGAAAACTTGATCGTCCTTCTTCGGAGACCCTGTTTTCGGTTTATGTGCTTTCTTCCTTCCTCACTCCTTATGATTATTATTTTATTATCCTGCCAAGTGACCTTTTTAGAAAGTTTTTTTTTCTATGTATTTCGTCATCATTTGGATGATTTTCTATTATTTTTGTTTTGTTTTATTGTACACCCTAAAGGCTTTTGTTGTAGAGTCTTTCTACTGAAAACAATCATCAATATTGATTTATTGTGGTTTTAATAAAACAAAATCATTTCAATGATTTGCTCAACATGGCCATCAGATAATCACTCTATAATATGGCTATCAGACATAGCCCGAAGGTGACATGTGGATAGAAATGCGGTGGAAAATTTTTCTTTTTAAAAAATCCCAATACAAGGTAGAGAATAGGACGAAGAGAGTTACGCAAAAGAGAGCAGATTGTGTGGGAAATATTAAATTTGGACCAAAATATTAAATTTCGATGAGATTTTCTATAACTATAAAATTACGACGAGATTTTCTATAAATATAAAATTTCGACGAGATTTGCTATAAATCAAAAATTTCAACGAGATTTTATATAAATCAAAAATTTCGACGAGATTTTATATAAATTAATAATTTCGACGAGATTTTATATAAATCAAAAATTTCGACGAGATTTTCTATAATTCAAAAATTTCGACGAGATTTTATATAAATCAAAAATTTCGACGAGATTTTATATAAATCAATAATTTCGACGAGATTTTCTATAAATCAAAAATTTCGACGAGATTTTATATAAATCAAAAATTTCGACGAGATTTTATATAAATCAAAAATTTCGACGAGATTTTATATAAATCAAAAATTTCGACGAGATTTTATATAAATCAAAAATTTCGACGAGATTTTATATAAATCAAAATTTTCAACGAAATTTTCTATAAATCAAAACTTTCGTCGTGATTTTATACAAATAAAAAATTTCGACGAGATTTTCTATAAATCAAAAATTTCGACGAGATTTTATATAAATCAAAAATTTCGACGAGATTTTCTATAAATGAAAAATTTCGACGAGATTTTATATAAATCAAAAATTTCGACGAGATTTTATATAAGTTAAAAATTTCGACGATATTTTATTAAAATCAGAAATTTCGACGAGAATTTTAAAAATCAAAACTTCGACGATATTTTATTAAAATCAGAAATTTCGACGAGATTTTTAAAAATCAAAAATTCCTGCCTGAAGGCCCTGCTGGAAGGCTTTCGACGAGATTTTCTACAAATCAAAAATTTCGACGAGAATTTATATAAATCAAAATTTCCACTAGATTTTATATAAATCAAAATCTGGTCGAAATATTTTATATATTTATATTTTGAGAAAATTTGGTCAACATTTTATATTTATAGAAAATCTGGTGGAAATTTTCGAAAATTTTGACGAAATTTTCTATGAATATAAAATATCGACCAGATTTTCTATAAATATAAAATTTCGGCGAGATTTTCTATAAATAAAAAATTTCGACCAGATTTTCTACAAATAAAAAATTTCGTCCAAATTTTCTACAAATTTAAAATTTCGACCACATTTTCTATAAATATAAAATTTCGACCAGATTTTCTAAAAATATAGAATTTCAACAAAATTTCCTTTAAATATGTATTTTCGACGAGATTTTCTAGAAATATAAAATTTCGACCAGATTTTCTATAAATATAAAATTTCGACGAGATTTTTTATAAATATAAAATTTCGACCAGATTTTCTATATGTTTTATGCTAATAAAATTTCGACTAAATTTTCTATGAAAATAAATAAACATAATGTATAATTAAAATATAAAATTTCGACGAGATTTTCTATAAATATAAAATTTCGACCAAATTTTCTAGAAATATAATATTTTGACCAGATTTTCTATAAATATAAAATTTCGACCAAATTTTCTAGAAATAAATATAATATTTTGACCAGATTTTCTATAAATATAAAATTTCGACGAGATTATCTATAAATATAAAATTTCGACGAGATTATCTATAAATATAAAATTTCGACGAGATTTTCTATAAATATAAAATTTCGCCAAGAATTTCTATAAATATAAAATTTCGACGTGATTTTCTATAAATATAAAATATCGACGAGATTTTCTATAAATAGAAAATTTCGACCAGATTTCTGTAAATATAAAATTTCGACGAGATTTTCTATAAATATAAAATTTCGACCAAATTGTTTAGAAATATAAAATTTCCACCAAGTTTTCTAGAATTATAAAATTTCGACAAGATTTCTTCTAAATATAAAATTTCGACCAGATTTCAATAAATATAAAAATTCGCCAAGATTTTTTATAAATATAAAATTTCGCCAAGATTTTCTATAAATATAAAATATCGACGAGATTTTCTATCAATATAAAATTTCGACCAAATTTTCTATAAATATAAAATATCGACGAAATTTTCTAGAAATTTAAAATTTCGACGAGATTTACTAATTTGTAATTACTTCTGTGTGCTATGTTTGTCAACATAGCTGTGACTATGCCGTAGCACATTGTTATCAGTAGGCGACATTGCGGTATGCACACATGTGTGTGTGTGTGTGTTTTATTGGACTAATCATATCAGTTGGGAATTATTATCATTTACAGCTTCCAACAGTCTTGCTGAATAGACTCTTCCCTCCATTTCGTAAGCAGCGAAGCTATTCTTCCTCTCTTTTCACTTTATCATTATTGAGTCATTCTCGTGGGTATTGTCTTGGTGTAGTTACATCGAAATATGCTCATCAAAATGTATAAGATTTCATCTAAAATGCCGACGTTTAGGGGCCCACGCTAGGTTCAGTCATTTAGACGTGCGTACATAAAACTATTTTGCATACACGGACATACATATGGGGGCCGTTCCACATTGTATTGTCTTAGAATATGTTATCGATATTCATATAGTCAAAGTACTTTCAAATTTTATAAATTCATTTATTTTTGTATCGACATCTGTGCATACTTTTGACCGCATTCCCGAAGAACTGCGATAATTCCTAGGCACATTACTTCCGGAGAATCGACAAACATTAATAAAATTCTACCGAGATTATGAAGCCACAAAAGAAGAAATGTAAAATAATCTATGTTGAAACATGTAATTGTTCAGTTTGTCCTCTTGGGCATACAATAATGGAATACCCCATATATGTCTGTACTAAGTACTTATGTTTCTATTCGTATGTATCTTTCAAACACAAAACGTAGTGTTAATAACCTCATTCCCTGGTTGGGATTGTTTCGTCTTCAATCACTGCAGCGGTAGCAGAAGCTTGCAGCTGCTGTTGCAACAACAGCAACAGCATCAGCAGCTGAGTAGAAATTGTAATACAATTAATTAAAGCAGCAAACAACATCTAGAAAGAAAATTTAATCACGTTTACATTACACACCGAATCGTGCATCTCATACATACCAGCAGCAAGCCAGCCAGTACATGCTCGCATGTCCGTCCGTCTGTCCGTCCGCAGCAGCTTCTTCCCCTCAGCACAGTTGCACATGCCAGCACCGAGATAGACATCACGCAAATGACCAGCACACTGTCACTGTGTAATTAAGCGTGAGTGATTGTGTGTGCTGAGATTTGAAATTCAAAATCTCTAATTAAAAACGAACAAAACAGCAGCACATCATTTTCATTTTGTAATCTGAAGATTACAACCGATGTAAGTACGATCAGATAATGTTGCAGTGTCGACGTTGCTGACGTCTTCCCATTATAATGAGCCGATGAAGGGTATTGAACTTGCAATCGATGCAATGGCAAAAAGAAAACAAAGTAGTAAAATCGAAAAATGCAAGAAAAAAAGCAAAATAGTAACATTGAAAAATTACCACATTTATTTATTTTATATTTATAGGAAATTTTATATTTATAGGAAATTTCGTCGAAATTTTATATTTATAGGAAATTTCGTCGAAATTTTATATTTATAGGAAATTTCGTCGAAATTTTATATTTATCGTAAATTTCGTCGAAATTTTATATTTATAGTAAATCTCGTCGAAATTTTCAATTTATAGAAAATCTCGTCAACATTTTCAATTTATAGAAAATCTCGTCGAAATTTTCAATTTATAGAAAATCTCGTCGAAATTTTCAATTTATAGAAAATCTCGTCGAAATTTTCAATTTATAGAAAATCTCGTCGAAATTTTATATTTATAGAAAATCCCGTCGAAATTTTATATTTATAGAAAATCCCGTCGAAAATTTATATTTATACAAAATCTCGTCAAAATTTTATATTTATAGAAAATTTCGTCGAAATTTAAGATTTATATGAAATCTCGTCGTAAATTGAGATTTATATAAAATCTCGTCGATATTCTCTATTTATAGAAAATCTTGTCGAAATTTTTGATTTATAGAAAAATTCGTCAAAATTTCATATTTATTGAAAATCTGGTCGAAATTTTATATTTGTAGAAAATCTCATCAAATTTTTATATTTATAGAAAATCTCGTCGAAATTTTATATTTATTGAAAATCTCGTCGAAATTTTATATTTATAGAAATTTTATATTTGTCTAATATCTCGTGGAAATTTTATTTTTTATAGAAAATCTCGTCGAAATTTTATATTTATAGAAAATCTGGTCAAAATTTTATATTTATAGCAAAATCTCGTCGAAATTTTATATTTATAGAAAATCTGGTAAAAATTTTATATTTACCGAAAATTTCGTCGAAATTTAAGATTTATGTAAAATCTCGTCGTAAATTTTTGATTTATATAAAATCTCGTCGTAAATTTGTGATTTATATAAAATCTCGTCGATATTCTTTATTATAGAAAAATTCGTCAAAATTTCATATTTATTGAAAATCTGGTCGAAATTTTATATTTGTAGAAAATCTCATCGAAATTTTATATTTATACAAAATCTCGTCGAAATTTTATTTTTTATACAAAATCTCGTCGAAATTTTATTTTTTATACAAAATCTCGTCGAAATTTTAAATTTATAGAAAATCTCGTCGAAATTTTATTTTTTATACAAAATCTCGTCGAAATTTTATTTTTTATACAAAATCTCGTCGAAATTTTATATTTATAGAAAATCTCGTAGAAATTTTATATTTATAGGAAATTTCGTCGAAATTTTATATTTATAGAAAATATGGTCAAAATTTTATATTTATAGCAAAATCTCGTCGAAATTTTATATTTATACAAAATCTCATCAAAATTTTATATTTATAGAAAATCTAGAGGTTTTATATTTACAGAAAATTTCGTCGAAATTTAAGATTTATATAAAATCTCGTCTAAATTGAGATTTATATAAAGTCTCGTCTAAATTGAGATTTATATAAAATCTCGTCGATATTCTTTATTTATAGAAAATTTTGTCGAAATTTTTGATTTATAGAAAAATTCGTCAAAATATCATATTTATTGCAAATATTGTCGAAATTTTATATTTATAGAAAATCTCGTCGAAACTTTATTTTTTATAGAAAGTCTTTATATTTATAGGAAATCTGGTCGAAATTTTGTATTTATAGGAAATTTGTATATTATAGAATTTTTATATTTTTAGAAAATCTAGTCGAAAATTTATATTTATTGAAAATCTTTTCAAAATTTTATATGTATCGAAAACCTCGTCGAAATTTTATGGAAAATTTCGAAATAGCCATAACTGTAAACTTTTTTGTCTAAAATTTCGTTTCCTTTAGCAAACATTGATTTATTTTCTTATAATATTTGTGTCTTGTCTATCTACTAATTCCATTTTTCTTTATTTCTCCTTTCAGGTATGATCTGTTAATGTCTAAATCCATATTTTTTAGAAAGTTTTTTCTCGTAAGTATCTTATTAGAGAAATTGTTTTTTCTTAATGATTAATTCGTTTTATCCATTATTTTGAAAATTCCATTAATCATAACATCTGCTGGATTATTATCCACAGCTGTATATTTACAACACAATGTTGGTAAATTTCAAACAAATAATATCAGCTCATGCACCACTCAGCGGATACTGTGCGCTGCAGCGTTCAGTTGCCTCCATGTCTTCTAGACAATGAAAGTGTTGATATCATCGAGTGAGTCTTCTCACAAAGATTTATTGATTCAATTCCAATCGCATGCAACGAACAGCCATGCCAGCCAACTGACCCAGGGGAGGCATTGTAATAAAAGCATCTAAAAGCAATCTGCTTCGTTCATATTCCCAATTTGTTCTAAGCGTCTTTTTTTGTTTGTTCTACATTGTTAAGACGTATCATAGAATCATATCGCCATCAACATCACGGTGCACTCTAGGGCGTACCTCAAAAAAAAAGTTCGCCGTACACCTTCGAATATGAAGTATTATTGAAAGGTAGTTTCAAAAAAAAAATTTTTATTTTTTTATGCCGAACGTAGGGGTCGCGCTTTTACATTTTTCTATATAACTTGTATTTATAAACGGATTTTAAAGTGTGATACATCGATGTTTTTGTCTCGACGAGGCCGATTTTTTTGTCTTTGAAGTCATTGAGCTCAAGCACCCCCTTCTGGTACTTACCCATCATTTCTCAGTTGCTACTACCCTAATGTACCACTCTAATAATCGAAAATTAAAGCTCGCATAAAATCATGAATCATGTTTGAGCTCAATGACTTCAAAGACAAAAAAAAATCGGACAAAAACATCGATGTATCACACTTTAAAATCCGTTTATAAATGCAGAAGTTATATAGAAAAATGTAAAAGCGCGACCCCTACGTTCGGCATAAAAAAATAAAAAAAATTTTTTTGAAACTACCTTTCAATAATACTTCATATTCGAAGGTGTACGGCGAACTTTTTTTTTTTTACTTGTAACCTGGTACGCTCTAGTGCACTCCCCATACGATGAAAGACGAGACAAAAGACATCGGTGGGTAAAGGGTTACAAAAAAGAACACTAAATATAGTTCAATTGAAATACCAAATATGTGATTTTTAAATGACTTTGTTCAGATAGAAACGTTTTCAAATATTATTCAAAAATTAAAATCTGACAATTTTCACGACTTAATTCCATTTTTTGCTGACACACAACATTAAGAGCGCTCTCAAATGAATTTATTTTCTGGTCAAATATGTCAAGCCTTCCCCAGGAAATATCAGCTGCCTAGTCTCACAATATATATAGTATCCCTCGTCCATGAGGCATGAACTTTTCTTAAAAAAAAATATTTTTTTTTTGCCACGAGTAAAGGTAAAGGCTACGGTTTCACTGCATACACTTAATGGTCTCTATCTTCCTTTTATAATGGTCTTTCATGTATACCTATCTACGTATATATAGCCCTAATTTAATGACCCTCTAGGACAACTTATGTCTGCTTGACTTTGATCATGAGTCAGAGTGCATTCTCTTTGTATTTTCTTTAATGTCACTTGGATGCTTTTTTTTAGATTGAAACCTCATCCATTCAGGCCAGAAAAACCGGATATTGACGAAATTATGTTAGCAAACATTCGAACATGATATTTACAATATTCACAAGCATAATGTGTAAATATAATATTAAAGAATGTAAATTTCAAATTTTCAAATGGTCATTGCGCAGATGTTAACATAAAAATATCAAAAAATCCGAAATCGAATTATCTTCAAGTCTTTTTAACATTATTTTTTGTGAGACGAGAAATTTCGGTACTATTTACAAAATATTTCAATCAGTAAATTTTTATATTATTCCCAATATATTGAAGGTATCCCATTTGGAATATAATTTAAAATGATAGTGTAGATTGTTCTTGTGTTCGTTTACACCACCAAGATTTAGAAAAAGTTCATGTGCTATCTATTTTAAGAGACACATTTACACCTGAAAATAGAATTATACTGAGTTAGGTTCTCCGATAGTAAAGACATTTTGCAGAAATTTCAAGCAAATCGCTTCTAGTTCAATATTAAATTATCAAATCTGAAAAATATTGTTTTTTTTTTTTTTGGTTTGGTTCTAGTTCAATATTAAATTATCAAATCTTAAAATATTGTTTTTTTTTTTTTGGTTTAGGGTTACTTATAGTCCAAACTTTTGTGTTTATTAAAAAATTTCAGGAAATTAAGAAAAAAATAAAAACTATATTTTTTATGATTTGATAATTTCGTACTAAACTAGAATGAATTTGCTTGAAATTCGCCAAAACAATTATATTTCTATCTTCTACCAGAGAAAATATACGATTTTTTTTTTAAATTACCTTATGACAAAATTCCAGATTTTCGATCAGCCCTAGTGTCTACAATTCATATGTATTGAAAATTGGGAAATGTTCTCCTATTTCTCATATTCAAATGTACAAATTTGCCAACTTTCAATAAAATCGAACAATCTTAGGAAATTTTCTGTTCCCTTTCACATGGAATTAGTCGACTAATAAAATTGAAATATAAATTTAATTAAATGTTGACTTCACAACACTTGTTTCAACAAAAAAAAAATAAAAAAATTATTGTCCAAGGCCTAAAAAATATTTAATTATGGATAATATTGAAAGTCCACCAGCCTGCAGTGCATGGCAATGAGAAAGCTTTCAAGTAAATAATAATACTCTTCAAAATACCTAGTGGTAAGGTTTTCGGGTGTATATATAACGCGCAGGTAAATCTAAATAATAACAGCGTTACCATGCCAAGCGCCACTGATGATTTATTCCCACACAAGATATGAAATACATATATATATGAGTAATTTCATCTGAAGCGATCACACACACATTTTGCCCCTTCGCTCCGATTTTAATGAAATTTTCGAAATATGTACTTTTCAAAAAATAAGAAATGTTAAACTCTGGGGAGGATCGAAAATGAAGTATTTTTGTCATAAGATAATTTAAAAAAAAATATTTTTTTGTGGTTTGAGATTAGGGTTTGGGGTTTCCCGGACTTTTTCATTTCCCGGGAAAACGGGAATAAAAAATTTCATTCCCGGGAATCCCGGGAATTCCCGGGAAAATGTAATTTATTTATAGGTATGTCCAATATGGTTTAAAATATCAACATTTAATAACTGGTGTGTTTTTTCCAATACTGTCATATTACAAATTAAAAACGAATGTTATTGTTAAAATATTTTACAAATTATTTTTCATTTTACAAATATTTTACTCTACACCTTTTCAAGATTATATTCGAAACATACAAATTTATATTGAGAAATGTAAATTCATATTAGGGACATATAAATTCATAATGGGTAATGTAAATTTATAATAGGAACATGTTAATTAATAATGAGATATATAAATCATAATTCATTGAGAACAATTAATTCATAATAGGAACATACCAATTCATAATGAAATATACAAGTTTGTAATCAGAAAATCCAAATTCATAATCAGAAAATACGTTTTCATATTCAGAAAATATGAATTCATAATGAGAACATTGATAAAATATGTGTTTCTACGAAAATATCCATAGAAAAACGGACATACATAGCTTCGATTATAAATTTTAGAGTTCCTGATTATGAATTTATATTTTATGAATATATATTCCTGAATAAGAATTTATATTTTCTCATTATCAATTTGGATTTTCTCATTTTGTATTTATATATCTCATTATCAATTTGTATGTTCTTATTATGAATTTATATTTCTCAATATGAATTTACATTTCTCATCGTGAACTTACATATTCCGATTATAAATTACATTTTCTCATTATAAACTTGAAAAGTTGTAGACTAATCGTCAGAATTGGACATTTCTAGATTCAAAATTGAAAACGATTAAGGAAACAAATAACTCATATGACGGAGAATGTTATGACGCATTTAATTTAGAATATTCATTCGTCTGGAGACAAAAATATTTTATAGAATCAGGGGGGAATATTCTAAACTGTAAAAACAATAGAAACATAAAAAATTTAATATTAATTTAATAAATTAAAAAAAAATAAAAATATTGAAATAGTCCAGTCATTAATTCTTACAAAGGGCCATTTAAATACATCGTAGCATATATTTATATTCCTATTAGATTTCTCTTGAAAGTTTCCAGGCGAACAATTTTTATTGTATTCCTATTTTTAGACCATTTCTTTCTTTCTTTATTCCCCTAGCTGGGTTTCGCATAAAATGGCTATTTAGCGAATTTAAAAAGTTTTGTTTGTAGTAATATAATATAAACAAATACTCAACAAATACTTATTTTTGTCAGTAATGTAAATACATATATGAATTTGAAATGCATCTAAAAATTCCAATTTATATAGTAACATTAAATTATTGATCAACATAATAAATAAATTATTTTCTTTAATATTTCCCGTATTCCCGGGAAATTGAAAATTTTTTCCCGGGAATTCCCGTCCAAATTTTTCCGGGAATTCCCGGGAAAAACGATTCGGGAATTCCCGGACCCCAAACCCTATTTGAGATACATGTATATTTTTTCTAGTTTGAAGTAAATTTCTTCCATTTTTATAGACAATTTTCAAATTTTAAAAAAGTAACTTTAATTTTTTCTTATTTATCTTATAAACGAAAAATATATATCTTCGACCTTGCTCCATTAGTTTGGTGATAGTGTTCCTGGTACTTAGTCTAAAACAATTATAAACGTAATGGCTGTTGAAATTGATAACATTTTTTATAAATATTTAAATGAATATATTTCAAGCTGACTTCAAAAAAGTTGTAGATGTTACCGATTAAAATTATTCTTTGGTTCATTTATTTGTTATCGCACACTATTGAGGCATAGCTGATGACAACATGACACTCTCTATACAGAAGATCCACCGATGAGTAGACCTCGGATTTTTGCATATTTTTCATCCTAAGTCTACATTTCGAAGTTTTATCATTCAAATATAGAATATTTGAGAGTAAGTCGAAAAAAAGAAAAAAAAATGTGCCAAAAAGTATGCCAAAGATATACAAATTCATTTTGCATATTTTTTATATTGATGAGTATGTATACATTGTATGACGTATGTATATTAGAGTGGCTTCAAAATAAAAGTTGTGGGTGTTCCCGACTAAAATGAAAGATTTTTTTTTTGTATTCTCCCAAAATATTTCGCTTTTATCAGTGCCCGTTCGTGAGCTGGACGCGTTCAGCATAACCTCTATAAATCAGGTTTTTCTTGAATAAAATTCACGGTGAGAATGGTATTTAGTTAAAACCTGCTAGAAATTAAAATCTGGTCCGAGCCTTATCAAACCATATTAAAAAAGTGCAAAATGACCCAGTATAAAGAACAGATTTATACTATTTTAGTGCAATTTGCATGATGCATTTTTTATAAAAACAACAATAACTTCCACATTTGTAGTTCGATTTATGTTTTTAATTAAATTATCTTAAAAAATTTTTGTGTTGATTTTATGAATCAATAAGCCTCTATAGACAAAAAATATTTTTTTTGGTTTCGGTTACAATATTTTTTATTCTTTTTTTCATTTTTTTAAATCAAAATTTTTGAATTAATATTTTAATATCTTTTTAAGTTTAGAACGTCAAAAATACATTGGAATCGAGCATTATCGAACTAACACTGGCAAAATTGTAGAACAATTATACTGTGTGTAATTTTTAAGTCATGGAAATATAACCATATACGGTGGTGTCCGCGATAAGAGACAAAAAAAGATCCGTGTCTTTTTATTTGTTTATTATTTTTGTAATAGATAGCAGAGTACCTAAATGCTGAAGTAAAGTAAAAGCAAATTAAATTAAAAAAATCGTAAATGTTTTCACTTTTGCGGCTACCTAAACGCTACATATACAGCGTTAAGAATCATTCCTAAGAAGTTCATATGTTCTAGAAAGTTGTTGATTGAGATCTTAGATACATTCTTGTAGTTGATTGTTTCCTTGAATTTTGAACGGGGGAAAAAGGGTTAAAAAATCGAATTTTTGCGATTTTGACCATGAAGATGAAGTTTTTTATGTTCACAATTTTTGTTCTTTATGACAGGAGCTACAACTTTGCCTCTGACAACAAATCAAAATTCCAAATGATTTGCAAGATATGAGCCTGTAAACTGATCACTTTTTTTTGGCAAAAACGACACCGAGGCCCCAAATCTTTGGAGGCCCATAAAAAAGTGCATGACTTTGGGCAAAACTGGGAGACACGGGTCTTTTTTTTGGTATTTTATCACTTAGTGGTGTCCGGTTATATTTCCATGACTTAAAAATTGCAAACAGTGTTATCCATAAAAAAATTTTGTGTTGAGTTTATAAATAAATATGCCTCAGTAGAGACAAGATAATAATTTTGTTGTTGTTGAACACAATTTTTTTTTTATTTTTTTAATTTTATTATACCCTCCACCTCCAGAATGGGGGTATACTAACTTTGTCATTCCGTTTGCAACACCTTGAAATATCGACATGAGACCCTATAAAGTATATTTATTCTTGATTGTCATAAAATTCTAAGACGATCTAGCCATGTCCGTCCGTCTGTCCGTGTGTTGAAAGCACGCTAGCATCTAAACGAAAGGAGCTAGAACGTTAAAATTTTCCATAAATGCGTCTTATAGTCGTACATCGGTTGGAATTGAAACGGGGCGAAATCGGCCCAAAGGGAAAAATTTTTCCCTCACAAGGACTAAAAATACCCTTAATAATCCCTAATATTTTAGCGTATTTAAGCATGTTTTTTGAATATGTCTGTTTATATTTGCTTGATATTTGGTATGCGTATGCCCCTTACAGCAAACACGTGCACCATAAAGTGATTCTTATTTGTAGGGGGTGAAATGGGGCAAAAAAGGGATAAAAATTGTACATATTAAATGACAACAGCTAGAAACACGAAATGGTGCGTACATTCATCTAATTTAGTAGATAGATAATATAAAAGCATTTTTCCAAATTCGTACTTTTAAGGAGTAAAATGGGAACAGAGGGATAAAATTGGTACCAACCAAACGGCTGTACCTAGAAGAATGAAATTCGGTGTATACATTCCTCTGACTGTGTAGACACATAAAAAGCGAATTTTACAAAATTCGTACTTTTTGGGGTGAAAGTGGAAAAAAGGGATAAAAATAGTAAAAACCAAATGACCGCAGATAGAGTCATGAAATTCGCAATATAAAGGGTGATTTTTTAAGAGCTTGATAACTTTTTTTAAAAAAAAAAACGCATAAAATTTGCAAAATCTCATCGGTTCTTTATTTGAAACGTTAGATTGGTCCATGACATTTACTTTTTGAAGATAATTTCATTTAAATGTTGACCGCGGCTGCGTCTTAGGTGGTCCATCCGCTTAGTCCAATTTTGGCATTTCCACGTTTTTGAGTAACAGAGACCCAATTGGTGCGAACGGCGACGAATCGAAAATTGGTGGTCATCATTAACACTGGCCGATACAGCTGCGATATTTTCTTCAGTTCGCACTCTACGTAAGCGTGTTGGTGGTTTAATGTCCAACAATGTAAATTTGGTGCGAAATTTAGTCACAATAGCCCGAATAGCCGCTTCAGTGGGTCGATTAAACTGACCATAAAATGGAAGCGCGCAATGAACTTTCTTAACAGAGCACGCATTTTGATAATAAAATTCAATAATTTGCAAGCGTTGTTCGTTTGTAAGATGATTCATGATGAAATGTCAAAGCATACTGAGCATCTTTCTCTTTGACACCATGTCTGAAATCCCACGTGATCTGTCAAATACTAATGCATGAAAATCCTAACCTCAAAAAAATCACTCTTTACATTCCTCTGACTGCGTAGACACGAAAAACAAAAACTTAACAAAATAGGACAAAAAGGGATAAAAATAGTACATATTAAACGACAACAGCTAAAAATACGAAATTCGGTGTGTACATTCCTCTAATTGGGTAGATACATAATATAAAAGTATTTTTTCCAAATTCGTACTTTTAAGGGGTAAAATGGGAATAGAGGGATAAAAATGGTACCAACCAAAGTGCTACGCCTAGAATAATGAAATTCGATGTATACATTCCTCTGATTGCGTAGACACTTAATATAAACGGAATTTTCGAAATTCGTACTTTTTGGGGTTAAAATGAAAAAAAGGGGATAAAAATAGTACCAATCAAATGACCGCAACTAGAGTCATGAAATTCGGAGTATACATTCCTCTGACTGTGTAGACACGGAAAATAAACGGATTTTTCGAAATTCGTACTTTAAAGGGATACAATGGTACAGAGTGATAAAAATAGTACCAACTAAACGACCACAGCTAGAATGATGAAATGCGTAGAAACGTCAAGGGGGTAAAAATGGTACCAACCAAATGGCCGCAGCTGTAATCATGGAATTCGGTGTATACATTCCTCTGACTGCATAGACAAGCAATACAAGAAGTTTTTTTCCAAATTCGTACTTTTTCTTTTACGGCAAAAATTGGTTGAATCATGAAGTTAGGTTATTTTGCACTATGTACGTCTGATAATGGATTTTCAAAATTTGTACGTTCGGAATTAAAATAGAATGGAAATACAACCAATTGTAGCACCCACTATCTACCAATATTTATGGTTTAAGCTTTTTGATATAAGAATATTTAAATATTTATATAAGAATATTTATTTTTTGAATTGACGTATTGGTAGCCTTGCCTTATAAGCATGGCTTGAAATAATTAAAATATTATATTTATTTATAACATTATTTTTTCAATATTTGTATTTGTTTTGGTTTGGCTATATTAAAACATTTATATTTTTCTGTAATATTACTGCACTTCTATGAAAATCGACATCCCCTGTGGAATGCAATCCATGGTGGAGGGTATATAAAGTTCGGCCCGGTCGAACTTAACACCGTTTTTACTTGTTTCTTAATAAGTTTATCCATTTTTTGTGTGTTGATTTTATGAATAAATATGTCTCAATAGTCGTAAAAAAAATTCGGATTTATTTTTTTTAATTTAAATTTTATTTTTGATTTTTTATTTTTAACTAAAATTATCCATACATTTTTGTGTGTTGATTTTATGAATGGATATGGCTAAATACGCGCAAAAAATAACTTTTTTGTTGATTTACATGTTTTAATAAATTATTTTCGTACTTTCGCGAGTCAGACAAAGGCGATATGGGTATCAAATGAAAGAGAAGAATATCAGTTAAAAATACTTTAAATTATATGCTGCTATGTAATAGTTTCGTATTAACAACCATTTCAAAATGTATTTGGATTTTTTTTTCCCACAATAAGGTTATCGACCATAAATGTGGAATTCAAAATACATATTAATTTTTGGTATCTTATTCATATGATGATGTTTATTGTAGACATTTTTTGCTGAAAAATTCTCACTATATACCCCTTTCCTATGGCCGCTAAGAATCTTATTTTCGTATCGTAAATATTCTCAAATGTTATTATTGCTATTATCGAATGTGGTGGCTGAGTTTCAAAAGATTATTTTTATTTTTATTTTCATTTTATTTTTTCTTTCGAAAAGTACAGACAACAAATACGTTGTTGTTTACATTGTGTTGTTTACCACAGAATTAATCGTAAACACATTTATTATATACAATATTAACATTAAATATTTCGATTTAAATTGTTGTCGTTATAAATAAATAAATTCATTTTAAGAATAAAAACAATTGAATATAACGTCTGCAGATAATTAAAATTGTAATTATTATATTAATGCTGAAATAAAAAAAAAACACCCATGCGAAAATTTCAAACTCAAATGGAATGGGAAATATTCAACTGATATTGATGCGTGTGTGTGTGTGCGAATTCCTGTTCCTGGTCAAATTCCAAAGACAAATCGGTGGATCTATGACAGATGCAACTTGAATTTTGTTTTGTTTTTTTTTTTCCTGCGTTTCAATTGAGTTAATTTTGAATTTTATACCTACAATATTGTAATTACACTGTGCCAGAAAATTATTTTTTTTATTTTTGATCTGAAAGCAATTCCGATTTAGAGGTCACCAAAAACCCTTCGCCGTAGACTTTACACTGTGTGAAGGTAAATCAAATTTACTGGGGCTGTGTGTGTGTTATTTAGCTTTTGCTATTCCGTGAAATGGATTTACAAAACTGCTGGGACGTCATCATCTACATTTATTTAACCTGAAGGTTACATTCTCTGCGTTCACAGTTTGTCTTCATGGCTCTTTTGTTGGTGTCTATATGTGTGTGTTTTGCAATATTTCTCCTCTACACTTTTACTTGCCGCAATGGGGTTTTTATTTAGTGATTTCGTCATTTACATAATTTACTTAAAGTTCAAATACGAAAAGAAAAAAAAAATCTCAATAATTTACTCTGACGTCTATCATGGACATGAAGTCATTACGCGGTGTAATGCGATTAAAACACCACAAACAAATCGATTGCGATACTTATATGGATGTCCCCTCACCATGTGATAATTTTAAATATTTTATTGACGTTAGTCTTATATTCAAATTTTAAACAGAATTTAATAATAGATAGTCACCCCAGAGTTCTTAAAATAAATATTTACCAAAAATAAAATGACCAAAAATGTTACGATTTTGACCACTCTTACATGCATTCTCTCTATGCAAAACATTAGCAGTTACCAACCGCAGCGGCCTGTGTGGTGCTATTGAACCTGAAGATGGGCGCCGTCGCTCTAAAGTGTCAACAACACCATAACAGCTGCTAAACGAAAATCAATTCGAATTTAGTTGTATTTCTGTTGTTTAGTCTGCTTTCGCATATTTACAAATTTCTAACTGAGCTAATTACATTATCGAGGTCGTTGTTAGCGGACTAGCTGGCTGGCTGGCCATTACATTGCCTTTGTTCTTGCCATGTCTGGAGGTAAACATGTGAAAATGTGCAGCAATGCAACGGACGTTGGTACTTATTGATTGTTTTCCAATCAATAATAGTTCTGTTTCATTGAACGAGGAATTTCATGTTTCACTTATTTTCAATTTATAATGATATGCATCCATTAGAAGTATATATAGAAAATGTTGAATTTTAAAATTTTTGAATCTTTGAATTTTTGAGTTTTTGAATTTTTGAATTTTTGAATCTTTGAATTTTTTGAATTTTTGAATTTTCGAATATTTTAATATTTTATTATTTTAATATTTTAATATTTTAATATTTTAATATTTTAATATTTTAATATTTTAATATTTTAATATTTTAATATTTTAATATTTTAATATTTTAATATTTTAATATTTTAATATTTTAATATTTTAATATTTTAATATTTTAATATTTTAATATTTTAATATTTTAATATTTTAATATTTTAATATTTTAATATTTTAATATTTTAATATTTTAATATTTTAATATTTTAATATTTTAATATTTTAATATTTTAATATTTTAATATTTTAATATTTTAATATTTTAATATTTTAATATTTTAATATTTTAATATTTTAATATTTTAATATTTTAATATTTTAATATTTTAATATTTTAATATTTTAATATTTTAATATTTTAATATTTTAATATTTTAATATTTTAATATTTTAATATTTTAATATTTTAATATTTTAATATTTTAATATTTTAATATTTTAATATTTTAATATTTTAATATTTTAATATTTTAATATTTTAATATTTTAATATTTTAATATTTTAATATTTTAATATTTTAATATTTTAATATTTTAATATTTTAATATTTTAATATTTTAATATTTTAATATTTTAATATTTTAATATTTTAATATTTTAATATTTTAATATTTTAATATTTTAATATTTTAATATTTTAATATTTTAATATTTTAATATTTTAATATTTTAATATTTTAATATTTTAATATTTTAATATTTTAATATTTTAATATTTTAATATTTTAATATTTTAATATTTTAATATTTTAATATTTTAATATTTTAATATTTTAATATTTTAATATTTTAATATTTTAATATTTTAATATTTTAATATTTTAATATTTTAATATTTTAATATTTTAATATTTTAATATTTTAATATTTTAATATTTTAATATTTTAATATTTTAATATTTTAATATTTTAATATTTTAATATTTTAATATTTTAATATTTTAATATTTTAATATTTTAATATTTTAATATTTTAATATTTTAATATTTTAATATTTTAATATTTTAATATTTTAATATTTTAATATTTTAATATTTTAATATTTTAATATTTTAATATTTTAATATTTTAATATTTTAATATTTTAATATTTTAATATTTTAATATTTTAATATTTTAATATTTTAATATTTTAATATTTTAATATTTTAATATTTTAATATTTTAATATTTTAATATTTTAATATTTTAATATTTTAATATTTTAATATTTTAATATTTTAATATTTTAATATTATTTTTTGGATTTTTTATTTTTTTTAAATTTATTTTTTCAATTATTCTATAGTTTTCTTAACATTTCTCACTGTGCGCCGTCGACGTCAGCATAAGCTGCTGAAAATTGAAAGTAGAGGCTTGTTTGCTTTATCCATTCAAATGACGTTTGTTTTAAGAATGTTTGCTATGAGTATATAACAAAAGCAACAACAACAACTGCGATGTAAATGATAACAACAACGACAACAACATCGAACGAACATTAATCAAGGCCATTAAAAAGAATATAAACACAACAACACAATACAAACAAATCGTGCCTGATGCATTGCATTCACACTCACACACAGACGTTACTCAGTCACTCCGTCACCAAATCACTCATTGTCGTTATGACCCAATGACGTTTCGGACTGACTGACAGACGATACGTCGATGCATCGTTTCGGCCACTTTTGCAGTGCCAGACATACTGACACTGACTAGCCAGCCTGTCAAGTCAGCCAGCCCAACAAGCCAGCTGACTGACTGGTAATGAGCTTCAAACAATAACTTTATTCATTTGTTGTGTTTCTTATGCTGTTGTTGTTCTTCTTGTTGAACGAGGATTGGTTCCGAAAGTTTTATAAAGGATTTTCTTCCTTTTTGTGAAAAGTAAAAGTACTTCAAATAGAAAAAGTCTTCTGGTCGTATCGCGTAACACATATAGGGCTGTTTTTATACCCTCACTCTACAGAGTAGGAGGGTATATATCATTTGGGACAGAAAAAAAAAGTGTAACGAATTGAAAGAGTGACTTAAGACCCTAAGTATGTTTGGACCAAATCCATTTCACGACTTTTTAGGATGTTTGAGCCGTGTCCGTCCGTCTGTCTGGCTAGGAGGTTCAAATTTTTCCTAAATGTGTCTTATGGTTGTAGATCGGTTGGGATTGAAAGTGGACGAAATCGGCCCAGAGGGAAAATTTTTTCCCTCACATGGACTGAAAATACCCCTAATATTTAGAGTATTTCGGCATGTTTATTGAACATATTAGCTTGTGTTTACTTAATATTTGCAATGCGCATTCCCTTTCTAGCATAAAAGGGCACCATAGAGTGATTTTTATTTGTAGGGGGCGAAATGGGACAAAAAGGGATAAAATATGGTACCAATGATACAACAACAGCTAGAATCATGAAATTCGGTGTGTACATCCCTCTAATTGCATAGACACGTAAAATAGAGGGATTTTTCGAAATTCGTACTTTTAAGGGATATAATTAAAAAGAGAGATAAAAATGGAACCTACCAAACCGCTGAAGTTGAAATTATGAAATTCGGTGTATACATTCTGACTATGAAGACTCGAAAAAGGTTTTTTTTTCGAAATTTGTACTTTTGGGCGGAGAATGGGGCAAATGGGGATATCTTTAAAATTTATACTTTTCTTATCACTTTCTTTGGGTGTATCTGGAAATGCTTCTTTCTAATGGCGACTGACAATCGCCTAATATTTAGGCATGTTCACTTTCACAATTTCAGCATTTTATTTATATATAGTAGTCGATTTTAAACAGTGCGAATAAGTATACATTATAGTTTGAAATAGTAAACAAATATAGTAATGTGCATAAAAATATCACAATTTTCGTAATATGGTACTGTGCTTCAATGTAAAGTCGACTTCCTTTAATCTGCTGGAAATACTATGGAATGCACTCCGTGGTGGAGGGTATATAAGATTCGGCCCGGCCGAACTTAACGCCTTCTTACTTGTTAATATTTTAATTTTATTTCACATGTTCGACCACCAATTTAATTTTCTGTTGAAATTGTCGTCGAATCTCCACATCGTTCTGGATATAATTCCGAAGGGTTCTAAAAAAAATATTGTATCCAAGACCAAACATGTTTTTGTGTGACATTCTGTTTCATAAAATCGACACACAATTTTTTTATCGATATTTTTTAATTTATTTTTAATAAAGATACCTTTAATATTTCTATTCTCATTTTGGAAATCTAGCTTCGATTCACTTTCACACAGAAATGGTTTAGGAAAAATCTCAAAAAAAAATCGAGAAAAAAATAGTTTTTTGCTGGCACAAATAGACAAAAATTGGAAACATTTTTTTTTAATTTTTTAGAAAACTATTTATATATGAAAAGATCAATGGATAACTGTAGAAGTTAGGACACTCTTGGTAGATGCAAAATAATTTTTGAAACAATAATGGTCTTTATCCATAGATTTTTCAAATAGTCCTTTTTTAAAATCCCCGTCTCCATTGACTTATATTTTTCAAAAAAAAAAAATGATTTTCGTCAAAAAAAAAAAACGTGAAAAGTAAAAAAAATCGGAAAAAAGTTTTTATAGCTAAAATATGTAAAAGATCTATTGCCAAAATCATGATTTCATAAATTTTTGTTTAATTTTTTCCCATATGAGAACACATGTTTAATGCTAAACAACTGAATAACAATTTTCTCTGAGCGTTAATGGGTTAAATAGCGGGAAAAACAAATTAGACAACAGAATATTTTGTTTTATTTTGGCCTATTTGAAGAAAATCTATGGGTAAATATAAAATTTATGGCCTTTCTTGCATGACTGAAGCAACTTAAGTAAAATCTTCATAAAATGATTCATAATTCTACAATAAGGGTCACATCTTATAAATTTATCCATTCCATCCAGTTTTCCATTTGATGATATTTTCTCCTTTTTTAGGACTTTTAATTTCCAAAGGATATTTTAAAAATTTATTTTCGTACTTTTGCGAGTCCTATAAATACTAAATATAAATAAATAAAACTATAAATACTATACTATTCCAGATAGAATCATGCAATTTGGAATATTTTTAACAGAAATTAAAGTTCTGTAAGATCACAAAATGAAAAGCTGAATACACAGTTTTTTCTATGGTCTTATTCAAGTCCAGAAAGTACTGTCGGTATTATAATAAGATAAGAATCTTTCGCTTGTTGGGAATTTTATTTATTTATTTATTTATTTTTTTTTTTTGAAAATTCAATTTCTTCAACTAATTTTCATACTTGAAAAAGAAAAACAATTTTCGAAAAATTGTCTTTAAATTTTTTGTCTTCTTATTTTTCACATAGTTTTCAATCCTGGAGACTTTCCCTTGGTCTCCTTATACGGCACCCCTTATTTGTTAGCTTGCTGTTGTTGTTTTCTATTTTTTATTTTGTTTTAAAAATAAAATGCCAGCAATTGCATTACATTGAAAATTGAATTGGATTGGATTTTGTTGATGTGCGACGCCAGCGTCACCGTCACTACGGCTGCAGCTGCAGCTGTTGTTGGGCTTTTTTCTTCATCTGTCTGTCTCTGTGTGTGTGTGTCTTACTAACTGAATTACTTAGTTTTGAGGCAGACACAGTGGTGGCTAAGTGCCTCGTTGACTGAGTGACTGAATGGCTGGCTGACTGACTCAATGACTATTTGACTGGCATACAAACTGACCTTCGCCAGAGTACAAATGCAGCGGCTCCGGCGCATACTTTAGGCAGTTCGTTCAGTTCAGTTCGGTTGCAATAGAACATTTTTTTTCGATGCACTTTAGTTTCTTTTGTTATTTTTGCTGTTGTTGCTGCTGCTGGTGTTACTGTTGCATTGGTTTTTGGCCTGTACTTGCAGTGGCGTTGTTGTTGTTTTTGTTGTTGGTGGTGAAGGTCATTTACAGTTCTTGGTGGTGGCGTGGCGGAGGTGCTGCTTGTGTTATTGGCAGTGCTGTGTTGTTATGTTTACTACTACTGCTAACTGGATATGTTGCTAATTTACTATGACAGCAAACACACCAGCGATGCAACACCGCCCCCGTCGCCACCACCTCAATCCCCATCCCCATTGATCGTCCATTTTCCATTCAATGCCTTCGTCCGATATATCGCCCGAAGTCAGTTCAGTTTAGTTCACTTTGGTTCAGTTAAGCTTAGGTTGGGTTTATTGTTTGTTTTTGTTTTTATTTGTATTTTTATTGCTGCTGCTAAACAGCCTTAACCGCACTAATAAGTTGTTGGTATTTATCCACAAACACAAACACACGATCTCACTGAAATATGCACTCAGCGAAAAGAAGGTGTTGGAAATGTCAGTTGTCAATGTCGATTTCAGAAAATCGAGATAAATCGAACTCGGTTTATTAAATAAATTATTTGCTTTATGTTTCTAGTTCCCAGGAGTAATTGAAAACGCAATTATCAAGTTGAAATGATTTTTTTTACTAAAATCCTAATCACTTATAATTTGAAATATAATACCGTGAGACAATTTTAATTTTTTTCTTACACCTGAACAAGACCATATACACATTAAACTAGAGATCGTAGCAAAACTGTGTACTTCGTTTTTCATTTGATGATCTTTTCTCCTTTATACAGGACTTCCAAAGGATATAGATGCTTTAATAATTTTCTTTTTCGTACTTTTGTGAGACATACAAATGCGATGTGGGTATCAAATGAAAGATATGAATATCTGTTAGAAATACTTTAAATGTAATTTCAAATTTACCCGCTTAAAAGTAAAACTTGAATAAACTAAGGGGGGATTTGAAATGAGTGTTAATGTTAAACTAATATCGATAGCAGAATAAAATTTAAAGTATTTTTAGCAGATGTACTTCTCTTTCATTTGATACTCATATCGTATTTGCATGTCTCGCAAAAGTAAGGAAATAAATTATTCAAGTATATATACCCTTTATATGTCTCACAAAAGTACGAACATAAATTAATAAAGCATATATCGTTTGGAAATTAAAAGTCCTGAAAAAAATATCACACAGTTTTTCTACATATGATCTCTAGTTTTCTATGTATTTGGTCTTCTCCAGGTCCAATAAAAGAAAAAAAAAGAAAATTGTCTCACGGTGATATAGAAAAAATAATAAAGAATAAATAATATAGAAAAAATAATATCTACTATTAATAAAAACATTAATTACACTGTGTGACAAGAAATTTTCCGTAAGGCTATGTTTAACATTTTTTGATGTATTATGGCTTTCCAAACTCGAAAACGATATTAAAAGTTTTTATTTATCATTTTTGTATTAATTTAATATTTTTTCCTAAAATTTCAAATTTCGCCAAAGGGAAATATATGTCCGAACACACTCTCTCATATGTCCAATTAAAGGTAATTATGATGGTTACAAATGTTGTGATTGACATTTTCACATAGAAACAATGGTTTAAGAAGTCTCAAAACAAAATAAAAAAAATTTTTTTTTTTCGACAAAAATGTCGAAATTTTGTATTTATAGAAAATCTCGTCGAAATTTTTTATTCATAGAAGATCTAGTCGAAACTTTTTATTCATAGAAGATCTCTTCGAAATTTTATATTTATAAAAAAATTCGACGAAATTTTGTTTTTATAGCAAATCTTGTCGAAATTTGTATTTATAGAAAATCTTGTCGAAATTTTGTAGTTATAGGAAATCTCGTCGAAATTTGATATTTATAGAAAATCTCGTCGAAATTTTATATTTATAGAAAATTTCGTCGAAATTTTATATTTATAGAAAATTTCGTCGAAATTTTATATTTATAGAAAATTTCGTCGAAATTTTATATTTATAGAAAATTTCGTCGAAATTTTATATTTATAGAAAATTTCGTCAAAATTTTATATTTATAGAAAATTTCGTCAAAATTTTATATTTATAGAAAATTTCGTCGAAATTTTATATTTATAGAAAATTTCGTCGAAATTTTATATTTATAGAAAATTTCGTCAAAATTTTATATTTATATAAAATTTCGTCGAAATTTTATATTTATAGAAAATTTCGTCGAAATTTGTATTTATAGAAAATCTTGTCGAAATTTTGTAGTTATAGGAAATCTCGTCGAAATTTTGTAGTTATAGGAAATCTCGTCGAAATTTGATATTTATAGAAAATCTCGTCGAAATTTTATATTTATAGAAAATCTCGTCGAAATTTTATATTTATAGAAAATCTCGTCGAAATTTTATGTTTAGAGAAAATCTCGTCGAAATTTTATATTTATAGAAAATTTCGTCGAAATTTTATATTTATAGAAAATTTCGTCGAAATTTTATATTTATAGAAAATTTCGTCGAAATTTTATATTTATAGAAAATTTCGTCGAAATTTTATATTTATAGAAAATTTCGTCGAAATTTTATATTTATAGAAAATTTCGTCGAAATTTTATATTTATAGAAAATTTCGTCGAAATTTTATATTTATAGATAATTTCGTCGAAATTTTATATTTATAGAAAATTTCGTCGACATTTTATATTTATAGAAAATTTCGTCGAAATTTTATATTTATAGAAAATTTCGTCAAAATTTTATATTTATAGAAAATTTCGTCAAAATTTTATATTTTTAAATTTCGTCGAAATTTGATATTTATAGAAAATTTCGTCGAAATTTTATATTTATCGAAAATCTTGTCGAAATTTTGTAGTTATAGGAAATCTCGTCGAAATTTTATATTTATAGAAAATTTCGTCGAAATTTTATATTTATAGAAAATTTCGTCGAAATTTTATATTTATAGAAAATTTCGTCAAAATTTTATATTTATAGAAAATTTCGTCAAAATTTTATATTTATAGAAAATTTCGTCGAAATTTGTATTTATCGAAAATCTTGTCGAAATTTTGTAGTTATAGGAAATCTCGTCGAAATTTTATATTTATAGAAAATTTCGTCGAAATTTTATATTTATTGAAAATTTCGTCAAAATTTTATATTTATAGAAAATTTCGTCAAAATTTTATATTTATAGAAAATTTCGTCAAAATTTTATATTTATAGAAAATCTCGTCGAAATTTTATATTTATAGAAAATCTCGTCGAAATTTTATATTTATAGAAAATCTCGTCGAAATTTTATATTTATAGAAAATCTCGTCGAAATTTTATATTTATAGAAAATCTCGTCGAAATTTTATATTTATAGAAAATCTCGTCGAAATTTTATATTTATAGAAAATCTCGTCGAAATTTTATATTTATAGAAAATCTCGTCGAAATTTTATATTTATAGAAAATCTTGTCGAAATTTTATATTTATAGAAAATCGCGTCGAAATTTTATATTTATAGAAAATCTAATCTATATTTTGCACTTATAGAAAATCTCGTCGATATTTTGCATTTATAGAAAATCTCGTCGAAATTTTATATTTATAAAAAAATTCGACGAAATTTTGTATTTATAGCAAATCTTGTCGAAATTTTGTATTTGTAGAAAATCTGGTCGAAATTGTATATTTATTGCAAAATCTCGTCGAAATTTTATATTATTTAAAGACTTTTTAATTTTATTTATAGAAAATCTCCTCGAAATATTATTTTTAGAGAAAATCTTGTCGAAATATTATTTTTATAGAAAATCTTGTCAAAATTTTTTTATTTATAGAAAATCTCTTCAAAATATTTTTTTCATAGAAGATCTCGTCGAAATTTAATATTTATAGAAAATATTGCCGAAATTTTGTATTGACAGGAAATCTCGTCGAAAGTTTATATTTATAAAAAATTCGACGAAATTTTGTATTTATAGCAAATCTTGTCGAAATTTTGTATTTATAGAAATTTTATATTTCTAGAAAATCTCGTCTATATTTTGCATTTATAGAAAATCTCGTCAATATTTTGCATTTATAGAAAATCTCGTCGAAATTTTGTATTTATAGAAAATCTTGTCGAAATTTTGTAGTTATAGGAAAACTCGTCGAAATTTTATATTTATTAAACTAATATTAAAACTTTTTTTGCATAAAATTTCGTTTCTTTTAGTGAACATTGATTTATTTTTTTAATATTTGTGTCTTGTCTAATTTCCATTTTTCTTTCTTTCCCCTTTCAGGTATGATCTGTTTAATATATTTTTACATATTTCTTGAATGTTTTTCTCGTAAGTATCTAAATAGAGAAATTGTTTTCGTTTTATCCACTATTATAAAAATTCCATAAATCAATAACATCTGCTGAGTTATTATCCACAGCTGAAACGAGAAAAAAATCATTAGAAAATTAAAAAAAATCTGAAAAATTATCTTGTTATATATATGTAGAAGATCTAGGAATAATGGAGAGTATAAATATTAAAGGTGCCTGCAATCAAAATCTGAATTTTAATAACTAAAAAAAATCCAAAAATTTTTTTGTTTTGATTTTTTACTCAGTATACCTCAATGCAAACAAAAAATAAAAATTCGAACACAAAATTTGTTTTTTTTTGTTCAATAATGTTATAAATATTACGTTATCCTAACGAATATATCATCAAAAGTCAGTCTCTGAAACCACTTCTTCCCATTTTTTCTTTAAGTGTAGCCTTACACACAAACACATACACAAATTCAGAGGCAAACTTGGTATGCAGCAACAGTCATAGCAACAGCGGCAGCAACAACAAAATCATTATTCTACGGGTATGCCTTCGCTAAGTTGTGGGGTCAAGTTCTTGACGGTTGTAAAGTCTTTGATTGTTGTTCTTGCTGTTGCTGTTATGTATACAGTGTTGTTGTTGTTGTATTTGTTGTTATTCGTTTTCATAACAGGATATACATAGATCTATAAGCGTACACGCCCGCCTTGGCTGATACAAACAGAAATCCAAGTTTGTTTTTTTTTTTGTTTTCGTTTGTTGGTAATGACTTTCTTTAAGACTGTGCTCCAGCCAGTAATTAAGGTTTTAAGGTCTGCTCAAATTGTAATTATTAGAGTTTAACGAATTTCAAGACTTTATCGTCAGCACCAAAAACAAAAACAACGACATGTCATGAATATTCATTTCGGAATGGTTTACGTATTTCAAGCTAAGCCCAATGTCATGTGACAAATATTACTTATCTTTACATTTCCATATATTAGGTGCTAAAATGGCAAGCTATGAGGTCTGGAAATTTATTACTTTGGGGTCAAAAGTCTTTAGAAGTCTAGTATATAAAAAGTTGAACTTGAAAGTTGAAATTTCTTAAACTGAATAATAATAAGAATATTTCTAAATTTGGATTTAATCGAAAATGCTTAAAAGTTGGCGATTTAAAAAGTCTGAATCACAATCTGAATGCAATAATTCTGCTGCTTTCGAATATTTCCTCAACATCCTCTTTGAACGGATTTCACCTGTCACACTCCATATCAAAAAAAAAAAAACAACAAAATCCTCCAAATGTGGATTTTGGTTGCATATCCGAACGTAGATAAGTCTCATTTAATTCCCAGATTTCTTTTGTTCGCTGACTTATAGTGAAATTTGACGGAGAATATTTTTTCCATTCACTCCACCCCTCTCAAATTCAGTTTTGTGGCAGAGTTTTGCACCGATGCAAAAAAAGTACGAAATTAACCCTAAAATGAATTTTAAGTTTTGACTTATATATTTCTGGCATTTAAGTTGCGACTTGAGTTTTGTATTCTTTTTTGTATTCAGAGACTTATTGTATAATTTTGTGGCAAATATTTTTGTAGCTCATTTTGATTCGATAAAGCCCTGTTTAAGGGGTGTTTTTTACCCTTTTGCAAAAAAGGACCAAAAAGACCCCAAAAACAAATTTTAAGTTCTGACCAATTTCTGGCATTTATGTTAAGTTTAGATTTTTGTTGTCTTCAGAGACATACATATAGTAGATTTCCATGGCGAATATTTTGTAGAACTTTTTGACCCGTTATACCGCTGTTTTAAGGGTTTTAGCACCATTTCGGAAAAAGTACAATATTAACACTAAGTTTCGTCTTATTTCTGGCATTTAGGTTGAGTTATGCATTTTTTCGTATTCAGAGACTTATAGTAGAATTTTATGGCAAATATATTTGTAGAACATATTAACCCATTAAAACCCCGGTTTTAAGGGTGTTTTTTGCAGTTTGCACAAGAGGGCCTAAAAAGACCCCAAAAATGTATATTAAGTTTTTTTGACCTATTTCTGGCATTTATATTGAGTTTTGAATTTTGTTTGTCTTCAGAGGCTTTTAGTAGAATTGTATGACAAATATTTTTGTAGAACATTTTGACCCGTCGAACCCCTGATTTAGTGGTGTTTTTTACACTTTTTTACAAAATGGTCCAAATAGACCCCTATGCGGAGGGTTAAAATGTTCCTCGTAGTGTTCTAAGTAATATTGCTGAACACATGCTATACTTTTCATTCACACCATCCCCTAAAAATCAGTTTTGTTAGAGAGTTTAGCAACAACTGAGAAAGACTACAAAATTAACCCTAAAGTGCATTGTAGTTTTTGTCTTATTTCTGGCATTTAAGTTGAATTATGAGTTTTGTTGTCTTCAGAGACTTCTAGTAGAATTTAATGGCAAATATTTTTGTAGAACATATTAACCCTTTAAATCACTGTTTTAGGGGTGTTTTTTACCCTTTTGCACAAACGAGACCAAAAAGACCACAAAAATGAAGTTTAAGTTTTGATTTATTTCTGATATATAGGATGAGTTTTGAATTTACTTGTCTTCAGAGACTTATAGTAGAACTTTATGGCCAATATTTTTGTAGAACATTTTGACCCTTCACACCGCTGATTTAGATGTGTTTTTACACTTTTGCACAAAAGGGACCAAAAAGACCGCAAAAACGAATTTTAAGTTTTAACCTATTTCTGAGATATAGGTTGAGTTTTGAATTTTGTTTTATTCAGAGACTTATAGTAGAATACTATAGTACATATTTTTGTGGAATATTTTGACCCGTTAAAACCCTGGCTTAGTGGTGTTTTCTACACTTTTTACAAAATGGACCAAAAAGGTCTTTATGTGGAGGAGATAGAGGGTTAAAATGTTCCACAAAATTGTTCCTCGTAGTGTTTTAAGTAATATTGCCGAACATATGCTATACTTCAAATGCAAGGATCACAAGGTTTCCTATGTCGAGATTCATCATCATAAGAATGTGAAAAAGTGGGAAATATTGTTCCCCGCCCCCTCAAAATGTTCCCCGCCCGTATGGAGGGGATACGTAAACTTTCAAAAACGCCGATTCACGTGTAGTGTTTTTTAGCTCCTCTATCACAATCCGTTATCAAAATCTTGTTATTTTATAACCGCCCCCTCTGATAAAACTGTTGAATCCTTCCGGTGTTAGTTTCTATTTTTTTAATGAATCAAAGTTTTGTTCCGTTTCTTTTTTGTTGTCAAAGCGAGGCGAAACGTGCTGAACATGAGAACTTTCGTTTCGTTACGATAACAAAGTTAAGGAATATTTTCAAATCCGTTGTGCCAACCACGGGCATTATTATGTAAGATTTTAAATATCAGCGCAAAAAGATAAGGGGGCCAACCAAAGCACAGTGGCTCGGAATTATTTGTCATGGGGCAAAAATTTTATCTTAAATTGGAGACAATTATGATGGCTAAAAATTACACGATTATAAATAATAACTAAATATTTTGTTAGTTTTTACAAGTGGCTTTTCGCGCTATTTAAACACAAATTTAGAAAATCATTATTTTTTTTATTTTTTTTGTATCTAAAAAGAGGGCCATAACTTCAACATTTATATGTAGATTTTCTTCGAATACGCCTTGATTTCTTCGTTCACACCCCAGCTATTAAAAAATATTCTGTTACTATTTTGTAAGACATTTTTTCGTGCTATTTAACGACAAATTTAGAAAATCATGATTTTTTAATTCTATTGCTTATACAAAGAGGGCCAAAATTTTTTTATTTTTAGATCTTTTACATGTAGGCATTGATTTCTGCCATATAATGTTAGCTATAAAAAAATAGGACAAAATATGTCAATATTTAAATTAATTTTAAGGGTTATTTTTTAGGGTTAATTTCGTACTTTTTCCAAATTGGTGGTGAACTGTCCCCAAAACTGGATTTTTTGTGAGGGTGGTGGGAATGTGAATGTATATTTTAGGGTTAATTTCGTACTTTTTCCAAATTGGTGGTGAACTGTCCCCAAAACTGGATTTTTTGTGAGGGTGGTGTGAATGGAATGTTTTCAGCAATATTACTTAAAACACTACGAGGAACATTTTTGTGAAACATTCTAACCCTCTAGCTCCACAATATAGGGGTCTTTTTTTGTCCCTTTTGTAAAAAAAGGGTAAAAACCTCCTGTAAAGCAGAGCTTTAACGGGTCAAAATCTTCTACAAATATATTGGTCATAAAACTCTACTATAAGTGTCTGAATACACCAAAATCCTAAACTCAACTTAAATACCAGAATGTCAATACTTAAAATTCATTTTAGGGTTAATTTCGTACTCCTTTGGGACACACTGTCCCACAAAACTGAATTTTTGGGGATGGTGTGAATGGAAAGTATTTCATGTGTTCAGCAGTATTATTTAAAACTCTATGAGGAACATTTTCGCGGAATATTTCAACCCTCTAGATCTTCAGTGTTTGGGTCTTTTTGACCCCTTTTGTGCAAAAGTGTAAATAACACCCCTAAAGCAGAGGTTTGATGGATCAAAATATTCTACAAAAATATTGGCCATAAAGTAGTAGCACTTTAAGTCTTTGAATTCAACAAAACTCGAAATTCAATTTAAATGTCAGAAATATGTCGATACTAAAAATTCATTTTAGGGTTAATTTCATACCCCTTCACTCCTTTGGGCCACACTGTCTCACAAAACTGAATTTTAGGGGAATGGTATGAATGGAAAGTTGGCATGTGTTGCTGAACATTAAAAATACTCACTTAAAACACTACAAGGAACACTTTTGTGGAACATTTTAAACCTCTAGCTCCACAATATAGGGGTCGTTTTGGTCCCTTATGTAAAAAAGGATTAAAACCTCCCATAAAACAGGGCTTTGATGTAATGCAAAAAACACCCTTAAAACAGGGGTTTAATGGGTTAATATGTTCTACAAATATATTTGCCATAAAATTCTACTATATGTGTCTGATTACAACAAAACTCAAAACTCAACCTAAGTGCCAGAAATAATAAGAAACGTGGTGTTAATGTTGTACTTTTTCCGAAATGGTGCTGAAGACCCTTAAAACAGCGGTATAACGGGTCAAAAAGTTCTAAAAAATATTCCCCATAGAAATCTACGATATGTCTCTGAATACAACAAAAATCTAAACTTAATATAAATGTCAGAAATTGGTCAGAACTTAAAATTTGTTTTTGGGGTCTTTTTGGTCCTTTTTTTTTGCAATAAACAGGGCTTTATCGAATCAAAATGTTCTAAAAAAATATTGACCATAAATTTCTACTATAAGTGTCTGAATACAACAAAATTGAAAAGTCAACTTAAATATTAGAAATAAGTCAAAACTTTAAATTTAATTTTTGGGTCTTTTTGGTCCCTTTTGTGCAAAAGTGTAAAAAATATCCCTAAAACAAGACTATAACAGGTCAAAATGTTCTACAAAAATATTGGGCATAAAGTGCTACTATAAGTTTTTGAATACACCAAAATCCTAAACTAAACTTAATATGTCAATTCATTTTAGGGTTAATTTCGTACTCGTTTTGGGCCACACTGTCCCACAAAACTGAATTTTAGGGGGGATGGTGTGAATGGAATGTATTTCATAAGTTCAGCAATATTATTTAAAACACTATGAGGAACATTTTCGCGGAACATTGTAACCCTCTATCTCCTCAGGGTATGGGTCTTTTTGGCGCCTTTTGTGCAAAAGTTGAAAAAGACTCCTTTTTTCGAAATCAAAAATTGTCACATTTCTGAACCACTGTGCTTTAGGATAATTTGAATTTTTTAATTTTTCTTCCCGCAATCAAGTGATTATGCTGTGCCACACACAGTCAAGCGGTGAATTCTTGCGGTTTTTGAGGCACACTCACCACGTTCTCGTTTTTGTGATTATTTTTTTAGCATAAAATTCCAAATGTGTTTATTTTTTGTCCTCGTATTCATTTTATTGCAAAAAAAACTTCAATATCTATTTCAAATTCTTGAACCTTTCTTTCTTTTTTGTTTGTTTGGAATTTCTTCTTCATTGTTTCTAGATAAAAAAATCGAAACAAAACTTCAAATAAACACAACACATAACGCTTCGTGAAATTAACATTTTTTTCTGAACGATAAAACAAGTTTTTTTCGCACTCATTTTTTTGTTTAGATATGTATTTGTTTATATGTGCGCTGAATTTATCAACAAATTTATTTTAATTATTTGTTTTTTTGTTAGTTCGTTCGTTATTTTTGAAGTACTTAAAACAGCACAACAACACTATTTATACTCAATTTAAATGAAGCACCGAGCTGTACATCATCGCACAGGGGAGGAGAACAAATGGTAAATGGGAAGAAATGTTGGGAAAACATGGAAATGTTTTCCATACAAAGGCATGTAAGATTCTAGTTAATATTTCGAAAAAATTTCAAGGTTCAACCCTTCTTGATAAGAAAACTCTTTCAGAAAATCTTATAAAGGATATCCACTGAGAAATGTTTCCTAAAGATTATTTCCATAAAGAACCATCTCTTGGGAGGGATTTTTTCCACTCAAGATCTCCTATTGCGTCTTGCTTATATTTTTTTAATTTCCCATTCAAATATTAAAAATTAAATTTAGATATAATTAAATATTTAAATAATAAATTAAAAATATAGGCCGAATACACATTTGCATTTTTTAAATTTAATTTTATTGCACCCCACCCCATCCCACCATGCAGGTTGCGCACACCAGTTCACTTGCCAATACAATTTAATTAGCCGACTTTTTCGTATTCTTTTACAACGGCTACGGCAAGATATCATCCAAAGTCGTGAAAACGTAACACATATACTGATTACCTCAAAAAAAAGAAACAAAAAAACGCTTACAATGTGGATATGCGAATGCATACGAGGGACACTACGAATTTTATCAAATAAGTGCCAACGAGATGAGAAAAAATAACTTAAATTTGATTCCTCCCCAACTAGAAAGATCTCAGATCCTCTATCCAAATGGTACCTTACATTACTCTTTGTTTCAATTCTAGCGAAACTTTCAAAGTCAGCCTCGTATCAAACTCGATAACAATTTGGGTGCCTTAAAAAAAACTTTTTTGATTTTTTTTTTTTGGATCCTTAAAATGTAAAATGGCAAAAAACAACTGAAACTAAAAATAAAATAAAATGAAATCAAATCGAAATTATGTTAAGCATTTTATTTATGTATCTCTCTGTCGCTCAGTGTGTGCATTACATTGTGTGAAATCATTCTAAAGTTCAACAGAACCTTGGACTGCTTTACTCGCACAGCGAACACAATTTATTTGTGGCTGTGTGTGGCGATATGTGCGGCACAGTTACCAGATGTTGAATGAAATAGAAAATCTTTGAGAATTGTTTTTGATGCGAGATAATAATGTAATTTTTTAATTGAAATGATTTAATTGATCAATTAATTGATTAAATTGATTAAATTGATTAAATTGATTAAATTGATTAAATTGATTAAATTGATTAAATTGATTAAATTGATTAAATTGATTAAATTGATTAAATTGATTAAATTGATTAAATTGATTAAATTGATTAAATTGATTAAATTGATTAAATTGATTAAATTGATTAAATTGATTAAATTGATTAAATTGATTAAATTGATTAAATTGATTAAATTGATTAAATTGATTAAATTGATTAAATTGATTAAATTGATTAAATTGATTAAATTGATTAAATTGATTAAATTGATTAAATTGATTAAATTGATTAAATTGATTAAATTGATTAAATTGATTAAATTGATTAAATTGATTAAATTGTTTGAATTGATTAAATTGATTAAATTGATTAAATTGTTTAAATTGATTAAATTGATTAAATTGATTAAATTGATTAAATTGATTAAATTGATTAAATTGATTAAATTGATTAAATTGATTAAATTGATTAAATTGATTAAATTGATTAAATTGATTAAATTGATTAAATTGATTAAATTGATTAAATTGATTAAATTGATTAAATTGATTAAATTGATTAAATTGATTAAATTGATTAAATTGATTAAATTGATTAAATTGATTAAATTGATTAAATTGATTAAATTGATTAAATTGATTAAATTGATTAAATTGATTAAATTGATTAAATTGATTAAATTGATTAAATTGATTAAATTGATTAAATTGATTAAATTGATTAAATTGATTAAATTGATTAAATTGATTAAATTGATTAAATTGATTAAATTGATTAAATTGATTAAATTGATTAAATTGATTAAATTGATTAAATTGATTAAATTGATTAAATTGATTAAATTGATTAAATTGATTAAATTGATTAAATTGATTAAATTGATTAAATTGATTAAATTGATTAAATTGATTAAATTGATTAAATTGATTAAATTGATTAAATTGATTAAATTGATTAAATTGATTAAATTGATTAAATTTATTAAATTGATTAAATTGATTAAATTGATTAAATTGATTAAATTGATTAAATTGATTAAATTGATTAAATTGATTAAATTGATTAAATTGATTAAATTGATTAAATTGATTAAATTGATTAAATTGATTAAATTGATTAAATTGATTAAATTGATTAAATTGATTAAATTGATTAAATTGATTAAATTGATTAAATTGATTAAATTGATTAAATTGATTAAATTGATTAAATTGATTAAATTGATTAAATTGATTTAATTGATTAATTATTAATTTAATTGATTAAATTATTAATTTAATTGATTAAATTATTAATTTAATTGATTAAATTATTAATTTAATTGATTAAATTATTAATTTAATTGATTAAATTATTAATTTAATTGATTAAATTATTAATTTAATTGATTAAATTATTAATTAAATTGATTAAATTATTGATTGAATTGATTAAATTATTGATTAAATTGGTTAATTAATAATTTAAGAGATTTATCAATTATATTATTGACCTTTTGTGTTCTGTTGTGAGCCTTTTTAGCTGGATGATTATGCAAATGTTGCTACTTTGTTACAGGTTCCGCCTTCTTGATTTGGCTTAACCACCTCTGTTTGGCGGCCTACTTAAACATCACTTTCAATTTTGCTGTTTTTGTTGTTGCTGCAGTTTATTTTTGCGTGTAATACAATCATTTTGAATTCTCCACAATACATTCTGTAATTTAAGCCGCAGTTACTAAATTTGCTTTGTATGTAGCAACCAACAACAACATTTGCACAAAATAGAAAAGCCATTTCAACAAATACTAGCTAATAAATTAGGTGTTTATATGAATACCACCACCAACAACAACAATTTTAGCACGTATTTGAAAGTCTTTTTCGTAGTTCTTCGTTTGTTCGCCTCTTCTCCTCTGCAAATTTAGAAATATCACTTGTTTTCTTCTTGTGATTTATGCGTGTGTGATTATGTTGGGCAGGGGGCTTTTACGTTGTTGTTTTTTTTGTTGTTTATTTTCGATGTTAATTGAAATTATTTTCGTGATGTTTTTATTTTCATTTCTAAATTAAATGATGTTTCTTCGTTTTTGCTATTTTCTGTACGTTTTTCACTCTACCTGTGCCGCTCTGTGGCCCGGCAAGTGCGCCGAATACCCAGACTTGCACACGCACGTACACTTAGACAGAGCGATTTTGAAAATAGATAAAATTCATTAAAAATCGGTACAAAAGTTAAAAATAAAACTTAACACGTAACAGCAGTAAATGAATTGCTTACAAAACACGGGTGAGATGATGATTTCTGCCAGAGGTGTGCAAAATGCTGTGGGCCGCCATCAGGTTGATACTCAAGATGTCGATGGGAGACAGAGGATAATTTCCAGTATTTTTAAGAGTTTTCGTGAGATTTCCTTACGAACTCTTAATTGCGGGTGAAAAGCAGAAGCAGTCCCAGCTAAAATTTAACAGATCTGCTTGGTAGTCAAATAAAAGTAACCAACAACTCAACACCAACATTGCATGTTTGTGGCCACAAAAAAAAACAGATAAAATCTAATTAAAAATAAATAATTTGAAATTTACAATTGAAACGCCGCACGGCTGTGTGGTTTACTGTGTTCCCTACGACTGATCTTTTTTTTCGTTAGGAGGGGGAATTCAGAGACGGGGGCAATAGTCTCCGGCATCTGTTGATGCAGCTGATGAGCTGGCGTTAATGATCGTGACGGCGGTGGTGGTGATGTTGTTGATCATGATGTTGATAAAAATACTGTTATTACAGGATGTTGACAAAGCGATAATCATACCGTCATAACTGGAAAATGAATTTTCGAAATGGTAACTGTGTCTAGAGCATCATGACACAAAAATACGACTACTGCACGATTGTTATCTCAGCGGTCAACGATGATATGATGGTGTTGTATTGTTCGTGGGTGGCCTAGTTTTTATATTTGAATGAATTACTTGGAAAATAGAGAAAATAACATTGAAATGATGAGAATTGGAGAAATACTGCAAAATGCTTCGTCGATTTGCTGTGCCCTGCCAAGACAATTTTTTTCGATTTTGCCAATCCTTGCAAAGATAAATATCGTAGAACTATGCTTAGAAACACCAGTGACACGTTAAGATTGTATGTGATTATCAGCAACCCTGGGTGAATTTTTCGCAAAAGTAATTTTTTGTTGACACGATTTTTTTTTAGATTTTAATAATTACTCATAAAGAATAATTTATCCCAGCAAAAACTCTCATTACCAACTAATGTGGGGAATAAGGCAAAACCAAAAACTTTCACTACTTATTTTTAGGATCCGTTTCTAATTATTTTTATGAAGGGATTGTAAAAAAATAAGTACTTCCACGCACGCTTACAAAAAGTTAATGTTTAAGTACTGGTTGGTAAGTATGTTGGTTGACATTGTTGTGTTTTGTGGTTTGAACAGAACATTTCTCGCGACTTCAAGTTATTCAATTGACAAGAAGCAACTAAATTTTCTTCATCAATCGAAAATATCTTCGAGTGACTCTCGCGGCAACATCGAAATGGCTGGATGACAAAGCTACACATAACTCTATGTGTAGCAAAACATGGACGTGTTGTTACCAATAACTACTTTTTTAAGCCATTATAAGGAGCCCATTATTTCATACTTCAAAATAATGCAGGGCGTAATGGGCTATCATTACTAGGTAATGCAAATAATAATGAGGTGGTATTACCAAGTATTTGCTGGGATATAAAATATATATCTATTTGCTGCCATTCTAATGAAGAAAAAAAGTCATGGTTGAAAAAAAAATTATGAATAAATGTAAATAATTTGTTGCGTTTTTTTCAATTTTTAAATATTAAATATTAAAAATATTTTTTATTAAAAAATATCAAAAAAAAACAATATTTTTGATCAAAAAATTATGAATAAATGTAAATAATTTGTTGCGTTTTTTTCTATTTTTAAGGGGGGGTTTTAAAATATTTTTTAATAAAAAAATATCAAAAAAAAAATTTTTGATCAATTTTTTTTTGTTACAAAAATTGTCACAAATAAAATTATCAAAAAATCAAAATTTTCGAAGTAAGTTTTTAACATTTCCCTATTTTGTTGGCGTCCCATTGTGAAAATGTCAAACATGAACTAGAAAATAAAAATGAATTTTATTCTACCTGTCAAAGTCAATGTAAATGGTAGTTCAAATTTAAAATGGCTCACCCAATATTAAAAATTGGAACTAAATAATTTGTTGGGATTTTTGTTATTTTTATGGGGTTTTTATTTCCAACAAAAAAAATATCAAAAAGAATTTTTTTTAAAAGGTTTTTTATCAATTTTATTACAAAAAAAATATCATAATAAAGGTGTTTTATTAAATAGAAAAAAAAAGTTTTTTTTTTATATAAAAACAAAGTTCTTGATATATTTTTTTTGTTAAAAAATATTTTTTTCTAAAAAAAATATATATTTTTCTTTTTTCAAATAAATTCCCATTTTGTCTTTTTTTAATTTCTCATTTATTTTATCAAAAAATATCAAAGAAATCTAATTTTTTTACCAAAAAGAATATAATTTGTTAATGACTATAAACTTCTAAGTAATATTTAGAAGATTTCCATTTTAATTAAAATTAAAACGAACATTTTCAAATAAATTCCCATTCTTGTTATCAGAAAAAAATTATCAAAAAGAAAGTTTTTTTTTAAAAAGGGTTTTTATAAAAAAACAAATTACAAAAAAAAATAGCATAAAAAGGTTTTTTATCAAATAGAAGAAAGAGTTACAACAAACACTAAGAAGAAAATATTTTTTATATAAAAACAAAGTTTTTTAATACAATTTTTTTTTCTAAAAAAAAAAATTTCTAAAAAATATATATTTTTCTTTTGTCAAATAAATTCCTATTTTTGTTTTTTTTTTGAAATTTCTCATATATTTTCATATATTTCAAAAATATCAAAGAAATCTAAATCTTTTTTACCAAAAAGAATATAATTTGTTAATGACTATAAACTTCTAAGTAATATTTAGAAGATTTCCATTTTAATTAAAATTAAAACGAACATTTTCAAATAAATTCCCATTCTTGTTATCAGAAAAAAATTATCAAAAAGAAAGTTTTTTTTTTATAAAAAGGGTTTTTATAAAAAAAAAAAAACAAATTACAAAAAAAATAGCATAAAAAAATAGCATCAAATAGAAGAAAGAGTTACAACAAACACTAAGAAGAAAAGATTTTTTATATAAAAACAAAGTTTTTTTAATACAATTTTTTTTTTCTAAAAAATATATATTTTTCTTTTGTCAAATAAATTCCCATTTTTGTTTTTTTTTTTAATTTCTCATCTATTTTATCAAAAAATATCTAAGAAATCTATTTTTTTTTACGAAAAAGAATATAATTTTTTAATGACTTCTAAGTAATATTTAGAAGAATTCCATTTTAATTAAGATTCAAAACGAACATTTTCATAATTTGTTTTAATTGTATGAATCAGTATTCCTTAATACAGACAATACATAGGTTTCGGATACAACATTTTTATTTTTCTTGCATGAGAAAATAATATACGCAGCCCTTTGACAAAATGGTTGTAAGCTGGTGTATAATGTTATTTTGATTATAGATTGAATAAAAACAATCAATCCGTAAAGATTTTGTCCACGTAAAATCAAATCGCCCTAAATGATGTCAGCAAGAATCTTACTATATTCATTCCTTTAATCTTTAGAAATTGGTATACCCTTCCGTCCATTCCATGTGTGTGTTTTTGATTGCCTTGCAAAAGAACAGAAAATTATCAAAAATATATATTTTTTTGATTGAAGGAATTGTTTTTTAATTTGATTTTCTCTGCTTGCTTATGGCAAACAAAAAATCCCCACTCATATTCACATTCACAAGCAGCAGACACATCAAATCAACTTTTAACACGAATATTTGCTTTATTTGCAACAGCAAATAATAATGGCAGTAATAACTAGCAAAAATATGGCTTACGAAAAAGTATAGAAAAATTACTACAGACAGACGGACGGACGGACAAACACCGACCGACCAACGAACTGAAACACAGACAGACGGAGAGACAGACATACGGACGCACACCAAAACTCCTTTCACTTTTGTTTTTCTTGCAATTCCAATGCAATCAGACACACTCACACACACACATACACATGCTTAATGAATGCGCTTGTGGTTGTGGCTGTGTCCGCCCGTCTTTCAATATCGGTGTTTGCGCATGCGCAACACAGTGTTTGTTACTGCAAAGGCAGTCATTTTATTGGTGGTGTGGTAAACATTTTCTAGCCAAAAAAAAACTAGAATTAATTTTAAATTGACATCATTAAAGAAAAATAAAGATATTTTCCAAAAATAAATGGTGTTTGCAAGTAATTCACAGGAAAGGGATATGGAATATACTGAATTAGACCACAGCATGGGTGTTTTTGAAGATTTCTGCTTTATATACTTTTTAATATTATTTATAAATTAAAAAAAAAAATAATTTTATGTTAAAAATTTTGGACTTCGCCTGGATTCCCGGCTTAAAGACAGCACTAATGTTGTTAGACCATCGATCCACAGATGTCCTGAATCAATCGACTAAAAGCCCATCAAGTTGTTGAAGAAGTCCATCACAATGAAATTAGTTGGGCAGCCAAGTAATAAGTGTCACTATGAAATGTGTAAATAAATTCTCATTCTATAAAGTATAGTAGTAAAAAGGTCTCGATGCAGGAGATTATTCGAGATAAAATAAAATATAAATTATATAAATAATTGAATTTATTAATTGAGTATTAAATGAGGCTCAAATATTAAATTTTTAATTGAGCTTTATTTTTTTCTAATTGTTCTAATTCTAATAATGAATGTCTGTTTTGATTTTTTTATTTTCCAATTTCTATAAAACTCTTAGTCATTTTATTTTTTACGTTTTTGAACATGGTTTGAAGTAATTGTAAAAACCAAAAATGTTTTTCTTTTTTTAATTTTCACTTTTTATAAAATTTCGAAAATTGAAAAACTATTTTTCTCATAACTCTGAGGCTTTGACCTCAGCCATTTACCTTTGACCACCAAACAATTCTATAAATTTTCGTTCTAATTTTTCAGTCTTTTCGTGTTCGGATTAGAAAAAAACATTCATTTCTAACTTTTTACTCACTGTGCTTATATTACTGCATCGGTTTAAAAACTACGTATAGAGCATTTGTAGCCCATATATTTATTTTGAAATAGTGAGCTGCCGATCTCATAACATTGTCAAAATAGTGAAAATATTCCGCACAGTGCTCCCCAGTCCCCACACTCAGTAAATCAACAAAAAAGTAATTCATATTTGACTAATGTGTGAAAAAATTTAATTAAAGAACAAACTAAATTATAGAATAGAAAAAATCACAGATTTTTATGAAGTTTTTTCTTAACAAATTGGGAATATTCAAACATTTTAAGTATAGAAAAATTAATTAAACATAAAATTTTTCAGATTTAGAAAAAAATTAAAATTCTTAGCACTCCTTAGAAATTCAGAAAAATATAAGATTTCTGTTAAAAATAAATCAATCAATAAATCAAACTAAACTACAAACTAAATTTATTTTATTTTTTACATTTCGCCCACTCATCCAAACTAGAATTCTATGATAACACTAGGCAACACAAATTTTTACTAAAGAACTATGTAAAGGGTGATTTTTTAAGAGCTTGATAACTTTTTTTTTAAAAAAACGCATAAAATTTGCAAAATCTCATCGGTTCTTTATTTGAAACGTTAGATTGGTCCATGACATTTACTTTTTGAAGATAATTTCATTTAAATGTTGACCGCGGCTGCGTCTTAAGTGGTCCATTCGGAAAGTCCAATTTTTTTTTCGAGCATTTCGGCCGGAATAGCCCGAATTTCTTCGGAAATGTTGTCTTCCAAAGCTGGAATAGTTGCTGGCTTATTTCTGTAGACTTTAGACTTGACGTAGCCCCACAAAAAATAGTCTAAAGGCGTCAAATCGCATGATCTTGGTGGCCAACTTACCGGTCCATTTCTTGAGATGAATTGTTCTCCGAAGTTTTCCCTCAAAATGGCCATAGAATCGCGAGCTGTGTGGCATGTAGCGCCATCTTGTTGAAACCACATGTCAACCAAGTTCAGTTCTTCCATTTTTGGCAACAAAAAGTTTGTTAGCATCGAACGATAGCGATCGCCATTCACCGTAACGTTGCGTCCAACAGCATCTTTGAAAAAATACGGTCCAATGATTCCACCAGCGTACAAACCACACCAAACAGTGCATTTTCGGGATGCATGGGCAGTTCTTGAACGGCTTCTGGTTGCTCTTCACTCCAAATGCGGCAATTTTGTTTATTTACGTAGCCATTCAACCAGAAATGAGCCTCATCGCTGAACAAAATTTGTCGATAAAAAATTTCGAACCGAACACTGATTTTGGTAATAAAATTCAATGATTTGCAAGCGTTGCTCGTTAGTAAGTCTATTCATGATGAAATGTCAAAGCATACTGAGCATCTTTCTCTTTGACACCATGTCTGAAATCCCACGTGATCTGTCAAATACTAATGCATGAAAATCCTAACCTCAAAAAAATAACTCTTTATAACATTGCAAAAAATCTAATTCTAAATATAAAATTGCGACTAAAATTTCTAAAATATGGACGAAATTTTCTAAAGTATAAAATTTTGACTTTATTTTCTAAAATATAAAATTTCGCCGAGATTTTCTTCAAATAAAAAATGTAGACAAAAGATTTTCTATAAACATAAAATTTCAACGAGTTTTTCAATAAATATAAAATTTCGACGAGAATTTCTATAAATATAAAATTTCGACGAGATTTTCAATAAATATAAAACTTCGACGAGATTTTCAATAAATACAAAATTTCAACGAGATTTTCAATAAACATAAAATCTCGACGAGATTCTCTATAAATATAAAATTTCGACGAGATTTTCAATAAATATAAAATTTCGACGAGATTTTCAATAAATATAAAGTTTCGACGAGATTTTCTATAAATATAAAATTTCGACGAAATTTTCTATAAATATCAAATTTCAACGAGATTTTCTATATATATATATAAAATTTCGACGAGATTTTCAATAAATATAAAATTTCGACGAGAATTTCTATAAATATAAAATTTCGACGAGATTTTCAATAAATATAAAATTTCGACGAAATTTTCAATAACTATAAAATTTCGACGAGAATTTCTATAAATATAAAATTTCGACGAGATTTTCAATAAATACAAAATTTCAACGAAAATTTCAATAAATATAAAATTTCGTCGAGATTTTCAATAAATATAAAATTTCGTCGAGATTTTCAATAAATATAAAATTTCGATGAGATTTTCTATAAATATAAAATTTCGACGAGATTTTCAAAAAATATAAAATTTCGACGAGCTTTTCTAAAAATAAAAACTAGTTTTTTATATATTTTTTATCGATTTTCTAGCTTTTCCAATGTAATAAATCGAACTCCATCTATTTCGATCAAGATTTTTTCTTCTTTCGAAGGATATTTTGTAGTTTTTAATGGAAACGGGGAGATCCACACACTTTGGCCTTGCACGTATTTTATCTTCTGTGTGGGGATAACTCATCAGTGGCGCTTCTGTAATGCTTGCATTACCATGCTGCTGTTATCAGTCGTATATATATATATATATTTATATTTTGGAAACATTTACACCCGAACACATCAGCACAAAGAAGAGTTTTTGAAGAGTGCTATGATCTACCTGTAACCTTTAAAACAAGCACTCTGACTGAGTTATCCCCACACAGGAAGTGAGTGTATAGTTGAGTGTTTGTCGGTTCCTATCCATTACCGAAAACAAAATTTTCTTCATAAGAAGAGAAACTTGATCGAAAACACTCACAAAAGACAATCAAATCGATCACCAATCAAACAACACAAAAATATGTATATTTTAACGGCTTTAGAACGACATGGAACAATTTCAAAATGGCTCGTCCTATGTCTAAATTCCAAATTTCCCAGAGATCGTGTGTTTACACATGTTATTGTCCTATACGTTGTCTGCCCCATCAGCCGGATATATCATTAATATTTTATAATTATTTATTTATGATTTTATTAATTATATTAGGGAGGGGAGTAAAGTGGAATTAATGAGAATGCCTCCATCTCCATCATTGTAACAATAATTATGAAGTTGTTGTTTTTTATATTATTTATGCTCATCCATTTGAAGGTAATCCGGCATTTTATCTAGGCAAGGATATCCTTGCCTTTCCTTTTCCACCGCCAGCATGACCTTACATTCCACAAACCAACTAAGTAATCCAAGTACTTGCAGGCAGCATTGAGCGAGGAGACTGAGAGAAGAAGACAAAGCAAAATGTCTCGATTAATTATGGGCAAAAAAGCATTCACCTTCATAACAAATTAATTTCACTAAATTAAATTGCCTCTTTTACAATTCATTTAACAGTGACAGCAACAGCAACAGAGACAGCGACAACTACAACAACGACAAATAACAACCCCCACCTTGACCCTTACTCACAGCCGAAAGGCTAGATGGAGATGACACCAAGTTTTATGCATCAGCCATGAGTGGTGTGTATGGAATGATGGTAATCCCCAAGACTTTAATAAGCTGCTGATGTTGAATCCAAAGCTGGCAAAGAGGTGGTGTTCACAAAAACAAAAAACAAAACCTTTGAAAATATTATTACCGACATAAATTTTTTAATAATATTACGTTGACATTTTCCAAAATGAATGTGGACAGACAAGGCAGCCAGGCAAGCAAGCACATCTTACAGAAATGGTAAAGATGGAACGCCGAGATTACGAGACTGGTTATAAAGAAGACTCTTTTTTTGCATAAAATCCAGTCTTATGGCTTAAGACGGTTAAGAGCGCATGCGCAGCAACAACGTTCCAACGATCTTTAGATGGCAGCACATGTTGTTGTCGCCTGTTCCCCCCTCCGCCTCCCCCTTTCGGAGTGTGTCTTGTAACACGATGACGAACCGCCACCAAAGCCACTCTACTCTGATCCTCCATGAAGAGGAGGAGCAGGAGGTGGAGAGGAGAGGAGGCAGGCGCAGTAGGACGCCTTGATTGTGGTGGTGGTGGTGGTTGGCATGCTGGGGCCTGGAGTGATGTTGCTTAGCTGAGATGGTATTTAAGCTCTAAACAATAGTTAGTGAAGCAGATGTAACAAGTTTTCTTGGCTGTTTTCTGTGTTTTTTTTTTTTTGGTATGAGTTGTTGTTTTGTTTTTGTTTTATTTAAGCTTGGTTTGGTTTGTTTGTTGCTGGCTGCCTGACGGCCTGGCCTGGCTGGTGCTAGTTTCTGTTTCTGTTTCAGTTGTGAAAGTGAATTTTGTATGAATGTGAATCTTAGTCGGTAATTTTTTTCTCATTCGGTTGCTGCAGTGATTTATTTGGTAATTTAAACATGCAAACACTCAGACACACACACAGACATCTACAAATAAATTTGAAAAAAAATGTTTTATTAAAACCGGTCATAGCACTGGCTGAGCCTTAGTAAAAATGCACAAATAGACAGGCAGAGAGACAAACATACATGCTGACAGACAGATTGACAGAGAGACCGGATGGATGGTCGATCACCGATACACGACTTGCTTTGTGGTGCAACTGTCATCGTAATATCACCGTCATGTATTGTTGGTGGTAATCTGGTCTAACAAACGATTTGATAGATAGTCAGACTCTCAGACTTGAATTCTATGATAACACTAGGCAACCAAAAAATTTCCGGAACGGAATATATATAAATATAAAATCCCCAGCAAGAACTCTCATTAACAAGTAATGTTGGTCGAAACCAACTACACTACTTATTTTTCGAATCCGTTTCTAATTATTGTAAAAAATAAGTACTTCCACGCACGCTTACAAAAAGTTGAGAAATAAGTACTTCCACGCACGCTTACAAAAAGTTGAGAAATAAGTAAAGGGTGATTTTTTAAGAGCTTGATAACTTTTTTTAAAAAAAAAACGCATAAAATTTGCAAAATCTCATCGGCTGCTTCTGGCTGATATTCACTCCAAAATCGACAATTCTGCCTATTTACGTACCCATTGAGCCAAAAATGAGCTTCGTCGCTGAACACAATTTCTTTCTTTCTGAACTTTCTTAACAGAGCACGCATTTTGATAATAAAATTCAATGATTTGCAAGCGTTGCTCGTTAGTAAGTCTATTCATGATGAAATGTCAGAGCATACTGAGCATCTTTCTCTTTGACACCATGTCTGAAATCCCACGTGATCTGTCAAATACTAATGCATGAAAATCCTAACCTCAAAAAAATCACTCTTTACTTCCACGCACGCTTATAAAAAGTTGAGAAAAAAGTACTTCCACGCACGCTTACAAGAAGTTGAGAAATAAGTACTTCCACGCACGCTTACAAAAAGTTGAGAAATAAGTACTTCTAAACGAGTTGTAAAATAAGTGGCCTCAGGACGATACTAAATAAACCATCATTGATAACTAGCCAAATAAAGTAGTATCAATAAGTGATGAAAAAACATTTTTGTTAAATTATATATTTAGTATCGACTTGTTAACATTCTGAATACAGCATTTAGGGCTGTTTTCTTTGGTTAACTAAGTTGCGATAACAACAGCACTGCTATTCTCTGACTCACCACAAAAAAATGTAGAAAATTTATTTTTAAAATCTGAAGTTCTATGAAATTTAACTTACCAATAACTACTTATTTAAACCATTATAATGAAGTAATTATTTCATACTTCAAAATAATGCAGGGCGTAACGAGCTGTCATTACTAGGTAATGCTAAAAAATAATGAGGTGTCATTATCAAGTTTTAACTGGGTTTCGACGAAATTCTTATAAAAATAAAATGTCAACGAGATTTTTTTATAAACATAGAATTTCCACAAAATTTGCTATAAATATAAAATTTCAATGAGATTTTCTATAAGTATAAAATTTCAACGGGATTTTCTATAAATATTAAATTTCGACGAGATTTTCTATAAAAATAAAATTTCCACGAGATTTTCTATAAATATAAAATTTCGACCATATTTTCTATAAGTATAAAATTTCGATGAGATTCCCTATAAATATAAAATTTCGACAAAAATACCTATAAATATAAAATTTCGACGAGATTTTCTACAAATAAAAAATTTCGAAAAATTTTCCTATAAATACAAAATTTCGACCCAATTTTTATAAATACAAAATTTCGACTCAATTTTTATAAATATAAAATTTCGAGTTATTTGCTATAAAAAAATGTCAATGAGAATGAGTCAATGATAAATATAAAATTTCTACCAGATTTCCTATAATTAGAATATTTCTTCAAATAAAAAATTTCGAAAAATTTTCCTATAAATACAAAATTTCGACCCAATTTTTATAAATATAAAATTTCGACGAGATAATAAAATTGAAAATTGATTGAAAAAATTTTCTAATTTTTTTTTTTAATTTGCTATAAATTTTCATAATTTATAGCAGTTTGCAGTAGCCCATTCTACCGGCATATTAAAGTGCACCTTTTAACCTTTCTTCTCGTATATATGGTTCAGAACCTTTCTTCTCGTTCATGATACGTCCGGATAAACAAAGTTCTATTCCAAGAAATACAGGAGCGGCTCGTAAACATACACGAAAAACACAACACACTTTAGCGCAGCGTATTGCTTTTTGCAATAACATTGTCAATTTGTATACCCACACCACTTCGTGGACTAGGGTATTATATGTTAGTTTTCCGCCAAATGTTTGTAACATCAATAAATAATCGAGCTAGACTCACCTTTAAGTATACGGATCGGCTTAGAATCACCAGCTGAATCGATTTACCGATGTCTGTCTGTCCGTCTGCTGTCCATCTAAGCTTGTTCGCACTCTACAGGTCGCAATTGCTGCCTGATTATCATGAAATTTGACAGAAGTTACTTTTTTGGCCAAGGACGATTGGTATTGAATTTGGAGGAAATCGGTCCAGATTTAGATATAGCCCCCATACAAATGTCGCTCCCGATTTGACTTTTTCCGCCCTATAAAGCACATATAGTACCCGATTTTCTTCAAAATTGGCTTAACACCTTATAATCAAACTAGAAATACCTGTGGTGAAAGCGGGTTAGATCGGTTCAGATTTAGATATAGCTCCCATACAAATATCGCTCCCGATTTCACTATTTCCGCTTTAGAAACCACATATTGTACCCGATTTTCTTTAAAATTGGCACAACATTTTATAGTTGAACTAGAAACACCTATGGTGACAGTGGGTAAGATCGGTTCAGATTTAGATATAGCCCCAATACAAATGTTGTTCCCGAATGTTTAACCGATTTTGGCCATACTTTACTTATTATAATTCACCAAGAAACATAAATGGTGAAAGGTGGTCACATCCATACAACCACATCCATACAAATGTCCTTTCCGATTTAATATTTTTTGTCAAACACATACATTTACATGATTCAAAAATCCTCCCCGGTTTCACTTGTTTGCCGAATTGAATTGTAATGAGATATAAAGTGGGGTGTAGCATATAGTGGCTCCGTCCGTCTTTAGCCTTTCCTGCATCTTACATCGGATCTTCATCAAATTTTGCAGATCACGATATGTTTCAACTAGGAATACCTACCGTGAATGAGAAATATATAGGCGCATGTTTTAACACAGGCTTCAAGTGTTGTTATAGGCCTTCAAATGTCCGTCCGATTGATCCTATTACCGTTGTATAATCTGTATTTAACATTCGATGTTGATCAATTTTTCCAGATCATGTTATATTTACTTTACTCGGAATATCTGCTGGCAAATTGGATCAATTACTTTATTATTTACCAGACTCATTAAATTTGACTAAAGATGAATTTATAGTAACTGTATAATTTATATGAACTACATTAAATTGCTCTCATGAAATACCTGGGTTTAGTAATCAAAGCGAGGTATATACGCAGGGAGTGGTGTAGGGTATTATATAGTCGGCCCCGCCCGACTTTAGCCTTTCCTTACTTGTTTTTTTTGATTAATTTACATATCTGTGTTAGTATTTTCTAATTTACAAAAAAATATTTGCTTGTGCCCTATCGTTTTTCAACAGATGTGTTTTCATATTACATTTCATTGAAATATCAAAAAAGAAAAAAAGAAAAAGTAGTAACTATAGATGGTTTGAAAAAACGAGTTGCCACCTGGTTCCAAATTTTTATATTTTGCCATTTTAAAGTGTTGGCAACAATCTGTCATAATTACATTCAGAACATACTTTACTTTTTGCCTCTCAAATTGGTGTTTGGCCCCATCGTGCGGTGGGCCGATTCGGTTGAAAATTTTACTGTATTTAACTTCTGGACAGAGGATGGTTCCTGGATATACTAGCTCATGATAGGGCAAAGGGGGTGGTACTTCGCACCAAAAAAAAAAAAAATATTTTAAAACTAACAAAAATTACTCATTTTATCTTCCAAAGCATATGAAGTAGTGAGTAGACAAAATACCAGTAATTTATATATATAATTTCTTGGTTAGTTACTCAAATTCAAATTGATATTATATTTATTTATATTATATGTACAGCTTTCCTTTCTTCGGTGACTTATAGTGAAATTTGACGTGAAATATTTTTTCCATTCACACCAATATTCTGTTTTGTGGCAGAGTTTAGCACCAATTCCGGTAAAGTACGAAATTAACCCTAAAAGTAATGGATAAGTTTTGACTTATTTCTGCCATTTAAATTAAGTTTTGCGTTTCAGTGTATTCTGAGATTTATAGTAGAATTTTATGGCAAATATTTTTATGGAACATTTGGAGCCCCCCCCCCCCTTCTTTAGGGCTGTTTTTTACCCTTTTGTTCAAAAGGGACCAAAAAGACCCCAAAAATTAATTTTAATTCTTGACTTATTTCAGAAATTTAAGTTGAGCTTTGGTGTATTTAGAGACTTTTGGTTGAATTCTATGACAATTTTTTTATTTGTGGAACTTTAGGGGTGTTTTTTCCCTTTTGCACAAAAGGTCCCAAAAAGACCCTTATAATGAGGGATAAAATGTTCCACAAAAATGTTCGTCGCAGTGTCTGAAGTAATATTACTTAACAAACGCTATACTTAAAATGTAAGGATCACAAGGTTTCCTATACCGAGATTCATCATCATGAGTAGGCGCAAAAATTTACAAAATATCAATTATTTTATTTATATATTATATCTACAGTTTTCTTTTATTCCGCGACTTATAGTGAAGTTTGATGTAGAATATTTTTTCCATTTACACCCCACTAAAATTCATTTTTGTGTCAGAGTTTGGCACCAATACGGAAAAAGTACGAAATTAACCCTAAAATTAATTTTTGAATTTTTACTTTTTTCTGACATTTATGTTAAGTTTTGAGTTTCAGTGTATGCAGAGATTTATAGTGGAATTTTACGACAAATATTTTTATAGAACATGTTTACCCGTTAAACCCCTGTTTTAGAGGTGTTTTTCCCTTTTACACAAAAGGAATCAAAAAGACCCCAAAAATTAATTTTAATTTTTTACTTATTTCTGGCATTTAAGTAGATTTTGAGTTTTAGTGTATTCAAAGACTTAGGATAAAATTTTATGGCAAATATTTTTGTGGAACATTTTGACCCGTTAAACCCATGTTTTTAGGGATATTTTACCCTTTTTCTCAAAAGGGGCCAAAAAGATCCCTTTAATGAGGAGCTAGAGGGTTAAAATGTTCCACAAAAATGTTGCTCGGAGTGTTCGCAGTAATATTGCTGAACACATCCTATACCTAAAATGTAATGATCACAAGGTTTTCTATGCCGAGATTCATCATCATGAGTAGGCGCAAATGGAGGAAATACTTATATATATTATAAATATTTATTTATAAAATATCAATTATTTTATTTATATATTATATACACAACATTCTTTTCTTCAGTGACTTATAGTGAAATTTGACGTAGAATATTTTTTCCATTCACGTGGATACACGTATTCGATTTTTTATCTTCATCATCATCATAAGAATGTCCAAAAGGCGAATATTGACTCCTCTTTAAACTCTAAAAACCCCTATACACCTATATTCTGCTTTTACCCCCTCTACCTGGGTTCTATTTGTCTTCCACAGTGTTATTTTTTCCTGGTCCTGGATATTTTTTCTTTTTCTTTGTGAATAATTAGAAGACTCTGTGTATTTTGAGTGTATTAAATAATATATAATTATTATAATAAGCCAAACACATCTGTGTCTTATGTGGAGATCATCGAACTAGCCGACACAGCTTGTTTTTTCTTCTTCTAGACAAACTGTGCGTTTTTTTGTTGGCGACAAAATACATAGTTTTTGTAACAATTTGACGAAGATGAATCTTCAAACAAAAAAAAAACTATCTATTGCGTCTTCTTAATTATAAACATATTAAAGAAGATGAAGAAGAGAGAAAAAAAACAAAACACAAAATAACAATAACAATGTTGAAAATTATTTAGTTAAAATAAAACAACGACGACATCGAACGTCGTACAACAAAATTGTTGTGACTATTTTGTTTTGCGACATACCAAAAATTCATTAGAATTGCATCATTTCTGCTGCCGCAGCAGTCATTCACTCAATGAAAGCGGACCTGTGCTACTGGCACAGACGGCGACATAAACAAAACATATCCGTCTGTCTGTCTGTCCTCCGTCCGCCAGTCTGCATCTGTAGCTTCTAACGAGAGAGAAACAAAAAAATAGAAAAATATTCATACCCAACACCACGAGATAGCCGAAAAAAGCCCGCATAAGATACAAAAGGAATGTCATTGGTTCAAAAACAACAACAACTGCTGCTGAATAAAAACACCAACCAACCATCCAGCCAAAAACTCAATGATCCGCGATCTTGATGTTGTGAACAACAACCAACGTCTCGTCTTCTGTTGCCGGATCTCTGAAACAAATCTCCTCCTCCTCTCGTCCACACGTCAACGACAACAAATCTCTGAAGACAAAACTCCATTCGAAATTTGCATAATTTTGTTAAATTCCTCCGAAAACATCACAGGCCGACATATAGACGAACAGACAAAAATGCAATTTAGCAAACCAAAAAAAAAAATCGAAGAAGGAAAAACAAGCTGAAAAAAAAGAAGAAAAACGTGTACCATCAGATGGCACAACAAGTACATGAAGCCGATGAGGATAAATTAACAAATTACATTTACATTTACAATAATGTTGACATCATGATCGTCGTATACCTTTGTATGTCTGTCCGTCTGACTGCAGCAACATTTATGTCTTTATAATTACATATATGTACATAAAAGACCCCCTGAATAAATGTCCAATCAAACTAAGCTGCAGCATTCCAATGTCCAATCGTCCTCCAACCCTCCTTTTGTCAGACTGTTTTTGGTACGATTTTGTTTACATTGCCGCGGAGGGTTCAGAGTTTATTTTGAATGACTTCAGGAAGCGAAAACTTAATTGCTATTTTGTTTATTATAGTCTTTCGGTGACATCTAGCCATTCATTTGAATTTCAAAAAAGGCGTTACATTTTCCGCAAAAACAATGTAAATACTTTCTATACCACAACTCAAGCAGGAAGGGAGGAAATGTATACCAAGGTTGAATTTTAAATTGAAATAAAATGAGAATTCAAAATTCTCAATTTAGGGCACATTCTTTGGCTAGAAATAGATTAAAAATAACTGATCATAGATCTATGCTGGCAGCCATAGACTGCTATATATTGTTGTTCTGCAATTTTGAAAAATTATGACTAAAAACTGTTAATTTTCTTGATGCTGAAACACTTTTACATTTGTCTTGCTCAAAGTGCGACAATTTTGCATACTAACAAATCCACTGAGCCGAACAATTCCAGCTCAGCTCAACACTAAAACAAATTTCACTTCAAATACTGAAGATCGACGTTCACAAATTTTAAACGATGTTCGATTTTTCACTCATGGATTTTCCTGGCATCAAATGCAACAATTTTGCTTACTAACAAATCCAATCAGCCACGCAAGGGACTTAGCTTTTCTTCACTCAAAGTGCAACAATTTTGCATTCTAACAAATCCACTGAGTCCCACAATTCCAGCTCAGCTCAACACTAAAACAAATTTCACTTCAAATATTGAAGATCGACGTTCACAAATTTTAAACGATGTTCGATTTTTCACTCATGGATTTTCCTGGCTTCAAATGCAAAAAATTTTGCTTACTAACAAATCCAATCAGCCACACAAGTGACTTAAAAAGAAGTAAAAAATTTTATTTTAAAAATAAATATCAAAATTAAATAAAATCAAAAGTAAAAATTGCAAAAAATTAGCTGAATTAATTTTTTTCTTAGCTGAATGGTGAATATCCGATAAAATTATTAGCTGAATTTAAAAATATGAATTTTAAAATATCACAAAATTTAATAAAATGTAATGTATAAAATATAAAAAAACTTAGCTGAATTAATTTTTCTTGATAAATATCGGAATAATTGTCAGCTGAATTTCTAAATCTCCAGCTGAATTATGAAATTGAATGAAATTGAATGAAATAGAAAGTAAAAACTACAAAAATCTAGCTGAATTATTTTTTTTTGATAAATATCGGAAAAATTGTTAGCTGAATTTATAAATATTTCAAAATTATACAAACTATGAAGTAAAACCTACAAAAAATCTTAGCTGAATTTATTTTTTCTCAGCTGAATTGTAAATATAACAAAAATTGTCAGCTGAATTTATAAATATTCAGCTGAATTGTTAAATATCTCAAAATTAAACAGAATATAAAGTAAAAATTGCAAAAAAAATAGCTGAATTAATTTTTAATTAATAAATAAATATCCGAAAAATTTTTAGTTGAATTTATAAATATCTAGCTGAATTGTTAAATAAAATTGTTATAAAATTGAAAGTAAAAAGTAAGAAAAAATTTTATCTGAATTAATTTTTTTAGGTGAATGCTAAATATCCGACAAAAATATTAGCTGAATTTATAAATATTTCAAAATGATATAAAATATGAAGTAAAAACTACAAAAAATCTTAGCTGCATGGTAGATATCCGAAACAAATTTCAGCTGAATTTATAAATCTTCAGCTGAATTGTAAAATATCTCAAAATCAAATCAAATATATATTACAAAAAAAGTATTTATTACAAAAAAAAATTAGCTGAATTAATTTTTTCTTAGCTGAATGGTAAATAAGTGATAAATGGTCAGCTGAATTGTAAAATATATCAAAATGCTATAAAATACAAAGTAAAAAACTACAAAAAATCTTAGCTGAATTATTTTTTTTGATAAATGTCGGAAAAATTGTTAGCTGATTTGTTAAATATCTCAAAAAAAAAGGAAATAGTAAGTAAACAGTACAAAATATCCTAGCTGATTTTTTTCTTTGCTGAATTGTAAAAATCCGATCAAATTGTTAGCTGAATTTACAAATATCCAGCTGAATTGTAAAATATCTCAAAAAGAAATAAAATAGAAAATAACAACTATGAACAAATCTTAGCTGAATAGTAAATATCCGACAAAATGTTAGCTGAATTTATAAATATCGCAAAATTAAATAAAATTGAAAGTAAAAATTAAAAAATATCTTAGCTGAATGGTAAATATCAGAATAATTGTCAGCTGAATTGTTAAATATTTCAAAATGAAAGTAAAAAACTACAAAAAATCTAAGCTCAATTATTTTTTTCTTAGCTGAATGGTACATATCCGAGCATTTGTCAGCTGAATTTATAAATCTCCAGCTGAATTGTAAAATATATCAAAATAAATGAAAATTAAGGTAAAAACTACGAAGCTGAATTGATTTTTTCTCAGCTGAATGATAAAAAAATCTGCTGAATTGTAAAAATCTCTCAAAATTAAATAAAATATGAAGAAAAAACTACAAAAATCTTAGCTGTATTTATTTTTGAATGATAAATATCTGAAAATTTTTCAGGAGAATTTATTAATCTCCAGCTGAATTGTAAAATATATCACGACATGGAATAAAATATAAAGTAAAAATTACAAAGAAATCCGAACAATTGTCAGCTGCAATTTATAAAGCTAAAGAATCTCTCCAGAAAGTAAAAACTACAAAAAATCTTAGCTGAATGGTAAATATCCGAACAATTGTCAGCTGCATTGATAAAGCTAAAGAATCTCTCCAGAAAGTAAAAACTACAAAAAATCTTAGCTGAATTAATTTGTTCTTGGAAAATATCGGAAAAATTGTCAGCTAAGTTTAAAATCTCCTGCTGAATTGTAAAATATCTCAAAATTAAATAAAATCAAAGGTAAAAACTGCAAAAAAAGTTTAGCTGAATTAATTTTTTCTTAGCTGAATGGTAAATATCTGATCAAATTGTCAGCTGAATTGTAAAGTGTCTCGAAATGAAATAAAAAATAAATTAAATTCAGCTAATAAAGAATAATAAAAATTCAAGAAAAGATTTATGCACTGTTGTTCAATTGTTCCTTCCTTATCTTTCATTCAATTGAGGAATTTCTTTGGTAATATTTTCAATTCAGCAGATATTAGTAAATCTGCAATTGAATTCAAAACAAGATCACAGCAATTCATCTAGTTCAAAATCAATTATTTATGAATTTATATACATATCAGTTCTTAAAATACTTTTTTAATTGAACTTAATTAAGAATAATTTCGCAAAATGAAGCTTTTAAATTAGTCTGCAGACTAATTCAGCTAGCTGAATTCGTGTTACTTCTGCGACCAGCTAAGTTCTTTATATATATGAAAATGAAATAAAATAGAATGTAAAATTGCGCAAAAATTTAGCTGAATTGTAAATATCCAAAAAAATTGTCAGCTGAATTTATAAATCTCCAGCTGAATTGTGAAATGTCTCACAATAATATAGAATCGAAAGTGAAAACTTCAATAAACCTTAGCTGAATTTATTTTTTTAGCTGAATAGTAAATATAACAGCAATTATCAGCTGAATTATAGAATATCTCAAATTGAATAAAATATAAAGTAAAAACTACAAAAAATCTTAGCTGAATAAAAATTTTCTCAGCTGAATGGTAAATATCCAATCAAATTGTTATCTGAATGTATAAATCTCCAGCTGAATTGTAAATTATATGAAAATGGAATAAAATAGAAAGTAAAAATTGGAAAAAAGTAGCTGAATTGTAAATAACCAAAAAATTGTCTGCTGAATTTATAAATCTCCAGCTGAATTTTGATTTTTCTCATAATAAAATAAAATCGAAAGTGAAACATTTTCTCAGCTGAATAGTAAATATAACAACAATTGTCAGCTGATTTTTTTAAAATCCCACTCAATTTTAAAATAACTCTAAATAAAATATGTAAAAGATAGTAAAAACGTCTTTAAACCTTAGCTGAATTAATTTTTCCTCAGCTGAATGGTAAATATTCGAACAATTATCAGCTGAATTGTGAAATAACTCAAAATAGAATGTAAGAGAAAGTAAAAACTCTAGCTGAATTAATTTTTGCTCAGCTGAATGGTTAAAATTAAATGCTTAGAAATTCTTTAACATATCAACACACATTGCACTAAAATCCCTTTGCAATTCAGCGCAGTGTTGTCTGTTATGAGTGCACTACCAAAAATTCGTTCGTTCATATGTACATATATAGTCGTCCCAACCAACCAACCATCCATCCATCCATCCAACCACATCACATGTACGCATCGCGTGTGCACGCTTCATTCAACTTCTTTCTGGCTTATGTTGTGTAACTAAAGTACGATTGACTGGCTGGCGGGCGGTACGTACAACACCTCCATAGTTGAACTACTGACGTACAGAAAGAAAAAGAAGAAGAAAAAATGCAAAAAAGAAAAACAAAACTAAACTATGTTACTTTTTTCAACTCAAACTGAAAAATATTCAATTTGCTCGTGTGTATATGCAACACACTTCTTTTTTGCCAACACCTTATGCCGCCGCTGCGATCAATGTTGAGTGTTGCTGCCTATGGAGTCTTCAAATTAAAAGCCATTTTTTTCTATGCCATTATGTTTCGCATGTCTCACACTAAACTCCAAAGTGCTGGGGTAAAAAGTAGACACACGAAAAAGACAAAAAAAAAAATGACGACTAAACGTCGTTCATTGGCAGTCTGGGCAGACATGTTTCATAAATACTATCGATCGATCGATCAATCGATACGTATGCTCCGCCGATCGTATCCATATCTATGCATTTATTATAGATTTGTGTTGTTGTTTTCGTTTAAAATTCATAAAAAAAACAAACGAGTGGCATATTTTTCATGTGGGGGGGAGAGTGTTTGATCATTGATTCCTACATCCAAACCTTTTCCGAACCACTGTGCCCCGTCTCTCTCTCTGCGCAGACATTCATTCATGCGTTTTTCTTTTCGTTTGATTTACATATTTTACGGCTGCGAACGGTTTCAAACGCAATTATGGCATGAAAGTGAGTGCGAAAGCAAAACTGAAATAAACCCAAAAAATTTATAAAATATTTGTGACGTCAATTGTTTTTTTTTTTGTATATATTTTTATAATTTGTGTTAGCTTTAGTTAACAAAAAAAAAATACACACATATAATGGCTATTAACAAACGCACCAAAAAATGCCAATTAGTTTGCACATGCCTTTGCAAATATGTTTAATTCAGCTAACGGTTATATCAAAACATAAACACTTTGAAATTTGTTTTTTTCTTGGTTTTTGGTATTGCAATTACAGCGCTGGTAGATGCTTGCATATACATATTTTGCTAAGTTGAACGTTCTCTTGGCTAGTGTTTTGAAATTAGTTCACTCTGCTGAATCCACTTAAGGTGTAATTTTTTGACCAATAATGGTAATTCAGCTAGATAATTGCAGACATTTTTGGTTGCTTATTTGCAATAACGAACGGTATCTGATCTTTCATCAAATTGAGGAATTTCCTTGAAATAATAGATAATAATAGTTAATAAAAGAATATAGAATAATTATAATTGAATTCAAGAATAGATTTGCTAACTGTTCTAAATTCCGCTAGCTTAAAATTGTTGTTGTTCCTTATCTTTCATTAAATTGTCGAATTTCCTTGAATATATTTTCAATTCAGCTAATATTGGTAAATTTGCTATTGAATTCTAAACAAGATCACATCAATTAAGATCATTCAAATACAATGATTTAAGTAATAATTACTATATAAGTTCTTAAAATATTTTTTACTGTAGAAATGAAGCATTTTTTGGCAAATTAATTTTTTTTTCAGAAATTAAAGGTTAAAATTCGATTTCTAGACAATATTGCAGATAAAATAATGATAAAAATAAGTTTATTCAGCTAGCTGAATTCATCCAAAATATTTTGTTTTAAATAAAAATATATACTAAATTATTCTGGACACTTATTCAGCTAGCTGAATTCGTGTTGTGCTAGCTGAATTCGCCCAAAATGCATCACTACTTGTTTTTAATAAATAAAATATATACTAACTCAGTCAGGAATCTAATTCAGCTAACTGAATTCAGCCAAAATGTATAACCAACGTTATTTTATTTGTCTTCTATATTTAATAAATACATTCTTTCTAAATTCTACTTTTAATCTAATTCAGCTAGCTGAATTTGTGTTATGTCTATGGCCAGCTAAGCTTTTCAATGAATTTAAGATTTTTATGCTAATTCAGCTAGCAGAATTTGACCTAAATACGACAATACTGCAATCCTATTTGTTTTCAAAAAAGAATATATATAGTAAATTATCTTAGAAACTAATTCAGCTAGCTGAATTCAGCCAAAATGTATAACCAACGTTATTTTATTTGTTTTCTATAATTAATAAATAAATTCTTTCTAAATTCTACTTTTAATCTAATTAAGCTAGCTGAATTTGTGTTATGCTAAGCTAAGCTCTTCAGAGAATTTAAGATTTTTATGCTAATTCAGCTAGCTGAATTTGACCTAAATACGACAATACTGCAATCCTATTTGTTTTCAAAAAAGAATATATATAGTAAATTATCTTAGAAACTAATTCAGCTAGCTGAATTCAGCCAAAATGTATAACCAACGTTATTTTATTTGTTTTCTATAATTAATAAATAAATTCTTTCTAAATTCTACTTTTAATCTAATTAAGCTAGCTGAATTTGTGTTATGCTAAGCTAAGCTCTTCAATGAATTTAAGATTTTTATGCTAATTCAGCTAGCTGAATTTGACCTAAATACGACAATACTGCAATCCTATTTGTTTTCAAAAAAGAATATATATAGTAAATTATCTTAGAAACTAATTCAGCTAGTTGAATTTATGTTATGCTTGTGTCCAGCTAAGTTTTTTTTAATGAAATTAAGAAAATCATGGTAATTCAGTTAGCTGAATAAGCCTCAAAAATATATCGTTCGTGGGATCCCATCTGTTCTCAATAAATAATTTATAGTAAATTTATTTTTGAAACTAATTAAGCTAGCTGAATTCATGTTGTTATCTAAGTTTTTCTAATGAGTTTAACAATATTTCGTTAATTCAGCTAGCTGAATTCGCCCAAAGTTTACCACCAATGTTATACTAATTGTTTTCAATAAATATAGAAATAAAATTTCTTTTGGAATCTAATTCAGCTAGCTGAATTCATGGTACGCTTGCAAGCAGCTATGTTATTTAATGAATTTAAGGAAATTATGTTAATTCAGCTAGCTGAATTCGCTCAAAATGTATCACAGACTATATATTTTCAGTAAATAGTATACCCTAATTTATTAGGAAAAATAATTCAGCTAGCTGAATTCGCACAACATATAACAATATTTGCTTTTAATAAATAATATATTCTAAATTTATTTGGGAACCTAATTTATCTAGCTGTGTCCTGCTAAGTTCTCTATTATGGTAATTCAGCTGGCTGAATTCGGCCAAAATGTATAACGAACGTTGTTTTATTAGTTTCCACTAAATATTATATACTAAATTCGTTTTGAAAGTAATTCAGCTAGCTGAATTAATGTTATGCCTGCTACCAGCTTTGTTCTTTAATGGATTTAAGAATATTATATTAATTCAGCTAGCTGAATTCGCCCAAAATGTATCAATATTTGTGTTTCACAAATAAAATAATAAAAATAAGTAAATTATAGTTTGGACAATAATTCAGCTAGCTGGGTATTTGTTTTTAATACAGATAATATATTAAATTATTCTGAACACTAATTCATCTTGTTGAATTTGTGTTATGTCTATGCTACAGCTAAGTTTCTTTAATGAATTTATGAAAATTACATCAATTCAGCTAGCTGAATTCAGCCAAAATGTATCAACAAGATTTGTTTTTAATAAATAAAATATACTAAATTATTTTAGAAACTAATTTAAGTAGCTGAATTCATGTTATCCCTGTGACCCGCCTAAATTATATAATGAATGTAAGAAAATTATGTCAATTCAGCAGGCTGAATTCGCCCAAAATGTATGAATATTTGTTTTTAATAAATAAAATATGCAAAATTATTCCTGACACTAATTCAGCTAACTGAATTCTTGTTAAGTCTATGCATAGCAATGTTCTTTAACGAATTTATGAAAAATATCTTAATTCAGCTAGCTGAATTTGGCCAAAATGTATACCCATGTTATATACTTTTGTTTTCAATATACTAAATTCTTTTGAGAATCTAATTCAGCAAGCTAAATTTGTATTATTTCACGACTGTAAGAATATTGCGTTAATTCGGCTCGCTGAATTTGCCCAAATGTATCAATATTTATTTTTAAGAAAAAGAAATGTACTTGATTACTTTGGACTCCAATTCAGCTAGCTGAATTCATGTAATACCTACGACCAACTATGTTTCTTTAATGATTTGAAGAAATTAAGTTAATTCAGCTAGCTGAATTCGGCCTAAAAATATCAATATTTGTTTTTAATAAAAAATATATGTACTAAATTTCTCTGGACACTAATTCAGCTAGCTGAATTCATGTTATCCCTGCGATTGCCTAAATTCTATAATGAAAATTATGTTAGTTCAGCTGGCTGAATTCGCCCAAAATGTATGAATATTCGTTTTTAATGAATAAAATATACTAAATTATTCTGGACATTTGAATTCTTGTTAAGTCTGTGCACAGCTAAGTTTTTTAACGAATTTATGAAAAATATGCTAATTCAACTAGCTGAATTTGCCCAAAATGTATATCAATGTTATATTATTTGGCTTTTGTTATACTAAATTATTTTAGAATATAATTCAGCAAGCTGAATTTGTATTATGTCACGACTGTAAGAAAGTTACGTTAATTTAGCTCGTTGAATTTGCCCAAATGTAACAATATTTATTTTTAAGAAAAAATAAATGTACTTAATTACTTTGTACTTATTTTAGCTGAATTCATGTTATGCTATGTTTCTTTCATTATTTGAAGAAATTAAGTTAATTCAGCTAGCTGAATTCGGCCGAAATATATCAATATTTGTTTTTAATAAAAAATAAATGTACTAAATTTCTCTGGACACTAATTCAGCTAGCTGAATTCATGTTATAACTGTGACCAGCTATTTTCTATAATGAATTGAAGAAAAATACCCTAACTGTATTGTTTTCAGTGAATACAATATAGAAAATTATATTGGAAACTAATTCAGCTAGTTGAAGAGTAGTGCATTATGTCAGTGCCTGGGATATGTTATTTACCCCTTGATTTTGTAAAACGACGAGTGACCACAAGCAAAAACACATTCTCACAAAATGACAGCCACTCACGCTCTTTGTTCTCCTAACTCAACTCTCTTTTAAATTTACAACCACATTTAAATACTATATGCGCTCTTAAACGTTTTTCGTTTGTTATAAACGAAAATCATGAAAATTTGATATAAAGGAACGTTCTTGCACAGCGATAGAAACTACGTTTGCGATAAAAGTTTCCATTTGCGGGAAATATTTCAACTCGATTTTTAATTGTCAACCATGGTAAAATACAATATGTGTTCTTTAACGTTTTTCATTTGCCATAAACATAAATCACGAAAATAGAGAATATAAACTATTTTTACGGTAAACATTTTCATTTGCGGGAACTGTTTCTACTGTTATGGTAAAAGTAGTTCGTTTGAGACAAATAAACAATTTTGATGATTTTTTTAAAATGAAATTATCATACTTCCCTCATATTAAACTAATTTAATTTAACATTGGCACCTCAGCCAGGTGAAACACTTTTGTTTACAAATAGTTTTATTAGTGCTTTTAAGACCCCCCCACAACAAAACAACTATTTATTATTCACACCAAGCATCTGTCATCATCAACATCATCAGCACACTACACTTCCTTATCCCAAATTCCAACATGATTGGTTTTCGCGAAACAAATCATCAACATGATCATTATGATGATGATGATGATCGTGTCGTCATCAATTCTGTTCCCTTCTACAAATTATCACTTCAAGTTGTCAATCTGGCCAAGTTGTGCGGTTTTGGGGTTGGGGTCGTGGTTAATTATCGACAAGTTTTGCTGTGTTGTGTACCCTCCATCAGCCATAATCGCTTTTACAAGCTGTGCTCAACTATTTATAGACGAGATGAGATGAGACTTTTTCCTGTTGTCATCAATGCCAATCTTGAACTTCTTTTTCTTGAGTACCTCCTCTGAACTGCGGATGACAGACATAAAAATAAAATCAAAAATGTCCGCCAAACACTTGAAGCCAAAAATAAAATAAAAATGAAAAAATTAACAAAATCGAACGCCTTTCAAGAATCAAGAGTTTTTTTTTTCACTGGTTCGTTCGTTCGTTCGCTCGCTCGTTTGTTCTTTCCTTCGAATGTACTCTGAAGAATGTTGTATGGCGGCTATTGGAGGTACCAACACCAGCAACCTGGTACGTACCAACCAGATAGATACCCGTGTATTCTTAATCAGATTATTCATTCTTTTGTGTTGTTGCTGGTTGACTTGTTTATGTTCGATGACTGAGTGTTTGTTGTATGTGTTGTTGTGCGGTATGTAAATAATTGTTTTTGTTGGCGATATTTTATGGCTTAAATTGGAGTAGTTTTAATATAGTGTATAAACAGCACCAGCTCCTTCCTTCCAGCACCACCCCACCTTCAGCGCACCAAGCTGACCACAGCTATCTATAGCAACAACAACAACAATGTACCAAAAACAAAATTTGCATAAATCCGGTTTTGGACAACAATCAACGGAGTCGTAAAAAATCAACCTAAACTGTATGACTTAACAATCGGAGATTGCGTTCTTTATTTTATTTCTGTTTCATTTTCTGCGTGTTCTGTGCTGCTTTGCTTTTGTTTTGAAAAAGTGGATTTGTTACGAATAAGAATGAGATTGAAAACATTAATTTGTGCTCATGTATTCATATGCATGTACCCCCACCACCACCACCACCCTACAGGTATGGATCCGGTATGAGTTGACCTCAGGATCGGGTTTGCTGCAACTACATGTTAAGGAGTGTTGCTCTTACACATTCGACTTGGCAGTAGGATATCCGTTTTTTCGGAATTTAATTTTAAATTAAAAATATCTCTTTAAAAATAAACTTTCTTTAAAGTAACCCAAAATAATGAAAGCCGGCTTTAAAAAAAGTTCTTTCTTCATGGCTATTCCGAAAAATATCGAATTTTAGGCCGCACTATTCTAATATAAAATAGGCTGGAATAACAGATATATGTTTTCACTTCCCAAAAATATTTTTTTTTAAATCATATTTTTTATATATTTATTTTATATATATTTATTTTATATATATATATATTCACTAACTAAATTTTTGCTAAATTCCTCAAACGTTTTTTTATTTCTTTACAGGTATGTTGTTAGACTCTTATATGAAAGTGAACTTTTGTGTAAGTAGAAAATTGAATTATTTAAATAATCAAAGTTGAAATTTTGTTCAAGATTCATAGTAATGATGAGGTCTAAAACAGTACATTCAAAAATTTCAAGATTTTTACAAAGACTTGTTTTTTCGACGTTCTCAACAATTTGCTATCGAAATATGTAAAAACGTGACATAGCATACCTGCTGAATAGAGCCACAATATGCTTGGCGTACTCCGGTCCGAAGTAATGTTAACGATCAAAAAAAATAAAGAAATTATTTCTGTTAAAAAAAAAAATAAAAAAAAAAAATGTTTTTTTTTATTAAAATAATTTAAAACTTTATTTTCAACCTTTAAATGTTTTTCTTAAAAATATTAAAAGAATAAAATTTTTGAATGATTTTTATATTTTTTAATTATTATTATTATTATTTTTTAATTTTAAAATGTTTTTCTTAAAAATATTATTTTTTTTAAATTTCTATAAAAAATATTTGAAATGTTAATAAATTTTAAATTACTGAATGCATTTTCTTAAAAAGTACTAAAAATATTAGAAAAAGTATTTTTTTAATCATTAAATGTTTTTTCTTCAAAAATAATTTTTACATGTTATTTTATTAAATTTTTAACATTTTTCTTTTAAAAAATATTTTTAAAGTTTTGTATAAAAAATATTTGAAAAATAATTTTTAAATTTTTAAATATGCACATTTTTAATCTTGTCTCAAAGTTTACAGAGGCAAACCTCAGCATTAAATATTAATAAAGGAAAGTTACAGTTTTAATACTGAGACATGTCTCAAAATTAACAGAGGCAAGTATCAGTATTAATAGCGACAAGTGTCAGTATTAACAGAGAGAAGTCTCAGTATTAAGAGACACAAGTCACAAAATTAAAAGAGACAAGTCTCTGTATTAATAGAGACAAGTCGCAGTATTAACAGAGAAAAGTCTCAGTATTAACAGAGACAAGTCTCAGTATTAACAGAGACAAGTCTCAGTATTAACAGAGACAAGTCTCAGTATAAACAGAGACAAGTCTCAGTATTAACAGAGACAAGTCTCAGTATTAACAGATACAAGTCTCAGTATTAACAGAGACAAGTCTAAGTTTTAACAGAGACAAGTCCCAGTATTAACAGAGACAAGTCTCAGTATTAACAGAGACAAGTCTCAGTATTAACAGAGACAAATCACAAAATTAACAGTGAAAATAAAGGAAAGTCTCAGTATTTAATGAGAAATGTCTCAAAATTTACAAGACAAGTCACACTTGAACAGAGACAAGTTTTAGTATTAACAGAGAAAAGTCTCAGTATAAACAAAGACAATTCTCACTATTTACAGATACAAGTCTCAAAATTAAATTAAGTTTTAGTATTCAATATTAATGCTTTTTTAAACCAATTTTTTTTAATTTTTAATCTTTAAAATTTTTAAAATATATTTTTTATTTTTTTTTTTCGCTTTTTTATTTCGGTCTGTAACTAACATTTGATTTGAACTGGCATATTATCCTGGGTCAAGACTATTTTGCATCTATATTTTATTATTTTACAAATTGGAGATATTCTTCCATTATATGGCTTTATTAATTTTTGCTAATCAAAAGAGTAGTTCATACACCTTCTTCTAAAGTATACGTTACCGACATGTCTTTATGAATATAGGGATTTTTTTTTGGAATGGACGTGACATTTTTGACGGAAATCGTGTTACTACACCAGTCTATATCTGGTTGTGTGCAGCCATGACATTTGCAAATAATTTTTTAAATGTTTAACTTTAAAAATTTTGAAGATTTTAAATTTCTAATTTTTAAGTTTTAAATTTAAAATTTTTACATTTTAAAACACAATATGCCACAATACAACTCTCACAAAATAAATAACATTTATCAAGAGTTCACTGAAAGGTTCCATTCAACATATGACACAAATTTATTGAATGAATCAGAGTTTCTAAGAAAGGTTTCCGGAATTCTATTCCAATTAATATCGTTTAGAGACACAAGTTTCATACTTTTCATGAAGAGAATCTCTGGCGTCTTTTCAATGCACTTTGCGCTAAGGTTATGACAAATCAAAAATATTAAGAATATAAATTTTACGGTACAGGTTCATTAATTTCGTTGCATATACACTTTATAGAAAAAGTCACTCCAATTTGTCTTCTAAATAAGTTCGTTTTATTATTATTTTTATTATTAATTTAAATGACTTCTTCTTAACGAGATCTATTCATCAGAGAGAAGGTTGCTTGTATTGTGTGGATTGTATGCATCACTCTAATTTCTGAATAAAACATTTTACGTGTTTAAATTTATTTCATTCATTTTATTTTTATTATTTTTGGGATTTATTATGAGTGGGTTGTGTTGTGCGGTTGGTTTGTTGGCTTAACATAATTTATGGCCAGAAAACAAAGACAAATTAAGCGAAAATATGATAAACGAGAGTTCCGATTTCGATCGATGTTCGTTCAACACATCAATTATTACGGAGCAACAACAACTGCGCAGACTTACGTAATAATTCATTGTGCTTCATTTATGCAGTTTAGGTTTGAGCTTCTGTTTCGTTTTTCCGTTTTGGTTTTGCATTTCTTGACGTGTCGCATTTATTTGCATAAAGTTTTGATAACAGAAAAACGACTGAAGAAAAAAAAACGTAAAACATGTCAAATTGAACTTGTCCCATTAGTGTGCCAAACGTCATTGATTGACAACATAGTTGTGCGTGGCATGCATGCCGGCAGGGTGGCCCCGGGCGGTAGGGGGTCTGAAAGCGTCTACGACACTGAATGGCCGGCCTTAACTTACGCGTGCGTACGTACGTTGCTTGATGTTACGGCCGCATTTCATTGCATGGAATTCATTATGCTACCACCGCTATTTGCTTGATACTCCTCGTAATTCACCTCATTTTCGTTTTTTTTTTCTTTTTTGTTATTTTTCATTCAACCAAAATCCAGCGACCGAACGACCGACCAACAATAACATTTTTCGAACACTTTCAAGAAAGTTGTAGCCGCATTTCATCGTACCTTTTTTCTGTCTCGCCGTTGCCGTTGCCATTGCCGCTGTTGCTGTGTCGGCTGATGTCTCTGTTATTGTTACGGTATCGTCGTCGTATCATAATAAGCACTGACTACTGTGACTGCTGGTTCACATATTCAAATACGCGTAATCGGAAGCGACGTGCTTAGATTTTTATTAAACGAAAGTACGCAGAAAGAAAGTGAAATCGTCCAGTCGGAGAGACAGACAGGCGGACCGACGGACGGGCTAACAAACCTAAACATTTCAGCATGTGTAGTAAGTGCGAACAGTGGAGAGCAAAAGAAAAGCAACAAAATAATTAAAATACATTGCTGAACGATTTCAAGTTTCCATAACTATAAAATTTCGACGAGATTTTCTAAAAAAAAAAAAAATTTCGACGATATTTTCATTAATAGCAAAAAAAAAAAAAAACTGAGATTTTCTATAAAAATAAAATTTTGACGAGATTTTCTAAAATTAAAATTTCGACGAGATTTTTTAAAATTAAAATTTCGACGAGATTTTTTAAAATTAAAATTTCGACGAGATTTTTTAAAAATATAAAATTTTGACGAAATTTTCTATAAATATTAAATTTTAAAGAGATTTTCTATAAAAAACTTATAAAACTAAAATTTCGACGAAATTTTCTATAAATATTAAATTTCGACGAGATTTTCTATAAAAATAAAATTTCGACGAGATCTTCTAAAACTATAAAATTTCAACCAGATTTTTCTATAAATATTAAATTTCGACGAGATTTTCTATAAAAATAAAATTTCGACGAGATTTTCTAAAACTATAAAAATTTCAACCAGATTTTTCTAAAAATATAAAATTTCGACGAGATTATCTATTCATTTAAAATTTCGACGAGATTTTCTTTAAATTAGAAATTTCGACGAGATTTTCTAAAAATATAAAATTTCGACGAAATTTTCTATACATTTAAAATTTCGACGAGATTTTCTATAAAAATAAAATTTCGACGAGATTTTCTAAAACTATAAAATTTCAACGAGATTTTCTAAAAATATAAAATATTATATACATATTATATATTATTATATAATATTATATTTATATTATCTATCCATTTAAAATTTCGACGAGATTTTCTAAAACTATAAAATTTCGACGAGATTTTCTAAAAATATAAAATTTCGACGAAATTTTCTATCCATTTAAAATTGCGACGAGATTTTTTTTAATTAGAAATTTCGACGAGATTTTCTATACATTTAAAATTTCGACGAAATTTTCTATACATTTAAAATTTCGACGAGATTTTCTATAAAAATAAAATTTCGACGATATTTTCTATAAATATAAAATTTCGACGATATTTTCTATAAATATAAAATTTCGACGATATTTTCTATAAAAATAAAATTTCGACGATATTTTCTACAAAAATAAAATTTCGACGAGATTTTCTAAAACTACAAAATTTCGACGAGATTTTCTAAAAATATAAAATTTCGACGAGATCAATATGAAATTTCGACGAGATTTTCTTAAATATGAAATTTCGACGAGATTTTCTATCCATTTAAAATTTCGACGAGATTTTCTATCAATATGAAATTTCGACGAGATTTTCTTAAATATGAAATTTCGACGAAATTTTCTAAAAATATAAAATTTCGACGAAATTTTCCATAAATTTAAAATTTCGACAAAAGTCCTTATAAATATAAAATTTCGATGAAATTCCCTATAAATATAAAATTTCGACGAAATTCCCTATAAATATAAAATTTCGACGAAATTTCCTATAAATATAAATTTTCAACGAAATTCCCTATAAATATAAAATTTCAACGAAATTCCCTATAAATATAATATATAATATTCGACGAGATAAATATAAAATTTCGACGAGATTATCTAATTCTACGATTTTCATAAGTACAAAATTTCGACGATTAAATTTTCGAAATATTAAATTTATTTATATAGATTTGATTTTTTCTATTTAAATTTATTTACTTTGTTGCTATAGTTTTGCTGGCGACTGTATTTATGTATGGTTTTTGTTCGTCCAAATGAATGAACTCAAAATAAAATGTTACAAAATCACACAAAAAGACGACAGCAATAACATCAGCTCAATGTCGTTAATTAGGTCTTGAATAATAAAACGACAGTAAAATTAAAATTTTAAATTTTATTTTGGGAAAGGTGTGTTAAACTCATGAAAATGGTCATAAAACACAAATTGCTGAACGATTTCAATACCCCCGTATCTATGGGTTCTTTATTTATTTTAATTAATTCAGAAGAAAAAAATTGTAAACTAAAGAAACTTTCTTTGGCGACTAGTGGTTGGGCAATTTTGAGATATAACGAATATTTAAAGTATTTACACGGATTTTTTCTTTCGGTTCAAATAATATCTTCAAATATCTTGAGAATTTATACATAGACAATATTATTTAATTTTTTATTTATAAACAAATTTGTAGGAATTTTTCATTTATAGAAAATCTCGTCGAAATTTTATTTTCATAGAAAATTTCGTCGACATTTCATATTTATAGAAAAACTAGTCGAAATTTTGTATTTATAGAAAATCTCGTCGAAATATTTTATTTATAGAAAATCTCGTCGATTTTTTTTTATTTCTAGAAAATTTCGTTGAAATATTTTATTTATAGAAAATCTCGTCGAATTTTTTTTATTTATAGAAAATTTCGCCGGAATTTTTTTTATTTATAGAAAATCTAGTCGAAATTTTTTATTTATAGAAAATCTCGTCGAAATTTTGTATTTCTAGAAAATCTCGTCGCAATTTTTTATTTATAGAAAATCTTGTCGAATTTTTTTATTTATAGAAAATCTCGTCGAAATTTTTTATTTATAGAAAATCTCGTCAAAATTTTATATTTATAGAAAAACTCGTCGAAATTTTATATTTAAAGAAAATCTCGTCGAAATTTTATATTTATAGAAAATCTCGTCGAAATATTTTATTTATAGAAAATCTCGTCGAATTTTTTTATTTATAGAAAATCTCGTTAATATTTTATATTTATAAAAAATCTTGTCGAAATTTTACATTTAATCGAAATTTCGTCGAATTTTTATTTTAATAGAAAATCTCGTCGAAATTTAACAGTTATTGAAAATCTCGTCGAAATTTTTTATTTATAGAAAATCTTGTCGAAATTTTTTATTAAAGAAAATCTCGTCGAAATTTTTATTTTTATAGAAAATCTCGTCGACATTTAATATTTATTGAAAATCTCGTCGAATTTTTTTATTTATAGAAAATCTCGTCGACATTTAATATTTATTGAAAATCTTGCCGAAATTTTTTATTTATAAAATATATCGTCCAAATTTTTTTATGCAATTTCTCTCTTTAAAATTGTTGTCGCTCGATTTTCCTGTTTGCTTTGCTAATTAAATTGTCCCAATCACAATACCATTACCTCCACCGACCATAATCGTGTACCCTTTTGCCCGACGTATCACTGAACTGACAAACAAAACAACATCATCCATGCTTCGATGATAACCTCTTTCATCCCATCCAGGCCATAACATTTTGATGGTCTCCCATCATCTCTCCGTCTGTCTGTCTGGCTGGCTGTCTTTATAATAAAAAGTATGAAACGTCTTAAAAAGCACAAATAAAATGCAACATGTTGGTAATTTGTGCATTTTTGTGCGGCTGTTGTTTTTCTTGTTGTTGTTGCTGTTGCCGTGTGCAAAATGCAAAAATGTATTTCTGTCATAATTTGCACTTTTTTGTGTCGCATGTGCGAAAAAAGCCACCAGCGAAACAAACAAAATTTTTACAACTTATATTTTTTTGTCATTTTAAATTTCTCAACCGTTTGACCGTTTAACTGCGGTCAATAAACCCAAGTTTTTTTTAAAGAAATTATACAGAGAAGTCCATGTTTCGTTTTACGAGCAGCCGGCAATAAAAACTGTAGGGGGGAGGGTGGAAACAGAGATTAAAAAACAATCCATAGTTTATTGATTTGCCTTATATTTTGTTTGTGTTTTTTATTTTATTTTACTTTACTTTTCTGAATCGATTCGAATCGATTCGAATGCAGTGTTGCTGTTATCTGCACCAACACCCTCCACGTCGAGGGTCAAGCTGAAAGTTTCTGCATCATGTGAATGAATTTCGAAAGTGTTTGCCCCCCACGGGATTGATTTGTCTCGTTCTCTCAAAGAGAGGAAAGAAGGGCGTGTGGCGGACTGGGCTTCCTTATTTTAATTGATGTTATATAATTCATTGAGATATACTATAATTTTTTAATAATATTGTATTTAATTGTTTTTAGATGTTTTTTATTTCATTTAATTCTTCTTCTTCTTCGTTTTCCTGTGTTATTCGAAACCATTTAATTTTGTTTCAATTATTAATACAATTGAGCGATTGAATATAGCAACACAGTACGAGAGTATATGTATATGTGTAGGTATGTGTGAGTGCATGTCAAATGCTTGACTAAATGCATATTCATTATAACTTTTACACTACACAATTTATTTGAATAAATTTTTTTTGATTGTTGCTACAGCAAAAAGGGTATTTTCAATGGGAATGATAACAAAAATGGGGTTTCCTCATAAAGAGGAAAGAGAGAGCTGAAAGAAAATCTCGTCGAAATTTTGTATTTATAGAAAATCACGTCGAAATTTTGTATTTATAGAAAATCTCATCGAAATTTTGTATTTATAGAAAATCACGTCGAAATTTTGTATTTAAAGAAAATCTCGTCGAAATTTTGTATTTATAGAAAATCTCGTCGAAATTTTGTATTTATAGAAAATCTCGTCGAAATTTTGTATTTATAGAAAATCTCGTCGAAATTTTGTATTTATAGAAAATCTCGTCGAAATTTTGTATTTATAGAAAATCACGTCGAAATTTTGTATTTAAGGAAAATCTCATCGAAATTTTGTATTTATAGAAAATCACGTCAAAATTTTTTACATATAGAAAATCTCGTCGAAATTTTGTATTTATAGAAAATCTCGTCGAAATTTTGTATTTATAGAAAATCTCGTCGAAATTTTGTATTTATAGAAAATCTCGTCGAAATTTTGTATTTATAGATAATCTCGTCGAAATTTTGTATTTATAGATAATCTCGTCGAAATTTTGTATTTATAGAAAATCTCGTCAAAAATTTGTATTTATAGAAAATCTCGTCGAAATTTTGTATTTATAGAAAATCTCGTCGAAATTTTGTATTTATAGAAAATCTCGTCGAAATTTTGTATTTATAGAAAATTTCGTCGAAAATTTGTATTTATGGAAAATCTCGTCGAAATTTTGTATTTATAGAAAATCACGTCGAAATTTTGTATTTATAGAAAATCTCGTCGAAATTTTGTATTTATAGAAAATCTCGTCGAAATTTTGTATTTATAGAAAATCACGTCGAAATTTTGTATTTAAAGAAAATCTCATCGAAATTTTGTATTTATAGAAAATCACGTCGAAATTTTGTAGTTATAGAAAATCTCGTCGAAAATTTGTATTTAAAGAAAATCTCGTCGAAATTTTGTATTTATAGAAAATCTCGTCGAAATTTTGTATTTATAGAAAATCTCGTCGAAATTTTGTATTTATAGAAAATCTCGTCGAAATTTTGTATTTATAGAAAATCACGTCGAAATTTTGTATTTAAGGAAAATCTCATCGAAATTTTGTATTTATAGAAAATCACGTCAAAATTTTTTACATATAGAAAATCTCGTCGAAATTTTGTATTTATAGAAAATCTCGTCGAAATTTTGTATTTATAGAAAATCTCGTCGAAATTTTGTATTTATAGAAAATCTCGTCGAAATTTTGTATTTATAGAAAATCTCGTCAAAAATTTGTATTTATAGAAAATCTCGTCGAAATTTTGTATTTATAGAAAATCTCGTCGAAATTTTGTATTTATAGAAAATCTCGTCGAAATTTTGTATTTATAGAAAATTTCGTCGAAAATTTGTATTTATGGAAAATCTCGTCGAAATTTTGTATTTATAGAAAATCACGTCGAAATTTTGTATTTATAGAAAATCTCGTCGAAATTTTGTATTTATAGAAAATCTCGTCGAAATTTTGTATTTATAGAAAATCACGTCGAAATTTTGTATTTAAAGAAAATCTCATCGAAATTTTGTATTTATAGAAAATCACGTCGAAATTTTGTAGTTATAGAAAATCTCGTCGAAAATTTGTATTTAAAGAAAATCTCGTCGAAATTTTGTATTTATAGAAAATCTCGTCGAAATTTTGTATTTATAGAAAATCTCGTCGAAATTTTGTATTTATAGAAAATCACGTCGAAATTTTGTATTTAAGGAAAATCTCATCGAAATTTTGTATTTATAGAAAATCACGTCAAAATTTTTTATATATAGAAAATCTCGTCGAAATTTTGTATTTATAGAAAATCTCGTCGAAATTTTGTATTTATAGAAAATCTCGTCGAAATTTTGTATTTATAGAAAATCTCGTCGAAATTTTGTATTTATAGAAAATCTCGTCGAAATTTTGTATTTATAGATAATCTCGTCGAAATTTTGTATTTATAGAAAATCTCGTCAAAAATTTGTATTTATAGAAAATCTCGTCGAAATTTTGTATTTATAGAAAATCTCGTCGAAATTTTGTATTTATAGAAAATCTCGTCGAAATTTTGTATTTATAGAAAATTTCGTCGAAAATTTGTATTTATGGAAAATCTCGTCGAAATTTTGTATTTATAGAAAATCACGTCGAAATTTTGTATTTATAGAAAATCACGTCGAAATTTTGTATTTATAGAAAATCACGTCGAAATTTTGTATTTATAGAAAATCACGTCGAAATTTTGTATTTATAGAAAATCTCGTCGAAATTTTGTATTTATAGAAAATCTCGTCGAAATTTTGTATTTATAGAAAATCACGTCGAAATTTTGTATTTAAAGAAAATCTCATCGAAATTTTGTATTTATAGAAAATCACGTCGAAATTTTGTAGTTATAGAAAATCTCGTCGAAAATTTATATTTAAAGAAAATCTCGTCGAAATTTTGTATTTATAGAAAATCTCGTCGAAATTTTGTATTTATAGAAAATCTCGTCGAAATTTTGTATTTATAGAAAATCTCGTCGAAATTTTGTATTTATAGAAAATCTCGTCGAAATTTTGTATTAATAAAAAATCTCGTCGAAATTTTGTATTAATAAAAAATCTGGTCGAAATTTCATATTAATTGAAAATATCGTCGAAATTGCATATTTATTGAAAATATAACGACGAAATTTTGTATTTATAGAAAATTTCGTCAAAATGTTATATTTTTAAAAAACTTCCCATCCCTTGAGAAATCAATTTCCCCACAATACCATTTAAATGTTCATCATTCTTTACTCAGCGTCCCCCTATCTCTGAATGGGCAAAATATCATCGCATGTATTTCATTTCACAGTTGACTAAATTATTGTGAAATATTTTACATTTAAACACATAGAAACCTTAAATGATGTATTTTGCCCGTTTCTTCGATGTATTTTTTCCTCGTCTCATCACGAGTTGCACAAACGACGACAATACAAAGGGTCAAATTTAAAATAAACAAAATTGAATGAAAACAAATGTTAAACATGAACGACCGAACGAGCCGAGCGGAGCGGACAGACGCCAGAAAAAATAAATCGCCTTTCATTTGAATTAAATTTCATTCAATAATTTTGCGATTTGTTGAGCTGAACTGAGTAGTAAAGTCTGCTGTGATTCCAAGTCTGAGGTTAATTTTATGCTGACGTTTTGTTGTTATTTTTTTCTATTTTATATTTTATTTCAATTTTTTTATTATTATCGGTTTTGTGTATATCGCGTGACTTTTGTGTAATAAAAAAAAACAACACCGAAATACAAAATAAAAGCCATGCAAATAATTACAACAACGTGATGATGTTGTTTTGTAAACTTGTATTTTCTATTCAATTTTTTTTAATTTAAAGTTGTTTTGTTAATTTTTGTTATACTCATCATTGAAATGACAACTTAAAGTTGGGGGAGATGTCATGACGTCGGGGTTTTTTCCAGCAAAGTTTTTGACTGCTTAAATTTCTAGGAAGAAAATTTCATCGAAATTTTATATTCTATGGAATTTTATATTCGTCGTAAATGTTCTTATTTGTTTATTTATAAAGAAATTCGTCAAAATTTATAGAACTTGTCGTTAACATTTTATATTTATAGGATATTTTGTCGAAATTTTATATTTTTAGACAATCTCATTGAAATTTTATGTTTAGAAAATATCGCCGAAATTTTATATTTGATTGGAACTGGGATATTGTCCTGGCTCAAGACAAACGAAAAAACTATTTTTGTTTTTAAATCTCGTCTAAATTTGAGATTATAGAAAATCTCGTCGAAATTTTTTATTTATAGAAAATCTCGTCGAAATTTTATATTTATCGAAAATCTCGTCGAAATTTTATATTTTCGAAAATTTAGTAGAAATTTTGTATTTAAAGAAAATCTTGTCGTTTTTTTTACATTTAAAGAAAAACTCGTTGATTTTTTTATTTATAGAAAATATTGTCCAAATTTTGTATTTATAAAAAAATTGTCGAAATTTTATTTTTATAGAAAATCTTGTCGATTTTTTCTTTAATAGAAATTCTCGTCGAATTTTTTTAAAGAAAAATAGTCGAAATTTCATATTTGTAGAAAATATCGTCGAAATTTTATTTTAATGGAAAATCTCGTCGAAATTTTTTTAATAGAAAATATTGTCGAAATTTTTTTAATAGAAAATATCGTCGAAATTTTATTTTAATGAAAAATCTCGTCGAATTTCATTTTTATGGAAAATCTCGTCGAAAGTTCGTATGTATAGAAAATCTCGTCGAAATTTTATTTTAATAGAAAGTATCGTCGAAATTTTATGTTAATGGAAAATCTCGTCGAATTTTTATATTTATAGAAAATCTCGTCGAAATTTCGTATCTATAGAAAATCTCGTCGAATTTTATTTTTATAGAAAATCTCGTCGAAAGTTTGTATCTATAGAAAATCTCGTCGAAATTTTATTTTAATAGAAAATATCGTCGAATTTTATTTTTATAGAAAATCTCGTCGAAATTTTATTTTAATAGAAAATATCGTCGAATTTTATTTTTATAGAAAATCTCGTCGAAATTTTATTTTAATAGAAAATATCGTCGAAATTTTATTTTAATGGAAAATCTCGTTGAATTTTATTTTTTATAGAAAATCTCGTCGAAAATTTGTATCTATAGAAAATCTCGTCGAAATTTTATTTTTTATAGAAAATCTCGTCGAAATTTTATGTTAATGGAAAATCTCGTCGAATTTTTATATTTATAGAAAATCTCGTCGAAATTTCGTATCTATAGAAAATCTCGTCGAATTTTATTTTTATAGAAAATCTCGTCGAAAGTTTGTATCTATAGAAAATCTCGTCGAAATTTTATTTTAATAGAAAATTTCGTCGAATTTTATTTTTATAGAAAATCTGGTCGAAATTTTATTTTAATAGAAAATATGGTCGAATTTTATTTTTATAGAAAATCTCGTCGAAATTTTATTTTAATAGAAAATATCGTCGAAATTTTATTTTAATGAAAAATCTCATTGAATTTTATTTTTATAGAAAATCTCGTCGAAAATTTGTATCTATAGAAAATCTCGTCGAAATTTTATTTTAATAGAAAATATCGTCGATATTTTATTTTAATGGAAAATCTCGTCAAATTTTATTTTTATAGAAAATAACGTCGAAAATTTATTTTAATAGAAAATATCGTCGAAATTTATTTTTATAGAAAATCTGGTCGAAATTTTATTTTAATAGAAAATATTGTCGAATTTTATTTTTATAGAAAATCTCGTCGAAATTTTATTTTAATAGAAAATATCGTCGAAATTTTATTTTAATGAAAAATCTCATTGAATTTTATTTTTATAGAAAATCTCGTCGAAAATTTGTATCTATAGAAAATCTCGTCGAAATTTTATTTTAATAGAAAATATCGTCGATATTTTATTTTAATGGAAAATCTCGTCGAATTTTATTTTTATAGAAAATATCGTCGAAAATTTATTTTAATAGAAAATATCGTCGAAATTTATTTTTATAGAAAATCTCGTCGAATTTTATTTTTATAGAAAATCTCGCCGAATTTTATTTTTATAGAAAATCTCGTCGAAAGTTTGTATCTATAGAAAATCTCGTCGAGTTTTATTTTTATTTTTATAGAAAATCACGTCGAAATTTCGTATCTATTGAAAATCTAGTCGAATTTTATTTTTATAGAAAATCTGGTCGAGATTTTGTTTATAGAAAATCACGTCGAAATTTCGTATCTTTAGGAAATCTAGTCGAATTTTATTTTTATAGAAAATCTCGTCGAATTTTATTTGTTTAGAAAATCTGGTCGAAATTTTTTTATAGAAAATCACGTTGAAATTTTATATTCATAGAAAATCTCGTCGATGTTTTATATTCATAGGAAATGTTGTCGAAATATTTTATTTATTTTTTTCAGAGTTTTACCAAATGTTGTTTATAACGTTAATAGTTGTTTGTGTTTTTAGAAATTTTCGCTTTGTTTTCGCTCAATGCAATTGAGTTTTCATGTTAAACAGCACATTTTGTTGGTGTTTTTTCTTCTTCTTTGCTTTAAACAACAACAATCAATTGAAAACAATTATCGATGTTTAATTGGTTTGATTAAGAGACGCCAACAACACAACACAACAACACCATTAACAACGATCATTGTCGGCGAAGCATTCCTGCTGCTACATTGATTTAAAACAAAAGTATTCAAGATAATTTTTGATAATAGTTATTAAAATGCTAAAGTGGTGGTAGGTTGAATGAAGTCTATGAGAGAGAGAGAAAAATCGAAACGAAAGCATTAACAAACAGCGTTTTTCAATCACAAAAATCAATGCTTGTTGTTTTTCGTATTTATTAGTTTTTCACACACAACTCGAGAGTTGTTGTGGTTAACATGTACAAAACTCATGCAATTGGAATGTTCGAAATCAAAAATATCTGCTTCGCACAAACACACAACGAACAGCATCATCATGAAGCGGATCATGATCATCACACCACAAAATATTTGGCTTTATTTTGTAAATTTGTCAAGAAAATAAAAACAAAAAAGAAGGGGGGAAAAAATACAAAAAAACTGCACTTTTATTTTTGAAATGCGTTGTCGTCGACCGTCGCCGCCGTTGTAAACAGAAACAAAACAACACAAGAAGTCGTTGGCTATTTTTGACCATGTCCTTCCTAAAATAGCCCACATAGAAAAGAAATGAAACAAGACAAAAATAAAAATAAAAAAGAAAAACAGAAGTGTATTGAGATTCCTTACAAAATTAGCTCATCTTGATGAAATTTGTTTGTCTTCTATTTGCTCATTGTTGTCTGTAAAATGAATTATAGGTGCCATTAGCCGTATTAGCACATCATATACGTATACATATAATATAGATATTACATATATAATAAAAACCCGATGGCGAGATTTTTTCCGAATGCCGCCACCATTTCGATGTCAATGAGGCACGATTATCGAAACAAACAACAATCAAGGCGTCTTTCCATATATTTCAAAGTATTATCTCACAATCAATTCACAGAGAAAAATCCCCGAGAAAATATATCGGAAATATTGAAAATTTCTGAAAAATATGGAGAAATTCATAAATTCAATTATACGACCTGGTTGGTTGGCTTACGTGACCGCTCACTTGCATGGGAGCGTCAAGTAGTGACTTGAGAAACCATTCTGAATAAACCACACTCCTGGGAAAGTTGTGTTATCTACAGAATTCTCCTTTGTTTTCGCAATTTTGACAGTGGTCATTGAATTGTAGCCTCATTCAATTTAACAATTATCACTTTTTACGTTTTTTTTGTAACATGACCAGTCTAACCAAACATCGGTGAAGAAGATATCTCAGAGGATGGACTGACTTAGACCACTTTCATTCTTCTCAAAAATTAAAAAAAAAAATAATAAATTTTATTTTAATTCGAAATAGTAATATTTCATTGCCAAAAAGAAAGAAAACACAAAATATTTTATTAAAAAAAAATAAAAAATATATAAATATTTGCAGGTTGATCGCCTAGAAACTTTATATTGAAATTATTATTTACTTTTCAAATAATTTCATTTTATATATTACTCAAACTATCTGGAATATATTATATTTCTGACCTTTTTATTATTATTTTGTAAGCTTATAATGACATATAATTTTTAAAAAATCTGATCCAAATCTACTATTTGGGAGCAATATTTACACATTTGATCTGAGTTTTAATTAATATTAGTCATACGTTACATATTATAAATTATTATTTATCATACGTTACATATTATAAGTTATTATTTATCATACGTTACATATTATAAGTTATTATAATACGTTACATATTTTTAGTTAATATTAATCATACGTTACATATTTTTAATTAATATTAATCATACTCTATATAAAAGATACCATATAATTGCATTTAAGCACGCAAAAAGTTGTACAAATAATTTTAATTGATCAAAAAATAAGTGAAAAAATACACTATGCAGCAGAAACTCTGCCGAAGTGTTATATATAACATTTTCCGATTAATTAAAAAATAATTTATGGATATTTTGTTTTTATTTTTTACTAAAATTCTAATTTTTGCCGAAGGTACCTTTTATATATATGCTCTCATCTTGGTAATATACGTTCCATCACAACCACTTATATGTTCAAGTAAAGGTAATTATCATAGCTACAAATTGTATATTTATTGTAGATACATTGTTTATTATAGAAACAGCGGTTTAGGAACAGTCTCCAAAAAAATAATATTTTCGAAAAAAATCATTTTTTGCTGGGACGAAAAAATCTGAAAAAAGTAGAAAAAATCTGAAAAAAAGCAAAGCAAAAAACAATGTCTATACGTAGAAGATCTGTGGATAAATGTAAAAGTTGTGACCCTTTTTGTAGACGCAATAGATTTTGTTTAATTATGATTTTTAAATTTTTGTTTAAATGTCATTCAAAACCCCTTTATAGATTAGGTAACATAATATTTAGTTTTATATTGCTATAGCTAGGAAAGAAGAAAACAAGGCCTAGTTGAAGAAAATCTATAGATAAATGTAGAAGTTGTGGCCCTTCTTGTAGAAGTAAGGGAATTTTAAAACCTTTATTTAGTTATACTTGAAGACCACATGTACTTCCATAAGAAGGGACATAACTTTTACATTTATCTATAGATTTTCTCCAATTAAGCCAAGTTTTTCTCATTAACATGTCAACTATTCGAAAATAAAAGGAATATTTTAATATCAAATTTAGAAAGGATGTTTTTGCAATATTTATAAAAATTAAAAAAAATCATAAAATACAAAAAATCTTTTGCATCTACAAAGAGTGTCATAACTTCTACATTTACCAAAAGATCTTTTACATATTCGCATTGTTTTCTGCGTTAGAATGTTAGCTATGAATAAATAAATAAAAATGTATATTTATCCATTTTTCATGATTTTTTTGTTGTGTCAGCAAACAACGATTTTTTTCGAAGAAAATAATATGTTACCTCAATTTTTTTGAAGACTGTCCATAACTCACAGGTTCTATATGAAAGTGAAATTCGCTACATATGTAGCCTTCATAATGACATTTAATAGAAAATATAAGCGGGTATGATCGGACCTATACAAGTACAAATATTAAAGGTTGACTTCGACGAAAATTGAAATTTTAGTAAAAAAATTAAAACAAATAATATTTCCATAATTTTTTTTATATCGTTTTCGAGTTTATAAAACCAAAATACACCAGCAAATTTCAGACATCGGCCTTCAGAAAAATTTTTGTTACATAGTGTAATCAGATTATTGTGATCCCCTTATAAAAGTTATGGCGAAAAACAATGACTCTCGATGTATGTTTTATTTTTTTAAGGTTATTATGGTTTTTTAACTAAAAGTAACATTTACATGCCTGTTTTGCAGTGTCCTAGTGCAATTTTTCATTGTTTTTCATTGGCGTATGATTAATATTAATTGAAACCATGTAACGTATGATTAACATTAATTAATGCTAACACTCATAAGTCAAGGTGGCACATGACAATCAATCACTTAACATAGCGTCATAATTATTAAACAAATCAAGATATTGTCCGCTATTTTTTCGAACTATTTGTAAAAAATCAAATATATATATCAAATAGGGAGTGTAACAACTTTTATATTTACCCATCATCATTTACCTATTGACATTGTTTATTGCGTTAGAATGCGTTAGCTTTTGAAAAATGGAACAAAACATTTTTTTTTTCTATTTTGTATGTTTTTTTTGTGTTGGTAAATAAAGATAAAAAAATCATTTTTTAATTGAACATATAAGTGAATGTTATCGGACTTATATTTTCAAAATGACAGGCATTAGTACAAATATTTAAAGTACATTCGGCGAAAATTTGTATTTTTCTAAAGAAATTAAATAAAAAATATATCCATAAAATTTTTTAATATCATTTTCGAGCTTAGAAAGCAAATGTACACTAGAAAATGTTACACATGGCGTCCTTTTTGCATAGTGTGATCAGATTATTGCGACCCTTTTATTAGTTTTAGGTTTTTATGATTTTTTTTTTATCTAAAAGTAACATTTAATTTTCAGTGTTTCTTTAATAGCGTATGATTAACATTAATTGAAACCATGTAACGTATGATTAACATTAATTAATTCTCATACACTCATACGACAAGGTGGCACATGACAATCAATCATTTAACATATTGAAATGATAATTGTGATACAACTCAATGGATTACACCGTCCGACAGTCCATATAACACTTGAACCAAATGATATACGTCTGAAACTATAGGCAAAGTGGAGATTTTTGTCCTTTTCAGTTTTTCATTTTCTCATCCTGATGCATCTAAAAGGGATTACATTTTTCAAATAATTATTTTGAATACTTATTCCCACCCTAATATAACGATGTGGGTATCAGATGAAAGCGAAGAATATCTGTTAAAAATACCTCATATTTTATGAGTGTATCTGTATTAGTTTAGCATTAACAACTATTTAAAATTTGCCCCTTAAAATATAATTTATTTATTTTACATTTTAATAAAGAAAAATTGAAATGGGTTTTACAACTAAACCTTTGTAGATAGAAGCATCAAATCGAAAGTATTTTTATGTGTGGATCGGAAAATTACGAAAATAAATTATAAAAACATCTATATAAACTTGGAAAATTAAATGTCCTTTAAAAAGGAGGAAAGATCAAAGATCACCAAATGGAAAACTGAGTACACAGTTCTCCATTATACGTTAGTTTATATAGTTTCACGAGTATATGGTATTGTTCAAAGTACTGTCTCACGGTGTTATAAATATAATACTTAATTTTTAAGTTATTTTTTACTATTTTATTATTAGTTTTTAATCTTATTTTTTTATAATTATTTGAATTTATTTTATATATTATGACATACAAAAATCTGAAAAATCCAGATCCACTATTTACGATTACCATTTAAAGTGATAAACGGCTTGTCTCTTATGCCTCCATGACTTTTAATTAATATTAATCATACGTTACATATTTTTAATTAATATTAATCATACGTTACACATTTTTAATTAATATTAATCACGCGCTATATTACAAACAACGCCCAATTGCACAATTTAAACACGGCAAAAGCAGCGCAAATAAGTTTACTTAATTTAAACATAAACAAAAATTCTATAAAATATATATATCACACTTCAAATCAATTACAAGCTAAAATAATTAATGCATCGGATTCCGGTAATTATCATAGTTGTGTTGTGGTCGAATAACCTCCCCAAAAATGTGGACTTATGTATATGATCATTTGGAATCGTCTTGCGAAGTTTTCGGGCGGAAAAAATCTAGTTCGATATTAAAAATTCCGACCCAGGTTTTTTCCTGTATTCTCAGAAGTACTAGTCCGAAACTTGGTGACCAGTTTCATAACAATTTATTTCGAGTCTGTAAAAATCCAATTTTAGATATTTCTTATTACTTGGCAGGACCTTAGTTTTTCTGCAGTTGTAGACTAGTGAGTACAGCTCACAAAAATCCGCGGAAATTAAAACAAAAAATCCACGGAAATTGTTTTTGAAAAAAAAAAAAAACAAAAACCTCTTGAAAATGGGGTCATTTGGCCAAGTTTGTCACCCTCTTCCTACTACTCAACCATATGGTACTCATCACTGCGCTGGCAGCTCGCTCGCTTGTTACCGATAATGACGTTGGTTTTTGGCCTTATTTTCAGGCGCATGTCTTGAAATCTTTGAATTTTTTGGCGGCAAAACCTAGAAAACATTGTGATGGCTCTCGTTCGGAAATCAAATCAAATTAATGTCGCCGTCTTTCGGCGTTAGAATCTGATTCGATGTGATGTCCATGTGTGCGCAAGTGTTTTTGTTTTCTGTAACATGGCAACAAGTTTTTGGCCAGCCAAACATTTCGAATGTGGGCTTTTCTACAGCGAGCAGCAGAGCGCAAATGGTTTGCTTTTGTTGCATTTGCAAAAAGTTCTGAAAAGGTGTCGCCGCCTAGTCGTTTTAATGGCCGACAAAGAGAGGTATTTTTGCGGCAAAAAAAAAATACAGAACCTGTTTGGCTAGATACATGGCTTTTTTCGTTGGTTACAAAATAATAAACTTTTACTTTCATTTTAAATTTAATTAGTTGATCATATACACACATATATCTAGATATATAGATACACGCTGAGTTTATACTCAGTTTTATATATATCTATATATATATAGATTTAACAAGCGAGCGCGTTATGCGATCTGCATACATTTTAATTTGCAAATCATTTTGTTTAATTTACATAAAATGCGGTTTTAATTGATGCTATTGCTTTATATTTCTAATTCATATATCGATCGCCACTTGCTAAACTTTTAATTGCATAATTTCTATGTGTGCGTCTGTGTGTGCGTCTGCATTAATATATTATTAAAACCAACAACAACTAACTTTAAAACAACAAACAAAAATAAAAAAATGAAAACCGGTTGCTGAGCATGCATGCCTGAGATTTAAATAAGCGCAAAATATTTTTTAATTAGAACGAAATCCACAGCTCGTTCTTGTTGATTTTGTGGTCGCACCTGAGCCATAAAAATATAAGAAAAATCTAAGAATAAAAAATGGAACTTATCTAGGCTGCCAGCCAGCCAACCAACCTGACAAACGGACATGCAGGCATGCGCCATCAACAAACCACCACCAACATTAAGGGTGACATTTTTCGCATAAATACCAGACATGTCCGGTTAATGAGGCATTCTCTGATATATGTGGATATACATTTTTCTCTTAATATAGAACGGGGTCTCTTCATTTTGCAGCTTGCTGACAGCTGCCGTTTAAAATAAAATGCAGGTTCTAGCCTTGACTAATGGTTGGGGAAGTGTGCCGCCGCTTAAGTGGCACAATCCGGAAATTTGAATTGTGAAACAAGTATTCAATCGATTAATACACAAATTCAGATTAGCGTAAAAAATACATTTTTCATAATTAGTCAAAATTATCTGGACCATGCTATGCCAAGTTTTACCAGTTTTAAGATATTTTGCTTTCTTAAGCCACAGTAGCTGATAATTTGTTTAATAAATACGGCTATTAAAAGTTCGCTATGTTAAGCGATGTGCCACCTTGACGTATGAGTGTTAGCATTAATTAATGTTAATCATACGTTACATGGTTTCAATTAATATTAATCATACGCTATTAAAGAAACATTGAAAAAGCGCACTAGGACACGGCAATGTAGGCATGTAAACGTTAGCTGTAGTTAAACAATCATTAATACATTAAAAAATAATAAAGAAAATAATTTATAATAAATAAAAAATTATTCATTATATTTTCTATGAGTTTTGAATGTAATACAATAATTCGAATATCAGCTAATTCGAATGTATTACATACAAAACTCATAGAAAATCAATCAATCGATCACTAATCAACAACACAAAAACTAATAATTATTCAATATATTTATTTTTTTCAAAATTTATTTATTTTCCAAATTAAATTTGAAAAAAAAAAACGACAACAATAATAATGATGTGAAAATTGTTGAAAGTTTTTGTTTGAAACTATATGGTTTGTTTTGTTTCAAACAGATCGATATGTGCAGCAAATTTTGTGAACTTTTTTTTGGAAATATTAGGAATATGAATTTGAGAGAAATGTGAAAAATAACAAAAAAAAATATTTATTTTTTTTATAAAAAATTCAAAAATGTTTATTTGAATAAATAACAAAGAGAAAAATTTAAGTCATTATTGGCTGAATCATGGCCAGCAAATTTTCTGAACTTTCTTTGAAGATCTTATGAATATGAAGTTGAAAGAAATGGTGAAAAAATTGCAGAAAAATAAATATTTTAGTTTTTTCGTTTGTATTTTTTGGTCTGTAATCAATATTTGATTTGAACTAGGATATTGTCGTGGCTCAAGACCATTTTGCATCTATATTTAATAGAATGCAAATTTATTTACAAATGGCATGGTGACATTTATTACTTGGCTGCAGACTACCACGATCATGATTTCGACCATGTCAAAAGTCTTTTCAAGTGGCTTCGCTGCGACTTTTCAACATCAACATCATAGAGGCCGGGTTTGATGTTTTTTTTTTGTCGAAATCATGATCGTGGTAGTCTGCAGCCAAGTAATAAATGTCACCATGCCATTTGTAAATAAATTTGCATTCTATTAAATGTAGATGCAAAATGGTCTTGAGCCAGGACAATATCCTAGTTCAAATCAAAAAAAGAAATATTTTACATTAGAAATATTAAAAAAGTGAAAATTGTAAATCATACTGGACTACATTAGTAAGTAAAAAAATCCAAAATCATTCTTCAAAACATTTCTATACAGCGCATAAAATTACACAGAAAGTAATTAACAGGAAAGTGGAAAAGAAAAAAGTCAGTGTTTTTTTACCATAACTTATTATAGATCACAATAATCTGTTTACAAAAAATTTGTCGAAGGGCTATGTATAACATTTTCTGATCTAAACTCGAAAACGATATTAAAAAAACAAGTAAGGAAAGGCTAAAGTCGGGCGGGGCCGACTATATAATACCCTACACCACTCCCTGCGTATGTACCTCGCTTTGATTACTAAACCCAGGTATTTCATGGGAGCAATTTTATGTAGTTCATACAAATTATATAAATTATATTCATATAATTTATATGCTATAACTTCATCTTTAGTCAAACTTAACGAATATGGTAAATAATATGGCAATTGATCCAATTGTCCGACAGACAAATACCAATTATACAGTAGTTAACCAAAGTCATACCAAAGTATGGACATATGGGCATCACCCAAACAATTCTCATTGCAATTCAATTCGGTAAAAAATTGAAATCGGGAAGGATTTTTGCATCCTGTAAATGTATGTGTTTGACAAAAAATGTTAAATCGGAAAGGACATTTGTACGGGGGTATATTGAAACCTGGAACGATGTGACCCGCTTTCACCATGTCTGTTTATTGGTGAAATATAATATGTAAAAGTTGGCAAAAATCGGTTAAACATTCGGGAGCAACATTTGTATGAGGGCTATATCTAAATCTGAACCGATCTTACTCACTTTCACCATAGGTTTTTTTAGTTGGATTCTAAGATGTTGTACCAATTTAAAAAAAAAGGGGTACACTATGTGGATTTTAGAGCGGAAAAAGTAAAATCTGGAGCTATATCTAAATCTGAACCGATCTTACCCACTTTCACCATAGGTGTTTCTAGTTGGATTATAAGATGTTGTACCAAATTTAAAGAAAATCGGGTACAATATGTCGTTTCTAGAGCGGAAAATGTCAAATCGGGAGCGACATTTGTATGGGGGCTATATCTAAATCTGGACCGATCTTACCCAATTTTTGCATACGTGTTTCTAGTTTGGTTATAAGATGTTCTGCCAAATTTAAAGAAAATCGGGTACAATATGTCGTTTCTAGAGCGGAAAATGTCAAATCGGGAGCGACATTTGTATGGGGGCTATATCTAAATCTAAACCGATCTTACCCAATTTTTGCATAGGTGTTTCTAGTTGGATTATAAGATGATGTGCCAATTTTAAAGAAAATCGGGTACAATATGTGGTTTCTAAAGCGGAAAAAGTGAAATAGGGAGCGACATTTGTATGGGGGCTATATCTAAATCTGAACCGATCTTACCCAATTTTTGCATACGTGTTTCTACTTCGATTATAAGATGTTCTGCCAAATTTAAAGAAAATCGGGTACAATATGTCGTTTCTAGAGCGGAAAATGTCAAATCGGGAGCGACATTTGTATGGGGGCTATATCTAAATCTGAACCGATCTTACCCAATTTTTGCATAGGTGTTTCTAGTTGGATTATAAGATGTTGTACCAAATTTAAAGAAAATCGGGTACAATATGTGGTTTCTAAAGCGGAAAAAGTGAAATAGGGAGCGACATTTGTATGGGGGCTATATCTAAATCTGAACCGATCTTACCCAATTTTTGCATACGTGTTTCTACTTCGATTATAAGATGTTCTGCCAAATTTAAAGAAAATCGGGTACAATATGTCGTTTCTAGAGCGGAAAATGTCAAATCGGGAGCGACATTTATATGGGGGCTATATCTAAATCTGAACCGATCTTACCCAATTTTGCATAGGTGTTTCTAGTTGGATTATAAGATGATGTGCCAATTTTAATGAAAATCGGGTACAAAATGTGGTTTCTAAAGCGGAAAAAGTGAAATAGGGAGCGACATTTGTATGGGGGCTATATCTAAATCTGAACCGATCTTACCCAATTTTTGCATACGTGTTTCTACTTCGATTATAAGATGTTCTGCAAAATTTAAAGAAAATCGGGTACAATATGTCGTTTCTAGAGCGGAAAATGTCAAATCGGGAGCGACATTTGTATGGGGGCTATATCTAAATCTGAACCGATCTTACCCAATTTTTGCATAGGTGTTTCTAGTTGGATTATAAGATGATGTGCCAATTTTAAAGAAAATCGGGTACAATATGTGGTTTCTAAAGCGGAAAAAGTGAAATAGGGAGCGACATTTGTATGGGGGCTATATCTAAATCTGAACCGATCTTACCCAGTTTTTGCATACGTGTTTCTACTTCGATTATAAGATGTTCTGCAAAATTTAAAGAAAATCGGGTACAATATGTCGTTTCTAGAGTGGAAAATGTCAAATCGGGAGCGACATTTGTATGGGGGCTATATCTAAATCTGAACCGATTTCCTCCAAATTCAATACCGATGGTCCTTGGCCAGAAAAAATAAATTGTACCAAGTTTCATGACAATCGTACAACAATTGCGACCTGTAGAGTGCGAACAAGCTTAGATGGACAGCAGACGGACGGACGGACGGACGGACGGACGGACGGACGGACGGACGGACGGACAGACAGACATCGTTAAATCGACTCAGCTGGTGATTCTAAGCCGATCGGTATACTTAAAGGTGGGTCTAGCTCGATTATTTCTTGGTGTTACAAACATTTGGCGCGAAACTAACTTATAATACCCTAGACCACGAAGTGGTGTAGGGTATAATTATGATTTTGTTTTACATTTGCGCCGAAAGTACCTTTAATATTGTTCTTTCAATTTGAAAATATATGTCCGATAACATCCTCTTTTATATCCAATTATAGGTAATTGTGATGAATTGAATGTTCGTTATTTTAAGTGATTGCATGTGCTACCTTGACGTATGAGTGTTACAATTAATTAATGTTAATCATACGTTACATAGTTTCAATTAATATTAATTATACGCTATATAAGAAACACTGGCCAATTGAAAAAATCATAATTACCTTAAAAAAATTGAGAAATAATGCAGTGCAGTCAGTCTGTTTTAGTCATAGCTTTTATAAATGTATCGCAATAATCTTATTAAATATTTTTGTCGAATGACTATGCATAACATTTACTGAATTTTAGAGGAAAAAATATTCTATGTCAAATTTCACTATAACCACTGAACAAAAATATCAGTACCAATTTGGGTATGTGAACAATGTTAATGTAGCAAGAGTATTTAAATGCATTGGCACGGAAGTAAAAACAGAAAAAAGGGAAAAACTGAAATATTTCTTTTAAATACTTATTGAGCTGAGTTAAAAAAAAAACAAATGAAAAAATAAAAATGCAAATACTAATTTCATATATTTATGCTACTCATTATACACTAGACTTCCATAAGCTACATTGATGTATGCCAATTATTAATTAATGTTGATCATACGCTACACTACTATATTAATTATTATTATTCATATGCAACGTATCAAAGTTGATTAATGTTAATCATACGCAACACTGCAAATTTGACTAATATAAATCATATGCAATGATGTAACTTAAATTAATATAAATCATACGTTACGTTGCAAAGTTGATTAATATTATTCATATGCTGTATATTTTTTCGATTTAGAAATGGATTTTGACACACAAGAAAATCACAAGTTAGTGTTGACAAATTTAGATTACTGTATTTTTTTACTTTTAATACATAATTGGGCAATGTGGTAAAAATACCGTTTAAGCATTTTAAAAATAATATTGCCTTTGTCGTAATTTTACACTATAAATTAAAAATCCAGACGTCTCATGGTGAGAAAAAGTAGTCTAGGAAAAAGTACCATCAATCAGCTATTAAATAGGCATTGTTTGAGTCACATTCTTTTGATAAACTTATTTTCCTCGCCATATTTAACGCCCAGTTTTTGTAAAATATGACACATTGATTGATATTAATCATACGCAACATTGGAAATTGAACTAATATAAACATGCTACACTGCAACTTAAATTAATATAAATCATACGTTATGATAAAAATACCGTTTCAGCACTGTAAAAACAATATTACCCTTGTGGTTATTTTACACTATAAATTAGACGGCTCCGCTATACACATATAAATATAACACATTGTTTAATACTAATCAAACGCTACACATCAACTTTGATTAATATTAATCATACGCAACACAGGAACTTTGAGTAATATTGATCATACGCTACATTGGAAATTTGATTAATATTATTCATACGCATAATATTTTTTCATTTTTTTTCTTTTGGCTTTGTAACTTTAGACTCGATGAAAATATGTAAATTAAAATTTTGAAATAGAAAATGGTTAAACATTGCCTGCTTCGATACCAGAAAACATAAGTTTATGTTCTCAAATTTAGATTTTTAAAGCAAAAATTGTGCAATATAATAAAAATAAAGTTTCAACTTGTGTGCATTTTCCCCAAAATTCAGTATAAATTAACAAATCAGAGTAGTGCGGTGAAAGCAAAATAGTTCAGCATGTTAATTGTTCAATCAACTATCATTGGCATTATTTGTGTCACACTCGTATGATAAAATTATTTTTCTTGCCATATTTAATCCTCAGTTTTTCGTAAAATATGCTCTGCACCTTGATTAATATTAATCATACGCTCTACAGCAAATTCGATTAATATCAATTATACGCTACACTGCTTCTTTGATTAATATCAATCATACGCTACGTTGCAAATATGATTTACACTAAATATTTTTTCGTTTTCGAAAATACTTTTTAATTACAAACTTTAGGACAATATATCAATGGACGTTTTGGAATAGAAAATTATTAAGCAGTCATAATAAAAGATAACATAAGTTTATGATCAAAAATTTAAATGCCTGATATATTCTCAAAATTTAACTATAAAGTTTCAACATATTAAAAATAAATTAACCCTTGTGTGTATTTTTTTAAATACACTAAAAATTAAAAATTCATACGCCGCACGGTAAGAGAAAAATATCTAGAAAATAATTCCCTCAATCGGTTATTTATAGACAGTGATTGTTGAATTGTTGCTTCTGTCGTCGAGTATGGTTTCTAATTGGTCAATGACCCATCAGCACATCTATAAAATAATAATAAATAAAATAATATTTGTAGTATTTCACAGTTGGTTTAACTGATTTTCAAGTTCTATATTTTGTTTGAAAGGTCCTCGGGAGTTAGTAATACACAGATTGTTTCGTTCGTCATATATTTGTTTGTCTCACACTCTTATGATAAAATTATTTTTCAAATTTAAAACTTTATATTGTGATTTTTTTTATTTCACAGATATTTTTTAATGTAAAGAATAAAAAAAACTTTCCCATACAATGTCTCGCTCCTTCTGTCGAGGTCATAGAAAATTTACGACACCTCATGATGAGTAATAAATTTGAATTAAAACCCATTTAAATTATTGTGCATCCATTTCTATTTGCTCAATTTACGTATCACTGCTAACAATTCAATAATTCAATTGAATATTTATGAAACGATGCGAGGAAAATAAATTGAATAAATTATTTTCTTTTCGTTTGCATCACGTTTGAGGGAAACGTAATAGCCATAAATTGCGAACAAAGAGAGTTCAAGTTTCTGAAGTAATTTTTATACAACAAACCATCTACAGAAGTTTGAAAAAGAGGATGGAAAAATAAATAATTGTGTCAAGGGCTATAGGTAATGAAATCTATTTTTGCTGTCATGAAAAAATCATAAAACTTATAAAAAATAGAAACAATATTTTGTTTAGTTTTTTATTTTGATAACTTGAATTTTAGCGACAAACACAAGGTCTAGTTGAAGCAAATCTATGGATAAATGTAGTCGTTAAGACCCTTATACATTGTTAAAAAAATAAAAATTGCGCCTACAAAGAAAGACAATTAAAAAAATGTTCTTTTAAAGACAAATGCGAAATTTAGAAACTCGAGATCGCAAAAAATATAATTTAATTTTTTTTCAATTCTTCGGTGTCTACAAATAGTACCATAACATTCACATTCATTCATGGATTTTTAGCATATAGATATTGTTTTCTTCATTAGAATGTTAGCTATTAAATAATATAATAAAATAATTTTTTGCGATTTTTTTTTTCAATTTTTTTATGATTTTTTTCGTGCAAGCAAAAAATATTTTTTCGAAAAAATATCTATTGAACTGAAACAGTTTTTGAAGATTCTTTATACTTTCTTATCAAATAATTTCATCTATTTATGCTACCTTGATGTATGCTAAGAATTAATTAATTTAGATCATACACTGCAATATCGATTGATATTAATCATACGCTACACTGAAACTTTGATTAATATTACTCATACGCTACTTCTTAATGTTGATTAATGTTAATCATACGCAACGCTGCAAATTTGACCAATATAAATCTACTACACTACAATGCTACAATGCAACTTTGATTAATATCAATCATACGTTACGTTGCAAAGTTGATTAACATTATTTATTTGTAAAATATTTTTTCGATTTAGAGATGCGTTTTTAATTTTTGGGTCGATGACAATATGTATATGAATTTTGACATAGAGTATCATTAAAAATATTACCAGAATCAAAAAAAGGAAAGAACTGAACTGAAACAGTTTTTGAAAGATGCTTAATCATAGTTTTTATGTAATTTTTTAATTTCTATTTTTTAATATGAATCATACGCTACACTGAAACTGTGATTAATATTACTCATACGCTACTTATCAAAGCTTATTAATGTTAATCATATGCAACGCTGCAAATTTGACCATTATAAATCATATGATACAATGCAACTTTGATTAATATCAATCATACGTTACGTTGAAAAGTTCATTAATATTATTTATTTGAAAAATATTTTTTCGACTGAGAAATGTTTTTTTAATTTTTAGATCAATAAAAATATGTATTTGAATTTTGAAATAGAGTATCATTAAAAATATTCCCAGAATCAAATAATGGAAAAACTGAACTGAAACAGTTTTTGAAAGATACTTAAGATGCTGAATAATAATGTAATTTTTTAATTTATATTTTTTTAATATTAATCATACGCTACTTATTGATGTTTATTAATATTACTCATACGCTACTTATTAATGTTGATTACTGTTAATCATGCGCAACGCTGCAAATTTGACCAATATAAGTCAAATATAAATAAATCATTGATTAATATCAATCATACGTTACGTTGCAAAGTTTATTAATATTATTTATTTTTTAAATATTTTTCCATTTAGAAATGTGTTTTTAATTTTTAGATCGATGAAAATATATATATGAATTTTGAAATAGAGAAACATTAAAAATATTAGAATAAATATAAGATTTATTACAAGTTTGTGTTGACAAATGTAGATTCCTGTATTTTTTTATATTTTGAATGCAAAAATTAAAAATAAATTATTATAAAAAATTACAAATAAATTTTAAAAAATTATCTATTTTATGTCATTTTTGGACACTGCTCCTCAACCACTGTTTCTATATGAAAGTAGTTCGAAACATTTGTAGCCATCACAATTACCTTTAATTAAACATATAAGAGTGGTGGGTTCGGACTTTTAGTTTCAAAATTAGAGCATAAGAATTAAAGGTACCTTCGACGAAAATTGGAATTTTGGTAAAAAAAAATAAAAAATAATTCATATTCAAATTGGGCCATATGATAAGAAATAATGTTTCAACATACTTTTGTGTATTTTTCACCATAATTAAAAAAAAAAAAACTTATAAAATTATATATTTTTTCTCAATTTTTGAGACTGCTCCTAAACCACTGTCTCTATGTAAACATTAAATTCTCAACATTTGTAACCATTACAATTACCTTTAATTTAATGTATAACAGGGTGGGATCGGACTTTTAGTTTCAAAATGTGAGCGCAAGAATTAAAGGTACCTTCGATGAAAATTGGAATTTTAGCAAAAAAAAAATAAAAAAATAATTCATATTCAAATTGGGCCATATGATAAGAAATAATGTTTCAACGTACTAAAAATAATTTTACCATTGTGTGTATTTTTCACCAAAATTCAATAAATAACTTACAAAATTATCTATTTTTTCTAATTTTTTTTGACGCAGTTCCTACCCCACTGTTTCTATGTAAAAGTGTAGTTCGAAACATTTGTAGCCATCACAATTACCTTTAATTTAACATATAACAGGGTGGGATCGGGCTATAAGTTTCAAACTGAGAGCACAAGTAAATAAAGGTACCTTCGACGAAAATTGTAATTTAAGTAAAAATTTAAAAAAATATATAAACTATTTTTTAATAGCGTTTTTGAATTTATAAAAACAAAATACCTAAGAAAATGTTATACATAGCCTAGCGGCAAAATTTGTTTTGAAGTTTTACGTATTTAACGATTTTTTGTAACAAAAAAATCATTTTAAACATTTCGTTATAAGGATGAAAAATTTCGTAAATATTACGAAATTAGAAAATTTTCATCATTTTCCTCTATACTTAACTCCAGACGCAAAACAGCAATAAAATTGTTGAAATACACTCTCTTTCCGCGTTGAAATCAATTTAACGATCAGATTCCCTTCAAGGCTTTTTAATCTGGCATCCACATGGACCACCCACCTGCTCAGTTTTCTCCAAGTGATGATGTTATTCTTTAGCAAATATATGCCCAGCTCGCTGTGAATGCTGACTCATTTCCTCTGGAATATCATTTCGATCTCTCGAAACAAACATCGTGTTTTTTCTTAATCTTTCTCCTCAATTTCTGTTATTTGTTGTGGCCAATCTTGGTAGCAGCTCCAAGGTATAATGCGGGTATTATAATCTGTGGCTGTGCGTGTGTTTGTGTGATTATGGAATAATCACAAATTCGAACAAATGATTTAAAATGTGTTGTAGCTGTGGATGTATATCTTTGGTTGTTGTATTCTCTGCAGATATAGTCAAGATTTACATTCAACGCTTGTAAGTTAGTGCCTGTAGGTGTTCATCTATTGTTTTTGTTTTTCTCGTTTTTTTTTCTCATTCATTTTGCCACTGCATCATTACATTTTATCTTTGTGCTGTTGCTTTTGTTTTTGCCTCATAGAAACCGTTCATTTATTGGTTTATTTACACGATTTTAATGACTTTTCGGTGCAAGCGGCGGCGGACTTTTCGAGGACGGTTCGGTATTTGTGGGTAGAGCGTCAAAGTGTTTGTCGTCTACACAGACAAACAAAAAAAAATGACGTAAAACGCAAATAGTTGTGATAACAAAACGAAACGAAAAGAAAAAATGACGAGGAAAAATTATTATTATTTTATTTATTATTTTTAAAGCAAACGGCAGCACTGCAAGGCTCATGAATATGCGGTGGGTGAATGAATATGCTCAGCAAGAAATATTTACGCAAGGAAACCTTGGTACAAGGACTTGTGTATTTTGCAATTTGAAGTAAAATAAAATACATATTTGCAATTATATTGATATTTATTCTTAAAGTGGCGGGCAAAAAACAACAGAAAAAAAATTTTGTATCCGAGATTCAAAAATGTGTGCCCGCCCAGTGATTCATGAAATCAACATCGAGAATTTTTTATGGATATTTACTTTTTTAATATTTTTTACTAAAATATTACTTGAACCAGGAGAATATCCCAGTTCAAATCAAATATTGATTACAGACCAAAATAAAACAAATGCAAAAACCATTTAAATTTTCCTTAATAACACCTTTTTGGAAATATTGGTCCAATTACACCCACTTATATTTTCGACTGATGGTAATTATTTTGGCTACAAATGTTGAGAATTTCACTTTCACATAGAAACAGTGGTTTAGGAACACTCGCCAAAAAAATTGAGAGAAAAAAATTTTTTTTTGAAAAAATCATTTTTTGCTGCTGCATTATAAAATAAAAATTCATTAAAAAATAAAAATCAGCACCAAAAAATGTTTATGGATACATTTGCATTTTTTAATTAAAATTTAAATTTTCCTCATTTTGGTAATATAAGTCCGATAACAACCGCATACAAGTAAAGGTATTTATGGTGGCTGCAAATGTTGCGAATTTCACTTTCACATAAAAACAGTAAATATAAATATTGTCCTAAAAATTGATAAAATTGAAAATGGAAAAAAATCTAAAAAATATATATTTTTTTAATAGTTAACATTCCAAAGCAGAAAACAATGGAAACAGTCTCCAGATGTTGAGAAAAATAGTTATTTTTGAAAAATTCATAAAAAATAAAAAAAATATTTTATTATATGTTTTAATAGCTAATAAAATAAATAATAAATAAAACAATGTTTACATGCGAAAGATCTATGGGAAAATGTAGAACTTATGAAACTCTTTGTAGACGCAAAATTTTTTTTTTTTGAAATTCAGGTTTTTTAATTTTTTGATTAAATAACAAGAAAAGGCCATTTCGAAATTAAATAACAGAATGTTATTATTGTATTTTTTAATAGCTGTGATCTTAGCGAACAAAATAAGTCCAAGTTGAAGTATATCTAGGGTTAAATGTAGACGTTAGGACCCTTATTTTAGACGAAAGGGAATTTCCAAAAATCGTATTCGTACGTGAAGACAAGAGGGTCATTTACATTTATCCATAGATATTCTTCAACTAGGCCTTATTTTGTTCGTTAAGACCCAGCTATAATACCTTGTTTTCTTCTTTAATATATGTCAGCTATTATAAAGTAAAACAAAATATTTTGTTATATATTCGCGCCATTTAAATAAAAGTTTAGAAAATAATGATTTTTAAAAAATCTTTTGCGTCTACAAAGAATGTCATAACTTCTATATTTATTCATAGATCTTTTACATATAGACATTGTGACATTCTCCACATTTGTAGCTAATATAATTATCTTTAAGTAAACATACAAACGGTTGTTGAGAGTACAAATACTAAAGGTATCTTCGGCGAAAATTGGAAATTTAGAAAAAATTAAAAAGAACCATAAAAAATTCTTTGTTGTTAATTTGTGATTTTATATAATTTTTATAACGTTAGCAACGCAAAAAAATAAATGTTTAGGTCTCGGACACACGATTTTTATTTTTTGTTGCCCAGTGTAATTCCTAGACAAGTGCTTCGCTTGTTAGAACCTATAATTTTTGACATACGTATTTCTGACATGTTGAGTTGAGTTTTGACTTTTCGTGTATTCAGAGACTTATCGCAGAATTTTATGACAAATATTTTTGTGGAACATATTAACCCGTTAAAACTCTAATTTGGGATTGTTTTTTTACCCGTTTACTCATAAGGGACCATAGAGACCCCTTCAATGAGGAGCTAGAGGGTTAAAATGTTCCACAAAAATGTTGCTCGTAGTGTTCGCAGTAATATTGCTGAACACATCCTATACCTAAAATGTAAGGATCACAAGGTTTTCTATTCCGAGATTATTAATCATGACAATGTGCAAAGGTTGGGAATTAGTGACCCCCTTCAGAACGTTTAAAACGTGGATACACGTATTATATTTTTCACCATCATCATCATCATAAGAATTTGCAAAAGGGAAAATATTAAAACCACTCCATACGCAAATTTTCAAAACGCCGATACACGTGTATATTATTTTTCCTATTCAATAGTGTCATCCTAGATTTGACAGAGGATATTTGAATAGCGTATTTAAATTACTTTTGTTTTCGAGAAAAAAGTACGCCTCTTTTGATTGAGAGAAATATGTTCGTTCCCTCTTTTGCTGTTCAAGTTCAAATTTCGTGTTGTCATGTTTTTTTCTTTTAAACATATGTTTTTTGCAAAGATATTAACTTCTGCGATAACATTTCATATATTTGCAAATATTATTTTGTTTGTAAAATGTTTGAAATATGTAAAACCCCACTTCGCCTTTTGTTGTTATCAGCAAAATCACCATCCTCCCCCACCAACAGCCCACACAATAAAGTGGGGTTGCTGTTGTTGTCGTGCTCAACCCTTTTCCCTATTCGCTCCCCTCCTCCTTCATTTATTGTGCGAGAATCTTCATTTACTTTCTGCGGCTACTTTTACTTATTTGCACAGTCTGTTTGTTATCTTATCTCGCAGAGTTGAAGGCACACCAACGAAAAACCAAAAAAAAAAAAAGAAATGGAAAGCAGGCAGCAGTTCCTATTAAAATATTTATTTTTATTTCGCAACAAATGTGTTAGAAAGCAAATATCTATGGAATATTTTGATATGAGTTGGCATGTATGTATGTATTTGACTACATACATACATGTACGCGTATGTAGGGTAAGTACATAGATACACATATTACAAAAACATAAATTCTGTAAAAATCCCACAATTCCTAAAGAGGCGAATATTATTATTTTTAAGAAAAGTTAACGTCATTGCTATTCATCCTGGATTGAAATGAAGCATGTGAAATTTCGCAAAGATATCTCTGTCTGTTCAAAACTTATATAATTAATTCCAAAAAATCGATACACTTTAGCTCTTCTCATCGATTTTGATGAAATTTTGCAATTATGTATTTTTTAAAGGCAAATATAGCTGCATTTACCGATTTTCAAAAAAAATTTGGAATTAAAATAGAATGGAAATACAACCAACAGTAGCACCCACTATCTACCAATATTTATGGTATTTAAACTTTTTGAAAATATAAATATAAGAATATATATTTTTTGATTTGAAATAAATAATGGTTTGATATGCTTAAAATATTATATTTATTTATAAAATTATTTTATCAATATTTGCATTTGTTTTGGTTATATTAAAAAATTAATATTTTCCTGTAATATTACTGCACTTCTACGAAAACCGACAACCTCTGTGGAATGCAATCCGTGGTGGAGGGTATATAAAGTTCGGCCCGGCCGAACTTAACGCCGTCTTTACTTGTTTAAATTACATTTTGACAAAAATATTTTATTTTCGATCTACCCTAATGTTTAAAATTTTTTATTTTTTGAAAATCGTGAAATGCTGAGTATTTTTCACCAAGACTATCAGGGATTTATAGAATTTATTGGCACATTCCCACTCTTTTGTTAAATTATAATTGAGGGCTGAATTTCCAACCATCAAAAAAAATCCTTAGATTTCAATAATCCCTTAATGAAAGAAATTCAATGAAAAAAGTCCATAACTCATTCGAAATTATTCGAAAATTATTTAAATTATCAATGATTTTTTTTATAACTTTTTTCAGTGAATTTTCAAGTGGGTTGGTACGAACATGTTTAATTTTTTTTACAAAAAAAATATTAAAACATTATAATTATGTACAATAACAACAAAAGATCACATTAGAAAAACATAAACAATAATTTTTCGTACAAACAAATATGTCTTTGGTGGGCTATAAACCAAAAAAACAACGCCAGCGTGTGCGTTGCCAAGACTCTGTCTGGGCAGAGGCACAGCCATCATTGTCTCGGATGACACCTTTGCACATTTTTCTAAATTCTTCCGCCTTGTATTTTGCCTGTCTGTGTTTTTTTTTGAGTTGCCAACGATGGATTGCCTTCAAAACACAAAATCGCATCACATTCGATTTTTACCACAAATTTGTGAGAGAAGAAAAGCCAAACAAACGAACAAACAAAATATGAATGATTCATATCGCCAAGAATCTTGAAGTCTGGGATGACATGCATGCTTGATGTCTGTATGTTTGTATATCGGTGGGGGTCGGTCGGTGTATCGCTGTGTATCCGAGTATTAATGCCAATTTTTATCTGTTTTGTTGTTGTTGCTGCTGATGATGTTACGCTGAAAACGCCAACCGTATATGCCCATAGATTGATCGAACGATACAATACTGCTATCTGCGCTAGCGTTATGATGTGCGGCGATGAGATATAGATATGATCATTATTTCGTGCGTCTACAGAGGCTGCAAACATTAGGGGTGTTTTTATTTTGCACTAATACACAAAATATAAATAAGGCCACAAATGGTCAAAATGAGTACCCCCTTCTTCATTTTGACGATTTGTGACCTTATTTATATTTTGTATTTTTGTTTGCATAAACATCTCTCAATTAGTAAGTTGTGTAGGCTTCGAACAACTTATATATTTTTTTAGAGAAATTTTACTCTCGATATAACCTAGTCTTTAAATGTTGTGCATACTCTAGTATTTTAAATTTTGATGTATTTTCTCTTAAAAAATAAAGAAAAATGGCGTTTTTCACACCCATTCTCTTCTTCTAACACAATGCTGTACCTTGTCTACACTAAAATCGCGTTTAAAGGGTAAAATGATTGCACTATGTCAGCAAAAAGTTTTGGGCAGCTATAACATTTTCTGATGAATTTTTGCGTTCTAAAAAATATGGATAAACTTTTTTAATCTTTTATTAAAATTCCATTTTCGCTGAAGGCACCATTAATATGTGTATATTTGTGTTACCTTGACGTATAAGTGTTCAGAATTAATTAATGTTAATCATACGTTACATAGTTTCAATTAATATTAATCATACGCTGCGAAAGAATCGCTTAACAATTGCAATATAAATAAATACATAAATAAACAATATAAATAAATTAAATAAATAAAATATAAAAATTAAATTAAAAAAAATTAGCGATTTTAGCCATAGATTTTATAAATGTTTAAAATGCAATTATTTAATAACACTGTGCAACACAATTTGGCCTTATCAAATAGAAAATGATATTAAAAAAATTTATGGATTTTTTTTAATTTTATGGATAAGGTACCTTTAATATTTGACCTCTCATTTTGGGAATATAAGTCCGATAACACCCGATCATATGTTTAATTAAATGCAATTATGATGGCGGCAAATATTGCGAATTTCACTTTCACATAGCGACAGTAGTTTAGGAACTGTCTCCTAAAAGTTGAGAAAAAATTGAATTTGTTTCAAAAAAAAAAAACAGAAATAGAAAAAACAAGTAAAACCGACGTTAAGTTCGGCCGGGCCGTACTTTATATATCTTCCACCTTGGATTGCAGTAATATTACAGGAAAATTTATTTTTTTAATATAGCCAAACCAAATACAAATATTGACAAAATAATTTTATAAATATATATAATATTTTTATTACTTCAAACCACGCTTATAAGACAAGGTTACTACCAATATGTTTACACTATATATATATCGAAATAATACTTCAAGTCAATTCAAAAAAAAAAAATAAATATTCTTACATATATTTATATTTTTAAAAAAGCTTAAATACGACAGTATTGGTAGTATAGTAATTACATAAGTACAAATTTTGAAAATCCATTATCTGACGTAACAGTGCAAAATAACCTAACTTCATGATTCAACCAATTTTTGCCGTAAAAGTAAAAAGTACGAATCTGGAAAAGTCTTTTATATTGCGTGTCTATGCAGTCAGAGGAATGTATACACCAAATTCCATGATTATATCTGCGGCCATTTGGTTGGTACCATTTTTATCCCCTTTTTCCAATTTTTCTTCCTCATAAGTGCGACTTTCTAAAATCTCTTTATTTTACATGTCTACGCAAACGTACACACCGAATTTCATCATTCTAGCTGTAGCCGTTTAGTTGGTACTATTTTTATCCCTGTGTTCCCATTGTATCCCTTGAAAGTATGAATTTGAAAATAAAACTTTTATTTTTCGTGTCTACGCAGTCAGAGGAATGTATACGCCGAATTTCACGACTCTAGCTGCTGTGATTTGGTTGGTACTATTTTTATCCCCTGTTTGCATTTTAACCCCAAAAAGTACGAATTTCTAAAAATCCGTTTATTTTACGTGTCTACGTAATCAGATGAATGAATACACCGAATTCCATTATTCTAGATGCAGCCGTTTGGTTGGTACCATTTTTATCCCCCTATTCCCAGTTTACCCCTTAAAGGTACGAATTAAAAAAAATACTTTTACATTATGTACCTACTCAATTAGAGGAATGTACACACCAAATTTCGTGTTTCTATCTGTTGTAGTTTTATAGGTACCTTTTTTATCCCTTTTTGTCCCAAATAAAAATCACTCTATGGTGCCCTTTTATGCTATAAAGGGAATGTGCATTGCAAATATAAAGTAAATACAAGCTAATATGTTCAAAAAACATGCTGAAATACTCTAAATATTAAGGGTATTTTCAGTCCTTGTTAGAGAAAAGATTTTCCCTCTGGGCCGATAAGATAAGACACATTTAGGGAAAATTTGAACCTCCTAGCTCATTTCGTTCGGCCGCTATCGTGCCTTCAACAGACATACAGACGTACATGGCTATATCGTCTTAGAATTTCACCATGGCCCAGAATATATGTATATACTTTATGGGGTTTCCAATAAATATTTTAAGGTGTTACAAACGAAATGACAATGTGAATATACCCCCTTCCTGGAGGTGGAGGGTATAAAAATTAAAGAGTATATTTTTTTCTTGAAATTAGAAAAAATATATTTGTAAACCATATTTCAATTTTTTATTTATCTTCTGACAATAATACTTTATTTTCGATCAATAGCTGTATTCGCTTTATAGAAAAGAGCATATTTCGAAATTCGGAGAGAAGAGCAAAAATGTTTGTGTGATCGCTCCACATAAAATTAGACTTCTTTTACGAAGTTTTTGGTTAAATTGATTTAGCTATACATAAAAACGACGTATATTTCTAGAAGAATAACCATAACTTCTTCATTTATCCGTAGATTTTCTTCAAATTGTTCTTGTTTTCTTTGTTAAGATTCCAGATATTACAAGTATTATGTTATCTAATTTGTAAGGGTTGCGTCTGCATTGCCCAATAGATATTTTACGTGTAGACTTTGTTTTCTGCCTTGGAATATTAGCTATTACAAATGAGAAATAATTCGAAATAAATTAATTTTTCTCTCTTTTTTGGAGACTTTTCTTAAACCACTGCTTCTATGTGAAAGTGATTTGCAACATTAGTAGCCATCATAATTACTTTAAATTGAATATATAAGCGGGTGCTATCGAAGTTATATTTTTGAAATGAGATTACAAATATTAATAGAACTTTCAACGAAATTGGTATTTTCGTAAAAAAATATTCAGAAAAAATTATACGATACTTTTCTGATATGTATTCTTCTCATAAAAAAATTTACAAGTATTTTTGAAAAAAAATACAACTTGACCTGAAATACTTGACCGATATTAATGTAGAAACCGATTGTTTTGAAGAAAGTACAATTTTTGTTTTTTTTTTTACAATTTTATTTGTTTTATTCTTGGACTCTATATCATTTCGTTAATATTGAAGTTAGTCATGTTGGAAAATCAGTTGGCATTTTTAAAAATTATCCTGAATTGAAGTATACTTTGAATTACTGAGAGAGTGAGTTCTTATTCCTTATTTCTACAGGGCTTTTTTCAGTTTATCAAATAAAACATGTCTATTACATTTGGCTGGTGGTTTTGTTATTGTTGTTGGTTTTCCCCATACACTCACTTTAAATGACGACGATAATTTTGTGCGCTTTTAAACAGATCAACGATTGTTTATTTGCACAAGAAACGAGATGATACACTCGGCTGTCATTTAGGGATGGCGTAATTGCGATATATGTGTGTATGTACGTAAGTTTGCATATGTGGCACTGGGTTTGTTTAAGAAAACACTCGAAGAAATAAAGGGTGTTGAAACAAACAAAAATATTTTAAGTAAACATATATTTAAAAAATATGGGAACCTTTTCCTAACAAATATCACTTTCAACGAAGAGGAGGTTCGGTTTTTAATGTCTGTTGCTTCGTCAAATTTGTTCCATTTGGGAGTTCGTATATCCACTGATTTTTGGTGAGAAACAAAATAACAACACATTGTCATTGATGTTCGATATATATCGACTTATGCATGGTTTTCTAAACAAAATCATCTTCAACGATGAAATTTCGTATTTCATCTTTATGGCTTCAAACTTATTTCCTTTGGGGTCAACCATCTAAATTGTCGTCTTTTGGGCCTCATAAGTCCTACATGAGATTTTGTTGAGAAACCAAATAATAACACGTCTTCATTTTATTTATATTTTAAATATAAATAAGAAAACGTCTTCATTTTATTTATATTTTAAATATAATGAAGGCTTTTCGAGCAAAATCATCTGAAGCGATGAGTATCCTTTTTTTTAATTTTGATGGCTTCGTTAATCAGCAAATTTGTCGAATTTGTGGTTTAGAAAACAATGCTGCCACAATGATGATGACCTCGTGGATTTTATGCAGAAGGTTTCTCCGGACCATTCATATTCGTAAATAACAACCAAGCAGATATATTTCCTAGTGTTTTGCCACAACGAATGCAATATTGAGGATCCTCGGCCTAAGAATAACTAATTATTAACTGTGATTTTCTTCTCGAGTGCATCTTAATTTTATATTCGATCAACTTTAGAAAACCGCATGCAAAACTAAAAACTACTAAATAATGCCCCCAGTGATGAGTAGTCATAGTCATCATAGTCTCTTCGTCGTAATTACACTTAAAAATTAAAAACGAAGAAATGTTTTTTTTTGTCATTTTCCACCAATCGTAACAAGTGGTGCTACACTCAACTCAGTTCATTAAGTAGACTTCAAAGTGTGTTTCTGATTGTGCGTGTGTAGGGTACTGCCATTCGGCTTGTAAACAATGTCAAGTGATGTGAGAGATAAAGACATCGCATTAGCAAGCGAACTGACTGATGATAGACACTGCTGCGTGGTAGGTAGTCATGCAGTGATGTAGGCTGTACTCTGCCACATTCTGGTCGTGGTGGCATCGGCGACAAACTGGCTGTCAAAATGTTGCCACAACATGGTTCAGCTGTCTCTGCAAGACGACGTGCAAGATTTGAGATCTAATTCAGAAGGTTTTTTTTTAAATTATCCAAGTGGATCATCTGAAGATCTAAAACTAGATCAAACTATAAAAATGTTTTCAATCTCCTGAACAACTAAAGACAGAATCATGATTAGGTTGTATTTGCATCAGCTTTGAAGAGATTTTTAGAAATTTAAGTATTTGGTGTTAAATGGGTATATTCTGATTTTTTAAAGAATTCTTGTCAAAATGTAAAAAAAATGAAAAAAAAAAGAAAAAAGTTTCTGAAATTTTTGAGTTCAAAACAGGATGGAGCGGGCGAATTTCTGGGAATAAAAGGGGAAATGGGGAAAAAAATAAATAATGTACGAAATGTTTAGGAACGGGAAAATGTCGGTAAAAATCATTTAAACAAATTCCCAAATGGGATTTTTCATAATATACGCTGTATTTTCATTGATTATGGCTAATTTTACTAAGTTTACGAAATGAAGTCCAATAAAAATGCCTAAAATTCATCAAAACGTATAAAAATGGAAAAAAGCATGGCGACCATTCTAATAAAAAATCCCCAATTTTGGAACATATTTTCCCCACTTTGGGAAATCGGTTATTTTTTGGAAAACTTGGAAAATCTAGTAATTTTCATCGTCTTTGTTCGTTCATTGTCCCCAAAAATATATCGTCCATTCGTGCCCATTAATTATTTATATAAAATATATTTTTTTTAACTTCGACACAGTAATCACGTTTATAATTGTTTTAGAGTAAGCACCAGGAACAACATCATGAAACTCATGAAGCGTCCTTCTGACACCATTTACTATTAATACGAATTATTTGACAGAAATCTAAGTTATGTTTTTTTTTGGTTTTTAAAATAATTTAAAAAAAAAAATAAAATAAAAATTTATATATATATATATATATATATATATATATATATATATATATATATATATTTAAATTTCACAATAAATAAAATTTGCATAAAATAAGAATAAAGAAACCACAAAAATGTTAAAAATTTTTAAAAATACTTTATGATAAAAAATACTTCATTTTCGATCCACCCTAGGGTATATTTTTTAGAGTAAGTTCCAGGAACGCAATCATGAAACTTATGGAGCGTAATGGCTAATAGCCATTAATAAAAATTATTTAAAAAAAATAAAAAAGAAAAAAATAAAAATATATATTTTTTAAAATTTCACAATTTTCTGTAAATCTACAACAATTTTGCTTGAAATTAGAAAAAGTATATATTTGTATCTCATACCATAAGAATGTTTACAAAATTGTTCAAGTTACCTTATCACAAAAATACTTTATTTTCGTTCTAACCTAGTGTATAATTGTTTTAGTAAGTACCAAGAACACCATCATGAAATTTATATGGCGTCCTTCTGACACTACCAACTATTAATAAAATTTATTATACAAAAATCTTATAAAATAAAAATATAAGAAAACTAATAAAAATATATTTTTCAAGATTTGGCAATTTGCTGTAAAACTAAAAGAAATTTTCTTGAAATTAGAAAAAATATATTTGTATCTCATATCATAAAAAGAATATAACTTTTTTAAAATTATCTTATAACAAAAATACTATATATTTGATCCACCCTAGTGTCTAAAATTTTTATGTGTGGAAAATTGGGAAATGGTTAAGCTATTAATAAAATTTATTTTACAAAAATCTAAGGTATATGTTTTGTTTATAAAATAAAAAAAAATAAGAAAACAAATAAAAATATATTTTTTAAGATTTGACAATTTGCTGTAAAACTAAAAGAAATTTTCTTGAAATTATAAAAAATATATTTGTATCTCATATCATAAAAAGAATAGAACTTTTTTAAAATTTTCTGTAAAACTAGAAAAAATTAGCTTGAAATTAGAAAAATGTATATATTTGTGTCTCATACCACAAAATATCTAAAATTACCTTATGAAAAAAATACTTTATATTCGGTCCACCCTAGTGTCTAAAATTTTTAATTTTCGGAAAATCGGGAAATGATATTAGTTATTAATACAAATTATTTTACAAAGATCGAAGGTATATCTTTTGCTTTTAAAATAAATAAAAACTAAATAAAAAATATTTATTTTTTTTTAATTTCAAAATTTTTTGTGGAATTGAATAAAATTTGCTTAAAATTAGAAAAAAATATATATTTGTATCTCACACCACAAAAATGTTACAAAATTTTTAAAATTAACTTATGACAAAAATACTGTAATTACGATCCACCCTAGTGTATACAATTTCTGTTTTTTGCAAATCGGGAAAGGCAGTTTTATTCACCACATAGAAGTGTTTATATTTGGAAAAATTCGTCAAATTATTTCACTTTAGACCCCCCATTGTGCAGGCCCTGTTACACATATGGCCAACTCTTTAACTATGTCTATATGAAATTTTATCAATTAATATCTCCCTTTTTTTCATCGTACCCACTGTGCCTCTTCTTTTCCGCAACAAATGCAATCTCATTTATCTGAATACATCCGCATTCATACAGATTTAGAATACCTAGATTATCTGTGCTAGGTAATATAACACTTTAATGTTAATGACTGCTGCTGTTTTTAATTGAATTGCAAAATTAATGTTTTATTTTAAAACAACGCATTAAAGATATTTCGTTTTTATTATTTTTCCTTTTTGCTTATTTTGTTTAATTTTATTTTATTGCAATTATTCACTTTTTTGGTTTTGCATAGCCAAATTTTTTTTTGGTTTTTTGAAAGGCGATCGACCGACAGACAAGACTGTATTTCTTGCCATCTCTGCAAAAACAACGGACTTTGTTCTCCCCATAAAATGCCCACTGGAGTTATACGATTTCTACAGTCTGCAAAATAAATGCTGAAAACTTCGGTTTACAACCTTTGGTCTTAAACCAAAATAAATGACAACATACAAATAAAGACAAAACTGTACTTCTTTATTCTTTAAATTAACTCTCTGACTGTGTCAATATTCCTCAGAATGAAATCAAGGTCTAGTCAGTTAGTAGACTATACAAAGGAACCATGCCATGGCATAGAGTTACGTTTTTATGTTAATTCGTTTTAATTTAAAATTAATTGTTGGCATTTTTTGCGGTAATTTTTGAAAGTGTTTTATTAGAAATTTGTTAGAAATAAAAAACCATAATTTATTGGAAGAGCAGCGACTGTTAAAGATTTCACTTTAGTTTCTCAACGAGTTTTTCGGTTTGTTTTCTTCGTTTCAAACACCAAATCGTACTTGTTTTGTTACTTTTTCTTTTCAAGAATTGACATATTTTCTAGTTTTGTTATTTTTTTTTCAGTTTTTTTTTATCGGTTTCAATACTGACTCACATTGTTTGCATATTTAATTTAAAAGTGTTTTGTTATTTGTTGACATTTTATTGTATGTGATTTTGGCCATTGCCAAATAGTTGGGAGTATAAGTAAAACAAATAGCAGTTCCCAAAGCATTCCATAAAACGGGGGACAGAATATTTGAAGAGATTTTTATTTAAATATTCAAGGGTGTTCATGGAATAAATAAATAAATTAAATAAGCATTTTTATATATTTACAAAAAATATGACTTCAAAAATCGTTTGCACCAGAACTTTTACAGGAGTTATTAAAAATTGGAAGAGAATATTTTTTCCGTTTTTTCTATTTTGTTTTCAAAAAAATCTATTTTTCTCAATTTTTTATACTTTTCCCAAAACACTGTTTCTACCTGAATGTGAAAATAATCAATATTGTTCATGCGATTTAATTAAGCATTTTTATATACAAATACAAATTAAACAAGTAAGAAGGCGTTAAGTTCGGCCGCGCCAAATCGTATATACCCTCCACAGTATTTCCAGCAGATTAAAGGATGTCGACTTTACATAGAAGTTCAGTATCATATTACGAAAATTGTGATATTTTTATGCACATTACTATATTTGTTTACTATTTCAAACTGTAATGTATACTTATGCGCACAGTTTAAAATCTACAACTATAAATAAATACAATGCTGTAATTGTGAAAGTGAGCATGTCTAAATATTAGGCGATTGTTAGTCGCCATTAGGGATAAACATTTTCAGATACAGACAAAGTGACTTTATTATTTTGATAAGAAAAGTACAAATTTAAAGATATCCCCATTCGTCCCATTCTCCGCCCAAATGTACAAATTTAGACAAAGAACCTTTTTGTTTCGAGTCTTCATAGTCAGAACACTGAATACACACCGAATATATACACCGAATTTCATAATATCAACTTCAGCGGTTTGGAAGTTGCCATTTTTATCCCTCTTTTTCAATTGCTTTTACTTATAGCCAAAAAAAATGTTTGGCCACCTGGGAAGGTTTGCGTCAAAACAGCTTGGCACTCAATGTGTTAAAAGTACGAATTTCGAAAAATCCATGTATTTTACGTGTCTATGCAATTAGAGGGATGTACACACCGAATTTCATGATTCTAGCTGTTGTCGTATCATTGGTACCATATTTTATCCCTTTTTGTCCCATTTCGCCCGCTAAAACTTTTATATTCTTTGTGGTGCTTCCAAGCTACAAGAGGAATTTCCGCAACAAATTTTAACTGTATAAAAATCAGAAATTTAATTAATAAGCCAAGGCTACCTATATTTGTGTACTATGTATTTATATATAATGGAAATAACACTTCAATTAATAAAGTAAATATAAGGTAGCAATCATAAATACCCTAAATATTGGGGGATAGAGAGTATATTTTCTGCTACAGTCGTTTGGTTGGTTGTATTTCCATCCTATTTTAATTTCAAAAGTATAAATTTTGAAAATACCTTATCTCTCACGTACGCAGTATAAGACAACTTCATGATTCTACTTTTTTTGTCGTAAAAGCAACAAAATAAAGTACGAATTTGGTACCATTTTTATCCCTCTGCTCCCATTGAACAAATTTGGAAAAACCTTTTTATTCTTCGTGCCTACTCAGTCGGAATGTATACAGCGAATTTCATGACTCTAGCTGCATCCATTTGTTTGGTACCACTTTAATCCCCATTTTATTCCAAATCCCATGACTATTTTTATCCCCTTTTTTCTATTTTGACCCCAAAAAGTACGAATTTTGAAAAATCAGTTTATTTTTCGTGTCTACATAGTCAGAGGAATGTATACTCCAAATGTCACGACTCTAGCTGCGGTCATTTGATTGGTACTATTTTTATCCCCTTTTTTCATTTTAACCCCAAAAAGTATGAATTTCAAAAAATCCGTGTATTTTACTTGTCTATGCAATCAGAGGAATGTATACACCGAATTTCATTATTTTAGGTACAGCCGTTAGGTTGGTACAATTTTTATGCCTCTATTGCCATTTTACCCCTTAAAAGTACGAATTTGGAAAAAATACTTTTTATTTTATGTATCTACTCAATTAGAGGAATGTACATGCCAAATATCTTGTTTCTAGCTGTTGTAGTTTAATATGTACCATTTTTATCCCTTTTTTGCCCCATTTCACCCTCTACAAATAAGAATCACTTTATGGTGCACGTATTTGCTATAAGGGGAATGCGCACACCAAATATCAAGCAAATATAAACAGACATATTCAAAAAACATGCTTTAATACGCTAAAATATTAGGGATTATCATGGGTATTTTTAGTCCTTGTGAGGGAAAAATTTTTCCCTTTGGGCCGATTTCGCCCCGTTTCAATTCCAACCCATCTACGACTATAAGTCGCATTTATGGTAAAATTGAACGTTCTAGCTCCTTTCGTTTAGATGCAAGCGTGCTTTCAACAGACGGACGGACGGACATGGCTATATCGTCTTAGAATTTTATGACGATCAAGAATATATGTACTTTATAGGGTCTCAGGTCGATATTTCAAGGTGTTACAAAGGGAATGACAAAGTTAGTATACCCCCATCCTGGAGGTGGAGGGTATAAAAATATTTTCACAAACAATTTTTTGAAAATTTATATTATAATTCTTAGAACTTTCGGATTCATATCGATCATTTTTATTCTAAATGCTAACCTTCACAAGAAATATTCTAACAAATCGAAATCTTTTGTTCAATGATCGGTCAGCGATCTGGCCATAAAACTACTCCCCTTATAAATAATTTCTGGTGAGGCATTCTCCGCCATATCTATTGGAAGCTACAAATAACGATATTTATGCTAAACATAAATAGATTTTTGATGAGTTTTAACGAACATAAAAGCATTTCAAATAACTTTATAACTTTTTAATAGATCTGTTTTTTTTTATAGATTTATGATGATTATATTCGAACGAAATGAAACGACGATGAACACCAAATGAATTTTAATGATATGGCGGTGGTGGCAATGCGATACTGTTGTGTTGATATATCTATATCAGAATATACTATATCATAATGAAGAGATCGAGACCCAAATTACTATCATTATTATATATTGAAATATTTCTGCTAAAAATTAATGATGAAATTAATTATCAAGCTAAGTCATAATTATGTTATTAGATTTTTTCAAAAAACAGTTAAGGTCATTTGAATACATCACATTCTTGTCGGGAACCTCTCTTATTAAAATATTGGGTTTAGAATATTTTTGAGAAACAATCTCCTTCAATTACTCCCCTGAATTATCTGCTTGCTCTTTGGCAAAAATATTTAATTGGCCTTAAACTTGTTCATTAAACTACAGGTTTTAACTTTCTTTCCTTCAAAAAAATAAGATAAATAAAAACACTAGCAACTTTTTGTTGTTTTAGAGCATTATGCATTAACAAATGCTTAATAGTATTTAAAAATAAACTAGCGAAAAAACTTATGCAATATATTTTATTTTTTGTTGTCGTGTTTTTAAGAAAAACATTGATAAACTGTGACTCTCTGGAGTAAGGAGAAATTTTGCTATTACGAACACGTTTGTGACGGTAATTAGCATACGTTAAAATGTTAATACTAAAACTAAACATTTCTTTAGTTTTTTTTTTCTAGGTGATGTAATATTCCAAATGTCACATGAAGAGCTATAACTTTTTAACGATCACTTTACAACTGAAAAAAAATATATATTTTTTCAAACTCACCCAGATTGCCAAAGAAATGTTTTCGTACAGTTTTCAGTACAAACTCTTCTACTATTCAATTATACAATATTCATTTATTCAAAAATGCAATTATTCAATATTTTATCAGCAACATAAGTCATAAAATGGGTTCCGAAAAACATGCTGCTGTTACTCTACCAAAGTGAGTCCTTAGTATTTATATTTGGAAGACTCTTCATTACAAATTATACCAATTTTAATTTTTGAAGTATAACGATAAAAGTAATAATATTAACCACAATCTATATACAGCAGGGCGGGTCGATTTTTTTCGCACAGAGTATTAGGAAAATCTTCGAAAATTCTAAGAACATTTCTCCAAGAAATCCAATACTAGACTAATACAGCGGGAATTTTAAAATTTAAAGTATATTTTACTGATCTCCTCCCCTCTAATTTGATACTTATCTCATCAGTATCGCAGGGTGCGAAAAAGTATTTGAAACAATTTTTGGAAAAATATTATTCTTTGCGGTTCCAGCTGCAATAATTATGTTGTTTTTATCCCTTTTTGTCTCGCTTAGTATGAATTTCGAAAAATCCATTTATGTTAAGAGAATTTATGTAAGAGAAAAAAGTCAGAGAAATGTACACATCGAATTTCACGAGCCTTGCTGCAACTCTTCAGTTGGCACCATCTTTATCCCTTCTTGCCCGATCACCCCTAACACGTAAAAATTTAGAAAATTTTGGTAATCAGAGAAATGTATTCAAATAGTAAAACTTTTCTTTCTATAACACTTTGCTTGGTACCATTTTTATCCCTTTTTGTCCCGTTCACCACGCATTTCGAAAAATCTATTTATGTTGAGCGCAGCCAAAAAAATTACACACCGAATTTCACAACTACTACTTTGGTTGGTACCATTTTTATCCCTTTATGTCGCGATTCTCCTTAAAAGTACATATTTCGAAAAATAAATGTATGTTGCGTGCCTAGGTAGTCAGAGGAATATACACATCGAATTTCATAGCTCTAGCAGCATAATTAGGTTGGTACCATTTTTATCCCTTTTTCAAATTCTCCCTAAAATGCACAAACTATGAAAAAATTGGTAGTCAGAGGAATTCACATATAAAATTTCATAATTCCAACTGCAATACTTAGTAGTATAAATTTCGAAAAATCTATTTATATTGACCGTATATATAGTCAGAAGAATGCAAATACCAATTTTCACTATTCCAGCTGCAATATTGCGGTTGGCACCATTTTTATCCCCCTTTGTCCGATTCCTCTTAAAAACTACAAATTTCGAAAATTTAGGTAGTCAGAGTAATGTATCCACATTTTAGTATTCCAGATGCAACACTTAGCTTGGTACCAATTTTATCCCTTTTTGAATTAAAATGAGCAAAACGTCAGGCAAAAATGGAATCCACGGAAAATTCGAAGAATATTTCTAAAAAGAAATCATGGGTCTAATATGAATTTCTAGTCCGCGGAAATCGAATTCAAATTTGAGACACACAGACATGGTGGACATGGATAGATCGTCTTAGAATTCGAAGTCGATTTCAGAGTTCTAAGAATTCAACTTAGGCCCACGGTTTCTTGGAGAACGTTTCTAGCATTTTCCGCTGATGTCGTTTTTGCCAGACGTTTTGCTCATTTTATTCCACCCATACAAATTGACTCCTCTTAATATACAGGGTGGCTGATGAATGCGGCTACCTTATTACTGTAGAAAGAGTTTGTCTTGACTGATCGACATACTGACTCATTGATCAGCGCCCAGACCAAACGACTGAAAACCAGGTCCCCCATAACAAATATTTTTTTCGAAATTCGTACTTTTTAGGAAGTAAAATGGCACAAAAAGGGATAAATATGGAATCGTCATTCTGAACAACGGCAGCAGCTAGAAACGTGAAATTTTGGATGTACAATCCACTTTCTATGTAGACAAAGGACATAAAGGGATTTTTCGAAATGTACCTTTAAGAGGACGACTGATAAAAAGGGATAAAAATGGTACTACCCAAAGTAGAATAGCTAGGCTCTGACTACGAAGACATTCAATATAAATGGATTATTGGAAATTTGTACGAAAGGGATAAAAATGGTACCAACCCAATTACATAAGGTAGATGTGTGAAATGCGGGGTGTACATTCGTCGAACTTCGTAGACACTTAATATAAGTGGATTTTTCGAAATTCGTACTTTTAATAGAGATCAAGACAAAAAGGGATAAAAATGGTACCAAACAAAGTAGTAGTAGTGAAATTTATTGTATATACAATCCTTCTACTACACTTACTCAATACAAATGGAATTTTCCAAAATTTATGCTTTTAAGGAAAAATGGGACAAAAAGGTATAAAAATGGAACAAAATGGGACAAAAAGGTATAAAAATTGAACAGAAAGGGATACAAATTGTACCAAGCAAAGGATTTGCAGCTGGAATAATAAAATTTGAATACATTTCTCTGACAAACTAAATTTTCGAAAATTGGTACGTTTTAGGAGAATCGGGTAAAAAGGAATAAAAATTGTACCAACCACAGAAATGCAGCTGAAGTCGTGAAATTTGGTATGCGCATTCGCCTGACTGACTCAACATAAATTGATTTTTTTCGAAAATTGTACTTTTTAGGGGAAACGCAACAAACATGAATAAAAATAGTACAATAGTGATTTGTCACAGTATTGCAGTTGGAATTATGAAATTCGAATTCCTCTGTCTACCAATTCTTTCGTAAAATGTACTTTTAAGGGAGAATTTGATAAAAAAAATGGTACCAACCTAATTATGCAACTAGAGCCATGAAATTCTATGTTCCTTTGACTACCAAGACACGCAACATACATGTATTTTTCGAAATATATACTTTTATGGAGAAGCGCGACAAAAAGGGATAAAAATGGTACCAACCAAAGTAGTATAGCTGTAGTTGTGAAATTCGGTGTGTGCATTCCTCCGGCTGCGTAGATGCTCAACATAAATGGATTTTTCGAAATGCGTACTATTAAGTGATGAGCGGGGCAAAAAGGGATAAAAATGGTACCAAGCAAATTGTTATAGAAGGAAAAGTTTTTGTTATTTGGATACATTCCTCTGACTACCTCAACTTAACATAAATTGAATTTTTACAAATGCATACTATTAAGGGGTAGGCGAGACAAAAAGGGATAAAAATGGTACCAAGCAAAGTGTTATAGAAGGAAAAATTTTACTATTTGCATACATTCCTTTGATTAACTAAAATTTCTAAATTTGTACGTTTTAGGGGTGACCGGGCAAAAAGGGATAAAAATGGTACTAAGCAAAGCAGTGCAGCTGGAATTATAAAAATTGATTTATGTATACCTCTGACTAGATAAAATGAATTTTTCCAAATTCGTACTACTAAAGGCTCCTGTGAAAAAGGGATACAAATGGTACCAACCTAATTATTGCAGTTAGAGCCTCAAATGATAACATTTATCTCCAGAAATTGTTTTAAATACTGAGATACTGATATAAATATCAAATTAAAGAGGAGTATATCTGTGAAAAATACTTTAAATTTCATGATTCTATCTGTTTATATTAACTTTAACAATTATTTCAATTTCTCGCTCTTATAAAGTAAAATATGAATAAATTAAATAAACTAAGGGGGAGTTTTGAAATGGTTGTTAATGCTAAACTAATACAGAGAGAAGCATGAAATTTGTACAATCTTTAATTTCATATTTATATCATTATTTTATCTGTATTTAGCTTTAACAATTATTTCAATTTCTCCACCCTTAAAAAGTAAAATATGAATAAATTAAATAAACTAAGGGGGAGTTTTGAAATGGTGGTTACTGCTAAACTAATACAGAGAGAAGCATAGAATTTTAAGTATTTTTCACAGATATTTTCCTCTTTAATCTGATATTTATATCGGCATCAGAAGTGGCGAATAAATAATATTTTTCCATTTTACATTTCAATTTCTAATTTTCTGTTTTTTCTTCTTTTATTTCCAGGTAAGTTTCCATTCCATGTTTTGGAAGTCTTTGAAATTAAAACAAATATCCCAGGTATTTATTTATCTCCAAAACCATATGTGAACTGATATAAATGAGACAAATATCACCCCCATCCTCATCTCAATACAAACCTTTCTGGGTTGTTTTTTTTTTGTAGTCAACAAATATTGACTACATTAGAAAAGCAAAACAAGCTTATGTTTGTCCAAGACTATGAACAATGAAAACATTTCATCCACAAAAAAAGAAAAAATTATTTAATTCAAACTGTTCAAATACGAGCTGACGTAGGAAATTTCTCGTATGATGGATGAATGAGAATCCAACTGCTTAAATACTTTCCCCTATAAAATAATAATAATAATAATGGAAATAATATTGCCTATTAAGTGCACCATTGGACAGGGACCTATTTATTTAGAATGCTGGATTTCTTTCGATTGCGTTATATTTTCAATGAAAACCTTAAGAAAGTGAAAGGGACGGACATACAAAGGAAAATTGTCACACAAAGAAAATATCAGTAAAGATGTTTACAAATGACAAGAGAATTCCAACATGTATGTTGTGACTGACCCCTTTTGTAGAGGCATTTGATTCGCGAGATGAGAAATGATGTCATCGAGGAGACAGAGGATATAATTTCAGTCTATGTCCATTAACTTCCCATCGAGAGAAGCTTTTAAAGAATTTTGCGATTGTCAATCAGAAATTAACATAACAGTGTTCTATTAAGTTCACATAGTAGAGTTGCGTTAAAATAACATAACAAAGTTATGTTAAGTTGTCTTAACAGAGTTAACAGGGTTCTGTTAAGTTGATGTAACAGAGTTATGTTATGGTAACACAACAGAGTTATATAAAACTAACAAAACATGGTTCTTCTTATTATAACTGAGTTATGTAAGTTAACATAACTAAGTTATTATGTTAATTTAACATAACAGAATTATGTTAATTTAACATGACAGAATTATGTTAAATTAACATAAAAGAATTATGTTAAGTTAACATAACAGAGTTCTGTTAAGTTAACATAACAGTGTTCTGTTAAGTTAACATAACAAATTTATACTAAGTTAACATAACAGAATTATGTTAAGTTAATTTAATTTAAAAGAGTTATAGTCAGTTAACATAACAGTGTTCTGTTAAGTTAACATAACAGAGTTCTGTTAGGTTAACATAACAGTTCTGTTAAGTCACATAACAATAAGTTAACATAACAAATTTATTTTAAAGGGGTTCGTTTAAATAAAGATAACAGAGTTATATTAAATTAAAATAACAGAGTTATGTTAAATTAACATAACATAGTTATGTTCAGTTAACATAACAGAGTTATGTTCATTCAACATAACAGAGTTATGTTATGTAATCTAATATAAATTTATGTTAATTAACATAACAGAGTTATGTTATATTAAAATAACTGAGTTATGTTCAATTAACGTAACAGAGTTATGTTAAATTAAGATAACAGTTATGTTAATTAACATAACAGAGTTATGTTAAATTAAAATAACAGTTATGTTATATTAACATTACAGAGTTGTGTTCAGATAACATAACAGAATTATGTTAAAATAACAGTTCTTTTAATTTAATTTAACATAACAGTGTTGTGTTACCAGTGTAATGTTAAGTTAACAAAGTTATGTTAAGTCACGTAACAAATTTATTTTAAAGGGGTTCGGCTAAAATAAGATAACAGAGTCATGCTAAGTTAATATAACAGAGATATGTTAAATTAACATAACAGAGTTATGTTAATTAGCATAACAGAGTTATGTTCAATCAACATACGGGGTTATCTTAAATGAAATTAACAGTTATGTTAACATTACAGAGTTATGTTCAGATAACATAATAGAATTGTTAACATAACATAGTTCCTAAAAGTTGTCATAAAAGGGTTGTGTTAACAGTGTAATGTTAACAAAACATACCAGTGTTCTGTTAAGTTAACATACCAGTGTTCTGTTAAGTTAACATAACAGGGTTCTGTTAAGTAAACCTAACAGGGTTCTGTTAGATTAACATAACCTAGTTCTGCTAAGTTAATCTAACAGGGTTCTGTTAATTTAACATAACAAAATTCTGTTAAGTTAACATAACAGAGTTATGCCAAGTTTTTGAATGTATTATATTAGAATACCACCTATTTCCATCCAGTTTTTTCTTCTTACGAAGGAAATTTTTTGTTCTGTTAACTAAACACTCCTCTGTTAAGTTAACATACATCAATCCGGAGTTGTCTTCAACCACCACAACAAAGTCAAATAACGATTTGCGTCATAACGTTTCTTATGTTTTTTCTTCTTCTTGTTGTTGTAGTTTTTTCTTCTTCTTGTTGTTGTAGTTCTTTTGTTGTTTCCGTTATCCACGTCGTCCACGTTGCTGGCCCATACTACTGCGTTGCGTTGTTTTAATGTTATTAGTTTGGTTTTTTCGGTTTATAAATAAACGTTAAGTACCTGCTAATGGTGGTGTTGTTGGCCACTGCACAACAGAGAAAACAACAACAGCGACAATGTTAAAAACAACTTGTCAGCTATTTGACGACGACGACGACGAATATAACTGAAACGTCGAGAAAGAAAACAAAACAACAAGAAGAAGAAAAAAAACGCAAATTGCAAGAAAACCCCAAAACAAAAGTAATTAAATTATTTCAAATGTTGTATGGTGACGAGGCGGGGGCTGGAGTCGTTCCGTAAGGAGGCGGCATGCATCGATGTGGAGCCGAACAAACAGTCTGAGGTAGATAGACACTCGCACTCGCACTCGCACACACACACACTTCGTCACAAAACAAGAAAGAAGCGGTCACGTTTCAGACCGGGTCAAGATTAACACAACGTCAACAACACGAACAAATATATATAAATATCGATTTGCTTGAGGTGTTTGTTTTTCTGCTTCTTCTTCTCCTTTTTTTGTGTTGTCCAGAGCTCAATTAACATTTTGTTATAAACACCAAAATAACGTCCGGAACAATAGCGCAACAACAGCGACAGATGACGACTGCGACGGCAGCAGCGCCACCGATACTGCCATAGGCAACCCAAAACAAAAACTTTTTCGAAAATTGATGCCAATGTAGTTTGAAAACATGGCCAAAAACCATTTCCGCACCTTGCAATGCGCACGTGCGGAATCACTTTCATTTTTGTTTCGGTTTCGACTGTGTGTGTCCCCCCAAAAAAAGAGAATTTGGCGTTTTTTGTTTAGATGATTGTTGTAACGGATTTCAAATTGAAAATATTGTTTTGTGGGCGGACCACAGTTTTTTAAATGTGTGTTATGTACCACGGCAATCTTTTGTAATGTTACACAGTGGGTTATTTGGCGAAAGATGTAGCAACAATTGTCATCCCTTTCTTCCTACCTTGACGATTATCTATCTATTTCAAAATAGTGAGACAATCATGAAAATTAAAATATTGTATTTCGTTATTAGAAAAATATCAAAATATTTACAAAATTAGTCTCAGCATAGTATAAAATGCCTGTAAACATGTGATAGAAGTTGAACATTGCTTCGTTCGGGCAGCATGGGGTTTTCAATAGACTGTCCGTCTGACATCATCATGAAGGTCCTGGAGTTTTATGGCGGATATTTCGTGTTCGTACCCTACAAATGTCTAAATGAAATCTACTAAAACTTTCTTCGAATTTGTCTCCGTGAAATTTGTCATGGAAAATAAATAGAGGGTTTTAATTTCAGTAAATTTTCAATGTAAAATATATTTTTATAAAAGAAAATTTAAAAATAAAAATATTTCATGGATTTTATCGCGTTTTGAAGTATTAATTTTTAGTTATAAATATTTAATATATATTGTATTAATTTAAAATATATATAAATTTAGATTTTAGAATTTAATTAAAATTAAAAAATAAATAAAAGTATTTAAAACAAATTCTCCAATTTATTACATTAAAATGTCTCGACTTTTTATTTAAAAATATTTAATATAAATAAATAATATTAAAAAAAATAAATAAAAGTATTTAAAACAAATTCTCGAATTACGTTAAAATGTCTCAACTTTTTATTTAAAAATATTTAATATAAATTTTATAATTATTTTTTTTAATTTTGAATCTACTTTTTAATTTAAAAATGTTCAAAAGGATTTTTTTCTTTAGAATATATCTTTAATTTAAAATATTTTCTTTTATATTTAAAATATATTTTAATTTGAAGGCATTGTTTTCTTTTGCAGCTATAAGAAAATAAAATCTAATTATTTTTTTTTTTTCGATTTTTTTTCTAATAATATCATTACATAAGTAGATAGATTTGAACTGGGATATTGTCCTGGCTCAAGACCATTTTGCATCTATATTTAATAGAATGCAACTTGGCTGTTGTCTTCGTCAGGTGGCTTCGCGGCGACTTTTCAACAACATACATTATTATCTATGTCGTCAGGAATATATTATAGTGGAGCCCATCATTAATATGCATAAAATATTAAAAACTTATAGTCGATTGATTTTTATTAGCATTTTCCACAAATAATCACCCCTGAGAAAGTGTGAAAAAATGCCAACGAAACGTTTGGTATACAATTAAATAAAAATAAATAAAAATATTTATTTTGTCATCATTTCCCAGGCCCATAAAGAATACAAATCTTTTTTGTTTTCACAATACGTTATTTATTTAAAAAATAATAATTTATAAAATAAATATAAAAATATTAAAATAATACTTTAAGATAAATAATAATATAAATAATATATTTTTAATCTAAAATATTTATAAAATAAATAAAAAACATTTTAATAATGAAATAATTATTATTAAAATAATTTTCATTTCTTTTTTAAATATTTCTTTATTTTATTTTTTTTTATTAAAAATGTTTAGGAAAATAAATAAAAAACATTTAAATAATAATTTAAAATATAAAATAATATAAATAGAAAATATTTTTATCTAAAGCTTTTAAAAAATAAATAAAAATATTTTAATGATAAAAAATAATTTAAAATATGAAATAATAGATATAAAATATTTTTTAATATAAAATGTTTCGTGGAATATTTTTTAACTTTTAACTAATATTTTTCTTCAATTTTTTATATTTCTAATAATATTATTATGTATTATATAATAATATTATTATTTAGTATTAGATCTGTGCCGTCCAGAAATAATCACTAATGTGCATACAAATTACTAATGTGCATTGATATTTATCAGGATGATGTTGAGAAACTTGGAAAAAGCCAGCGAAACGCTGGGTATAAAAATTAAAAAAAAGTTTTATTTTTTAATCATTTCTCTGACCAAAAATCCCCATAAAGAATACAAATATTTTTGTTTTCTCAATATTTTTTTATTTTATAAAATAATTTGAAAAATATTTAAATAATAAAAAAATATTTTAAAATATTTTTTAATCGAAAGCATTTAAAAAATATTTTAATAATGAAATAATAATTTAAAATATAAAACCTATTTATATTTTTTTATATTTTAAATTATTATTTCATTATTAAAATATTTTTCATTTATTTTTTAAATATTTCTTTATTTTATTTTTTTTTAATTAAACATGTTTAGGAAAATAAATAAAAAACATTTAAATAATAATTTAGAATATAAAATAATATAAATAGAAAATATGTTTATCTAAAGTTTTTAAAAACTAAATAAAAATATTTTAATGATAAAAAAAATTTTAAATATGAAATAATATAAATAAAATATTTCTTTATTTTAAAAACATTTTTTAATATAAAAAGTTTCGTGAAATATTTTTTAATTTTTAACTAATATTTTTCTTAAATTTTTTATATTTCTAATAATATTATTATGTATTATATAATAATATTATTATTTAGTATTATATCTGTGCCGTCCAGAAATAATCACTAATGTGCATTGATATTTATTAGGATGATGTTGAGAAAGTTGGAAAAAAACCAGCGAAAAGCTGGGTATAAACATTAAAAAAAGTTTTATTTTTTAATCATTTCTCTGACCAAAAATCCCCATAAAGAATACAAATATTTTTTG